>VZSV01000136.1:1953625-1979111 GCA_013398735.1 Nothocercus julius
AGGGTACAAACAACAGGTCACAAACTGCGCATGTGAAAACCCACTTTGGCTAAAGCTCCCCTGCATGTGAACAGCACTCTGCATTTTGGAACAGCGGTACCTGGCACTGAAGCCTGTACCCAGCCACAGCGATGCTGATGTTGCCCTTTCTTCCTGGCCACCCAGCAAGCAGCTGCTAACCCCACATAGACAGCAGTTATGTGCATTTAAAGGTGTCATGTTCTCTAGGCAACAATTGGGTGGCCAGGGGCATATCTAATGAGGACAAGGAGTTGATTCATGGCCCCAGCTGCTCCTCAACTCTCCACTGCAACAAGAGCACCTTCCAAAGAGGAGCTGCAGTATTTGACTGGAGAAGATAATGTGGGGAGCCGTACAAGTGACCAGGAGTCCTCAAGGCAGGAGGATAATAAAATAATCGAGAAACACCCTTGGCTCCTAGTCCACTCCCCCTCACTGCACCCAGGGCTGCTACCGTGCCACCCTGTCTGCCTTTACACGTGCTCCCAGCGATTAGCCGAGAAGAGCAGGTGCACAGTATGGTCCTCCAGGCTCTTCTCCTTCCTCAGGTAGGCGCCGAGCAGCCGTCCGATCTCGGTGCTCCTCTCTGCAAGAGAAGGGGGCAGGAAGGAGCTGGAAACAGCTGTCATCACTTAGGAGGCGGGGGAAAGTCCCCGGGACCGCGCAGGCCCTGCCGCAGGACCCCCATACCCGGGAAGGAGAGGAGGTCGGCGCGGTGGCCGGCGGCCCGTAGCGCCTCCACCAGCCGGCGACCCTGCGTGCTCTTGCCGGCGCGGTCGACGCCCTCCAGCACGATAAGCGCCCCACGCCGCGCAGCCATAGCACCCGCCACTACAGAGCCTTCCCGCCTAGCAGCGCTCGCCTCGCCCCTTCCGGCCGCGCCGGGCCAATCAGCGGGCGGACAACGCTCGAGGCGGACGGAAGATGACGAGACGGAGCCACGCCCCCTCTCGCTCCGCCACGGACGGCTGTTGCCCCGCCCACCACCCTCATGCATATGCACGAGGCGCGTCCCCGACGGCCAATCGCCGGCGGGCGACTCATGAATATGGAAACAGGCGGTGGCGGCGCGGGCCCGCGAGACGGGCGAGAGCGGTGGGGGCAGCGGCGGTGGGGCGCAAGATGGCGACCGCCATGTACCTGGAGCACTACCTAGACAGTGAGCGCGGGGACGGCGCTGCGGGGAACGGGAGCGGGAGCGACGGGCAAGCAAAGGCGGGAGGGAGACGGCGGCGGCAGTGGGAGGGGGCGCCCAGTGGACGCGGCGGCGGAGCGGCGGGAATTGCAACTGCGCCACGGGCGGGGAGGGGCCGCCACTGTCCCGGCGTCCTCAGCGCCGGGGCCACTGCGTCATCAGCGTGCGCCACTCGCGCTGAGGGACGAGTTGCGATCATGGTGTTTGACGGGTCCTGTTGTTCACTTTAGGCATCGAAAACCTTCCTTGTGAACTGCAGCGGAACTTTCAACTGATGCGGGAACTGGACCAGAGGACTGAAGGTGTGTGCAGGTATTTCGGGGAGCTCCAACGCTGAAGGAAGGCGCCTATACCACAAGGAGAGCACCTCCTCCTAAAGATCTATAAAATACTAAGAAATCAGCATCACACTGTGGATGTTGAAGTGCAAATCTCTATTTTGTTTTTTTTTTTTTTTTTTTTAAAAAAAAAAAGAAACATAATTAAAAAAGCCTAGATATGTTGGGGATACCTTCTAAATACTAAGAGAGGTAGAAGAAAAGCATATTCACTTTGAAGACAGCTTTCTCAGATGTGTATGCTCTGTCCACCTTCAGATAAGAAGGCAGAAATTGACAGTCTTGCAGCGGAGTACATCGAGTTGGTGAAGAACATGTTGCCTGAGGAGCGAGTAGAGCACCTGAAGAAAATTCAGAGCGCTTACAGCAAATGTAAAGAGTACAGTGATGATAAAGTGCAGCTGGCCATGCAAACCTACGAGATGGTGAGAACTTGAGGCTCCTGGCCTACAGTTGCATGACTAGTGAGGATTAGTTCTCAAGCTTTTTGTTATTACTGTTGTCCTCTCAAAAAAGAAAGCCCCAGGTTTTCCTGTTTTGCTGCTTTTCTTTTTTTTTATTTTGACAAGTTATTAACCCAAGGTGAAGGGTTAAATGAGCACTTCTAGATTGCTCAGTCCTTTTTAGAGTGGTTACTCATCTGCTGTATAATAGTGCTAAGCACTGTACCCAACCTCATCTTTCTTTCAGCAAGGAAGCTGTCCTCTCATCCAGGATATTATGTAGGACTTGTTGCATTTTTGGTCAGGTTGCAACCAAAACTTTTGAAGTCAACTTCAAAACACCTTGTAGAGGATTTTTGGCTTTTTTTTTTTTTTTTTTTCCCCAAATAGTTTGATTTCAAGGTGACTAAAGGATTCAGAACTGCCAGTTCCACCCTTTTAGCTGAGCATTGGCTACCAAACTTTCCTCTGTGGACCTAGTGGGAAAAACCTTTCTCATTTCTAAAGCTGCAGCTTTCCACATCTGCTTCTGTGTCTGTGTTGATGCCTGTTGAGTGTCTTTTTCAGTGTATTTTATCCCATGAGCACAGGGAGAGAGTAGAATCCTTTTGACTGACATTTAGTGTGTTTTATCCAGCTATTGGAGATTATTTGGGTTGTGAGTAAAGGCATGACAAAAGGAGTTGCAATGCTTTTTCCTGCTATCAGAAAACTGCAGAAAAACAAATTATTTCACAGGATTGAGTAACATTTCTTATTTTATTCTTTTAAAAGAATAATGTAAAAATTACATCTGTATTCTGTAAGCCATACTGCAGCATTAGAAGGTATTTTACTTTCCATGTATTTTGTGAACGTGCCGTGATATTGGAGGCAGTCAGCAAAACTTACTGTTAGATTTCATAAAACTGTGTATCATTCAAATAATAGAGGCAATATCAACTCATCTCCTCAATATGTTTCATGGATATTATGTGATAATGCACTATGAAAGTTGCTCAGGAAGAAAACAAAATTTCTTGTTAGTATCTGTTTTCTGCATGTTTTGCTCTGCAAACTTTCAGAGTTGCTCTAGCTCTTCTTTTTGCTATCCCTATCTCTTCCTGCATTTGTCTTTGCTTTATTGGCAGTAGGTCCTCTGCTGCCATTCCTCTTTTCCTCCTCCATTTTTTTTTTCCTCTTTCCCTTTCTCCAGTCTAATTCCCTTTGTTTTTATCCTTTTTCCAATGTGGAAACTCTTTTGTACATTGCCCTGAGGTATTTTGTTCCCATTCATGCGGATAAGAGTTATTAGACCTTCCTGATTGTTTTGTTCTGTTTTTAATTCACTGTGTGATTTCCTCTTCTGCACAGGTAGATAAGCACATTCGCCGTCTGGACGCAGACCTGGCACGCTTTGAAGCTGATCTGAAAGATAAACTGGAAGTCAGCGATTTTGAAAGCCCCGGAGCACGAAGCCTAAAAAGTGTGTAAATTTAATTAGTTTGATAGTCTTTTTCAGCACTGAACAGCTCTAAGCAGAGAGGCGAAGGTATAATGACTTTTGTTTTTGCAGGCTGAGATGTGTTCTGCTTTTTAAGGCTTTTCAGATGTTGGCAGTGTTGCCATGGACACCCTGGTTGTTTTTATAAGACTTACTTATGTGTGTATATATATTTTATATTTATTTTGAAAGT
Organism: Nothocercus julius; assembly: GCA_013398735.1. Classification (NCBI taxonomy): domain Eukaryota; kingdom Metazoa; phylum Chordata; class Aves; order Tinamiformes; family Tinamidae; genus Nothocercus; species Nothocercus julius. The sequence continues at coordinate 1,957,299 of VZSV01000136.1, forward strand.
GTTTATTACAGAGTGTTCTAATACAATGTGGACTACGTGGGGTAAATGGACTAACATTGTGCTGCAATGATTTATTTGTCAAAGCTGCAGACGTAATATAGCACTCTGTCATACCGCTTGTAAACTCAGTATGTTTACAGTGCATTTGTGTGCATATCAGAATCAATATTTGTATTCAATTCCATATGAAAGAGAAATTTTAGAACAATTAAGAGAATCAAGAGGAAAGCATTTTGGGGATGTTCTTGGCAATTGTATAAACTGAAGTGACGTTTCTTTTGCCCTCTGTAGAAGGACGAAGTCAGAAAGACAAAAGAGGCTCTCGGGGTCGGGGCAGACGCGCATCGGAAGAAGATACACCAAAGAAAAAGAAACTTAAAGGAGGGTAAGAAACGAACCGTCACAGCTCTGATGACTCTGTAGAAAATGTCTTCAATGGTTGCCCATGATCTTGATTGGAAAGAAAAAAAAAAATGATTGGGAGGAGCCCCACACAGAAATACTGATGTTGTATTGTTATTCCTGAAATTTTGGAAAATTTCGGGAGTTGCTTTTAAATAATCATGTCCTAAATAGTCTTAATCTAATGAAGTTTTCCTAAGCATCTGAGGAAGGGTGTCCCCTCTCTGTTACATTTTTTAGTATTAAGATGACCCCATTTTTTTTTCAGTTGGCTATTTGCAGAGGAAAGAAAGATAAATGGTTGCCCTTGAGCATTACCAGTATGCTAATTTCATACTCCTATGTCAGAGTAAGAGAGTTCACTCATACTTGAGTAAAAAAACTTTTACTAAATTTGATCTTCACTAGTAAAGATTTACTAGTAATTACTGCTAATCTTTACTAGTAAAGATTACTAAATTTGGTCTTTACTAGTAAAGATCAAATTTTTTTGTTTTTTTTTTGTTTTTAATTGCAATTCCAGTAGGTCTGGATAATATGTGATAAGTAACCTCAATTCTAAAATGTGGCAAATGGGTTCTAATGAGGATGCTGTTTAAAAATAATTCTCTAAATGGGATTTGAATTGTGGAAACTCTTGTCTGTAACTGAAAGGTGTTTTATCCTCAACCTGTCTTTGCCTACAGATCTGAGTTTTCTGATACCATCCTGTCGGTGCACCCCTCAGATGTCTTGGACATGCCAGTGGATCCCAATGAACCTACCTACTGCTTGTGTCACCAGGTGTCATATGGAGAAATGATTGGCTGTGACAACCCAGATGTAAGTGCTTGAGACAGATGATTTTTCAAAGCACACTCTACCTCTTTTGAAAAGATTGCAGCCTCACAGAGCTGTGAAATCTGAGGGGGATGCTTGTCAGTGAAATTATTCAAAATAAGTGTGAATTTTGCAGAATGCTAAGCCATCTCTTCTCTTTTTCTTTTGTTTCCCTTCTGTTTGACAGTGCCCAATTGAATGGTTCCACTTTGCTTGTGTGGACCTCACAACCAAACCAAAGGGCAAATGGTAAGTAGGATCTTCCAACAGGAGGAAAAGAAAACCCAAGGCATACATAAGCTTGCATGTTTAACAGAGCAATTTTTGAGCTGAGCATAGATATGTATGCAGGACGTCTCTTGCTTGCTGTATTGTCACATAGTTGTGGCTTTGATTAAAATGGAGAAGACCCAGCTTTTTCCCCCTCCCCCTTCATCTTGGAAAAATCACAGGCTTGCTTTGTGCTTTCCTTTTTATTTTTTAAGGACACAAGTTCTGTGTAAATGTGTCTTGCACTTAAAATGCCATAGACTTCAATTTTGAGTGCAATCATCTGCGTTGCTGATTGCCACAGTCCAGTTCCTAATTGCCTGGTCTTCTTGCACGTTGTTAAAACTGTTGGCCTGAGTTATTTGAGCACTTTTATTCCCTGCCCTCGCCCCATTCTCAAATAAGAAAAAGGGCTTTTGGGCTAAGTGTTTTTTAACTCTGGGATTAATTACTGCCATATTCTTTCCATAGGTTTTGTCCGCGTTGTGTCCAGGAGAGAAAGAAAAAGAAGTAAGAAGTATAGGGAATACGTGGTCTGAGGCAAGAAGAGTTTAACATTCTTTCCTTCATGTTGCAATATTATCTTTGATTTTTCTTTAACCTACTCTCCATCTTGTTCTGACCTGATATTTAATTGTCCTGTGGCAAGTTGTAATTCCTGTTCTTTCAGAAGGACAGGGAGTAGGGAGAGGATTTGCCACCATCATTTTATTTATGTTACACTTGCACAACACCAAAATCTGTGTTACTATGAAGTGCTAGGGCAGCCCATAGCTGTAATTTTTGCAAGTTTTGTAGGAGTCTGTGAAACCACATAATTTTTTTTTGCAGAAGAATGAGACAGCTGTATTGTCAGTGTGGTCCATCACTGTCACCAAGAGTGGAGGCCTGGAGCTTAGCATGGTAGTATAGACGGACTTTTCTCTAGCTGTTACCTGCATGCAAGAAGCATGCTCTGTTTTTCAGGCATGACATCCATTTGCAGCTCAGCTGTGGTAGTATTGAACCAGAGAGCTGGTTTGCTATTTCCAGGGCCTGTTTCCTCAAAGCCAAATACAGTGTTTAGTTTTGAGAAGACATAGGGGAGGGGTGTCTGTGTGTGCGCGTACGTGTGTGCATGCACACGAGAGAGAATCCTCTTTTGGGGAGTCACTTCTACCTACCTTTGCCCCGCTCTTAGTTGACTCGATCATGTCCAAACTCATTAAATGAACAGCAGCAAGTCATTTCAGGTTTTTTACATCTTTTGAGAAAAGCTTTTTCTCTTATGGAGGGGAAATATTACAAATATTGAAGGAATTGTCCTGTTGAGCTTCTTAGTGGTGGAAGGGGAGAGAAGGAGAAAGGGAGAGAGTGACTGACTGATCTGTCCTGGCTATTTGTTATTTCTCTGGAAATCTTTTTAAGTTAATTACTGTGAAGATGAAACCAAGAGTATCGCTATAGAGACAGAGGGTCTGGCTAATTCATAAGTCTTCATATAAAATGAAGATCTGTTTTTGCTTTTGATACTTGCACCTCCTTAAATCAGGAAGCAAAGTTTAGCAGAAGACTATTAAAGGAAGATGCATAGAGTCTTGTGATGGTGCAGCAAGGCTGGAAGGAGATAATGTGGTAGTTGTGCTTTTTTTTTTTTTTTTTTTTTTCTAATAGGATATGAACCACTGCTGTTTAAAAAAAAAACAGTCATTGAGCAGGAATGTTTTAAATGACTTGTTTTTGGTGGAGGCACGTTTGCCTCTTCTTGACTTTAAGCTGCTTTTCAGTTTATAAATGTGAGTCCTTGCTATTGTCACAGTGTCAGCTTGCAGAGAGGGGAATCATGAATCCAGAATTAAGTCTTTTTTTTTTTTTTCTCTCTCCCTTCTTCTGAGTTATAGCAGATGCAGGAGTTGAGGGAAGACCAAAGATGACTCGCCTTGATATGTCCTGCATTTTGGAGCTTTGCTGCCTGTAATAGAAGTTGTTGTGAGGAGAAATGATCCTGCCAGAGGAGGGGGGGAAAAAAAGAAAGAAAAAAAAATCCCGAGTCTGTGGCAGTATAGACCAGGATTCGTGAACTTTAATGGCTGTGACCCGTGATAAGTGTTCATGGCAGCTCTATGCCAAGCTTTGCACTAGTTTGCTTACCATTGTGTGGGAATAGACAGAGACTATCAGGCACTAGGAGATTTCCAGATAAGCTTTTGTTCTGCTTTAAAAACAATCTGCGTGAACAGTATAAAAGAAAAGAAGAAAAACACTTCTAGTTGTTGCGTTTGGGCACCCATTTCCAGAAAAAAAGCTGGGTTTTGTGGGGGGGTTGTTTTTGTTGTTTGTTTTTTTTTTCTTTTTTTTTTTCTTTTTTCTCTTGATGACCCTCATAGGAAAGAAAATAGAACATAGCTCTTTCCAATTTTCCTCTCTTGCTTTTGGTCTGTCATGCTTTGTAAGTGCCACAGGTTATGTCAGGAATGTCACAAAAGAAAGCTTTGGCTACTGCTAGGGGTTTTCTGTTCTGCTCTGCTGTATCTGCTCTAGGAAAAAAATAGTCTGCAAGGTCCTGTCATTTAACATGTGATGCTGTACAGGTCTTGATGATGTTGCCTCACTCCACATGTTGTACATGAATTTTCCGTAGTTGTGTTTACAACTGATATCCGTTTGTCCTTGTGAAAGAGTGCACTAAAAGCAAAAATAACACAAAAAGTAGAAGTCGATTGCTGTGGTGAAGGGCCGGGGGGTGGAGAACGAAAAGCACATTCACACAAACCTGAACTTGGAAATACGAACAGCCCACTTCCTCCAGCCTGAGAAAGGACTTGTAATACCTCATGAATCAGCCTTTAAATTGGGTAACACCAGTGAGACCTGTACCTCATTAACCTGCTACGCTGGATTAATGCAGGAGCATCATCATCACTGCGTCTTGAATGCTGTTCGGATTTTATTTTCACCATTCCATCCAATGACACTCTATACATCTTCGTTTTTTACTTTTCTGTCTTCAAGGGCTTTAGCAGTAAGCAAACTCTTTTGGTGTCTCAGAAGAACAGATGTTTTAAATTTTAACCAGAAAAAAAAAAAGGCTTTTTTTTTTTTTTTTTTTTTTTTTTTTTTTATATACAGTGAAATGTCTCAAATGCATCAAGTTGAACCAATTTGAGTGATAAACTTCTATGCAGAACTTATTAGCCCATAGGCTCTGCTGGTTTGGTATGGGCTTGAGAATGCTTGGTGGCCTTTTACAATCAGCTTGAGAGAGAGATTTCAGGCTCTGTTTTAAACAGAAACACCTTTAGCCTTCGCTTTTTTGCTTGCTAAAGGAGTTGAACTCTCTCCCGCGTTTTTGAATGTACAGTGTTTAAATATATTTTTTAACGGAGAAGGAGGACCAAGACTGTGATGTGAAAAGGATATGTGCCACTAAGGATCGTCCTGTTGCCCCTATGTGTTCCTGGGGGCGTTCAGCTTTATCGTGATTCCTCCGAAACCCCCCTCGGGGGATGACTTTGAATGCAGTGGTGGGTTTTTTTGTTTTTTTTTTTTCCTCCTCTCTGTTTTTAATGGAAACGAGGGCTGTGTCCCCTTTGTAAATGGAAAAGCATATAAATCTTTTTATTAAAAAGAAATGTAAAGTTTTTTGTTTTTGTTTTTGTTTTTTAAGAAAAAATGTATATCTGTATTTTTGGATCACGGTCATGGGTTATATTGTTAAAAATAAAGTATTTTTAGGAAGCGGCTTCGTGGTGTCTGCGCTTGCGCCGTCGCAGTCTCCCGCCACCAGGGGGCGCTGCAACCCGCTCTCTTGTCTCCTTCCTCAGACTGGCGGCGCATGCGCACGGGGAGGAGGAGGTGGTCATGGCGGCGGTTTGGAGTCGCTGGCCTAGGCTGAGGTGCTTGAGAAGCTCCCACGCGAGGACGGCGGCGCCGCAGGGTCCGTGGGCGCTGGCCCGACGAGCGCTGCACGTGGCCTCCGTCAGCCTGCAGGAGGTTGCACTGACGAGCGAGCGCTACGGCGTGCAACGCCTGCCGTTCTCGCGCGTGTCCTGTGACGATGTTGTGTTCTTCGAGCGCCTCATGCCCGGCAGGGTCGTCACGAACGCCGACGAGCTGGAGCTCTTCAATGTGGACTGGCTGAAGTCGGTCCGCGGTAAGAGAGCTTGGCCCCTCGCAGCGAAGAGTACCTCATTTTAGCTCAGCAGGCTTCTGCTAACAGCTATATCAGTCGGAACCAAAATTCCTTATTTGGAGTATTTCGTTTTTTCTCCTAGGAAATATTTCCATGAGAAATGCCTAGTTTCCTGAAGCTTTCATGAGGAAAGAGAGAGGGTAGTAGAGCAGGGGAGCAGGTGGCCCGGAGAGGCTGTGGACTCGCTTTCTGTGAGGTTCTTGAAAACCCCCTGCCCAGGGACCTGGGCAACCTGCCCCAGGGGATCCTGTGGGAGCAGAGGGTGGCCTAGATGAGCCCTGCAGGTCCCTTGTGCCCTCAGCAACTCCCTGATTCTGCAAGCGTCACTGCGTCATACCTAATGCATGCTTTGAAGAGTCCTTTGCTTTCCTTGCAGGCTCTAGTAAGCTATTGTTGAAGCCACAGACAGCAGCAGAAGTATCTCAGGTCCTCAGGTAATTTCCCCCCCCTTTTTTTTTTTAATCTTGGCTTTGGGGTGAACGATCATCCGTCTAACTTGTAGCCATACAAATCGTATCTCTTTGAGTTGACGTCTAGGGTGTCGTGATCATGGTTGACATTGGCTGGTAGATTTATCACCTGTTTGATAGGAGAATGTTGACTAAGAGAAGCAAGACAGGTGACTGCCTAGTTTTCTTGAGAAACTGCTAATGCAACTGTTTCACAGAAGTTGCTGACACTTTTCAATGCAGAAGGGGACTTGGACCTGTGCCTTGTATCTCCAAGGCAGGATACCAGACAGGAGCAAAGGCTGAACTGTCACTTGTTTTACCAAAGGCTAGATGGACAGCAGTAGAATTTCCAAGCTCGCATTGGTGGCTTTGATTAGAAGGCTCAAAAGTCCTGAAGAATACTCAGGGTGGGGGGAAAGACATGAGGGGAAGGGAGAAATGGGTGAGCAGTTTTAGCATTAAAGACCTTTGTGCTCTACTAAACTGTCACTGTTAGGTACTGTGCCAGCGCTCAGTGGGAGTGGTTCTATTGAAGGACTCGGGAATGTTGGAATTGGGCAGTTTGATGGCGCTTTACACTGATACAGCAAGCTGACAGATGGAGCAGTTAGGGCATAGATGCACATACTTTGTCACTGTGGGGCAGTAATGTCTTGAAGAGGGGCTGGCGAGGAGTCTAATGTCTCAAATGACTGCAAACCTGCTAGTCCCTGTTGAAGAAGTCAAGGTGTGCTTCTTTATAAGTAGAGTAAGCTGTGATTTTTCAGGCAGAAATCACATGTTAGAGCTGGCAATATGCAAGAATGGTAAAATTCTTCTGATAGATTGGGGAATGATCCAGAGAACTATAATACTTTGGGAAACCTCTTCCCTTCCAGGTACTGCTACGAGAGGAACTTGGCTGTAAACCCGCAAGGGGGTAACACAGGCCTTGTTGGGGGCAGCGTGCCCGTCTTCGATGAGATCATCCTCTCCACAATTCTCATGAGCCAGGTCATCAGCTTTGACGAGGTGTCTGGTAAATATCATAGATATGCTATTTGTGCAGAGAAGGCACTCTCTGCAACCCAACCTACCTTCTAGGAGCCAGCAGCTATGTCACGAGCAAGGTTCAGCCCCAGAGATTTGCTAAATCCAGATTTCTGTTATCGATGTAGGTTGCAACAGCAGCAGTTTTTACAATCTATCTGGTGACAGCAAGAGGAAGGAAGAAGAAAAGAAAAATACCTCTTTATCATTCTGGTTTTTCACAAATCCAAATGAGAAACCAACAAATTGAATGACAGTGTTGAAGGAGGCACATAATAACTTTGCACTGACAGAGAAGCAGAGGGATGGGGAAAATTTATAGATTGTTTGAATTTGGAAAGGGAGAAGCCAGGGGGTTTTGAGTATTTTGGTCCTTAAAACATTGAGCGAGGGAGAAATACAGGCTGAAATCTGCTTATTTAGTGTTTTACCTGTCCAGGGCACTACATGACCAGATGTTAAGTCAATGGCCAAGCTCCCATAGACTTGAGGAAGAACAAAACAAGACCTGCAGCATGCACAGAATTCTTCTGGGTTTAAACTGAACCCTGGAAAGTTCTGGAGGAAGAGCAGGTGGTTGCAAATGCTTTTACTACTTCAGGAGGCACCTTCTTTTGGAGCTTCAGGTTATACCGTAAGTTTATGTTTCAGGAATCCTTGTGTGCCAAGCTGGCTGCATCTTGGAGAACCTCAACCAGTATGTGGAAGAGAAGGGGTTTGTCATGCCACTTGACTTGGGAGCAAAAGGCAGCTGTCACATTGGTGGCAACGTGGCCACAAATGCGGGAGGTTTGCGGCTCTTGAGATACGGCTCTCTCCGAGGGACCGTGCTAGGTCTGGAAGTGGTAAGGCAATACCTCACAGGTCCTGTTTGTGTCCAAACATCTCCCCGTTATCCTGTTCTCCCTGTTCTAGCTTTCATCTCTCCATTACGCAGGCAAGACTCTCTGCAGGGTCCCACTTTTAATTGTTTATTGCTTAGCTCTTTTGAGGTGTGTCAGCAAGTGTCTTCGTAAATATGGCATCTTTTAGTTATACCACAGCTTCCAGCTTTGTCCTTATGGATATAAATGATATTGGTGGTTCTGTTATTCAGACCATCAGGAAGAAGGTGGGGAGAGTTGGTAATCACGTTACCTGGATGAGGTTGCTTCCCCTGTGGAACAGGGGATCTCTGCAATGCTTGACTAAGCAAAATCCATCCTACGGTCCTCTCTCAGTGGCTTCTCACTCAGAATGTCAAGATGCATTTGGTAAATACTCAGCATTTAACAGCTAAGCCTGCTTTGGGTTTGCTTGCCTGTTGACTTTGTCTTAGAGTTTTGTAGGCTTTAAAGGGGGAATTTAGTTCCTTTAGCTTATAAGTGGTCTTTAATGACAACACATCTTAGAGACATTCGGTCTTGATTTTGAAGGGCTCAGGTGGTGGAGGACTTGCTTCACTCCAGTTAACTACATTCACTGTTTCAAAAATGCTCTTTATTTCCTCTGAATGATGATAGTTAGGGCTTCAAAGAACAGTTGGTCTTGTCAGGAGTGGTGGATAAGGAAAATTGGGTAAACTCTGTGTCCTCATTTTCTTGCAGGTGCTAGCTGATGGCTCAGTCCTGGACTGCTTGGCCTCTCTGCGCAAGGACAACACTGGCTATGATTTGAAGCAGCTTTTTATTGGATCTGAGGGCACCTTGGGAGTTATCACTGCTGTCTCCATACTTTGTCCTCAGAAACCCAAGGCTGTGAATCTGGCATTCCTAGGTGAGCACCTTGCCATGTGCTGGTACCCAGTAGCAAGTATGTTGGCACTATCAGGAAAAAGGAGCCAGTTTGGGGTCTGTAGCAAGGGAAGAGGCCACTGTATGAGCTGTTATTAATAATTTCATTCCTGAAATTGGAGATTGCCAAGGGAGAAGATCCAGTGATCACCAGGCAAGACCACAATGACCAGGAAGGGCTGGGAAGTCAAGTCTACAGGTCAGAGTCTGGATCAAGGCTAGGAATGGCTGCAATGCAACTGCTTAAAAGCTGTCAGAGAAGCCCTGCTGAGGCTTTTTAGTGAAGTATTTTTATTTATTTATTTATTTTGAGGAACCTCCACTGAGACTTCTCCAGCTTTTTCCTAGTTTCTAGACCTAGTCTAGACCCTTACTATGACATCCAAGCTCCTTTGGGTTGTCTTCTTCCCTTTGCTGAGAATTGGGCATGGGACAGGATTTTGGGGACAAACTCAGAGTTTGCCACAGCAAAAAATAATTGCTCTATGTTCCTGCTGTTTTGTTCTGATACATTCAAAACCAACTGAAGCCAAACCATCACAGGAAATGTTGATCTAAACCCACATAGGTTGATCATTTGCATCTGTTAGAGAGGAGAAAGATGATTTGAAGCCTTATAGGCTTTTTTAAAAAAAAAAAAATAAAAAAGTTTTGGGGTGGTGTTTTTTGTCCCTAAGTCTTTTTTGTGGTCTGTCTCAAGGGTGCCAGAGTTTCACTCAAGTTCTGAACACGTTTACAACCTGCAGAGCCATGCTGGGAGAGGTCCTATCTGCATTTGAGTTTATGGATGATAAGTGCATGGAATTGGTGGAGCAACACCTTAAACTCTCCAAGCCAGTGACAGGTACTAAAACTGATACACTCTGTCTGGGTGAAAGGCACAGATAACATAATGTCTGCTGTAGAAAGAGGCACTGTGTTTCAGAAGAGGTTTTAGCCTAGGTTTATATAAATGTCATGAGTATATGTGCATTCCTCCTGATTTTTGTACCCAGTGTTCTGTTCCAAAGGCGTTTGATAGAAGTTTTCGATGACATTTTCTTTAGTTTTACTAGTTCCCACCCACAAAAATAATATATTTTTAAAGAGCAAGATTAAGTAGAGGAGAGAATTTGTATGTGACCTACACAAAAAAGATTTTGACTCGAGCTCAACACTTTTTTAGCACCAGAAATCTGGAGTTGTGCCAAGCTTGGGAAAAGCTCCCAAGCCTGTACTAAATTCCTGTGCTTTTACCACCAAGCTCCTGCTCATTTTGTTCCCCCTTGCTTTCAGGGAACCCTTTTTATGTTTTAATTGAAACTTCAGGCTCCAATTCCACCCATGATGAGGAAAAACTGAACAACTTCCTAGAGCGAGCTATGACTTCTGGTTTGGTCACTGATGGAACTGTGGCAACAGATGAAAAGAAAATAAAGGCAAGTCACCATTTTCCCATACCATTTGGAATGATTTTCTGTTTGGATCTGTAGTTTTAATTAAGAAATTGGTATTCGTTTGATATTTGGTGTCAATGTCAGAAGACTGCAATTTCAGGGAATGAAACGGTTCATTTTAAGCACTCACGTTGTTTGATAGACGAGGCTTCTTAGGAAACTCAAGACTGTTTTGGAGAGAGCATCTGCCCATGCACGGGATGCGAGTTCTTTCTCTCTCGGATACTGTCAAGCTTAGAGAGTTGGTGTAGCGCTTCCCTGTAGATGTTGCTCAACAAATGTTACTACAATCTTTCAAAAGGCAAAGGGATATCAGTGCTGATATTACATGCCAAGAATCATGACTCTTTTGCTGAGAAGTACTTGTTTCATTTGCATTTCTTTTGTCTTCAATTCCCCAGATGCTCTGGAGCCTGCGGGAGAGGATCACGGAGGCCCTCGCTCATGACGGTTATGTTTACAAATACGACATCTCGCTGCCCGTGGGGAAGCTGTACGATCTTGTGACTGACACCAGGGCTCGGCTGGGCCGGTGTGCCAAAAATGTGGTGGGCTATGGCCATCTGGGTAAGTGCAGGTGCTTGGAAAGGAGCTAATTTCTTCTTCCTTGCAGTCCAGGTATATTATCATACAATTCCCAGCTGCTTTGGAGGTTCCTTGAGATTTCTGAGGAACATATACTGAATAGTATTTGTTAGCTGGCAACTAACAAATTAGTTAAAAGAGGAGAATGCTTAAGGATCTTCATGTTTTGGATTTCATTGCTTTCCTACAGTATTTCATGTATGTGAGGCAAGTGTCATATCTGGCCTAACTGTTAGTCGATTGGTGATTGAAATGGTCATTATTATCTTTTTGGTCTTTATTTTCCAATCAAGTCTGTAGGTTACTTAATTGTCCATAAATTTGATTCATGTACATAGGCAGGTTTGGTTAAGCACTTTCTTGTCTGAAGTGAGTAGTTGTCTTTGGAATCCATTATGTCTGAGCCATTAACCCCTAAAAGAAAAGGATACAAATAATTCAGTAAAAGGCTTGCATATCTTGTCATTGTGCTTTGAAGCTAATTTAATTTTATATGCTTCAGGTAAATTGGGCAGGTAAATTGATTGTTCAGCAGCGCTTTTCTGCTAATAAAAAACTAACACTTTTCAGCTTAATCTTTGTGTATTTTGTCTTCCAAATGTTCAATAACTATGTAGTTAATCAAAGACTATTGTGCACAAGCAGCAAAAGGAGGCAAATAAAGCTCTGCTTTGTTTCTGTTGACCCTGTGCTGAAGTGTATGTAGAACATTGCACAAGTATAATGAAGTAATGCAGGCTCTGTTAAAATTTAATAATCATTATGAAATACTGTTGAAGGATTCTTAGCATGTCATGTCAGTGCAGAAAAAAATAACAAATGCAACACTGTTGTTTGAGTTTAAAATCACAAAAGGAGGAATTTAAAAGTTACTTAACTTCAAGAACTTCCTCAAAGGATATACCAAACAAATGCAGAAACAAAGATACTTTTTGATTTTTGTGTGCACAGAAGTCCAGTGTTTGTAGGACAGTTTATGATCCATCCACACACAGTCTGAAGCCTAACAAAGGCCCCTTTGTTTGAGGGCATGGCTGAGCCAGTAATGAATCTCTATTGCAGACACAAGTGAGTGAGAGAAACTCTATGTGTTTTCTTCCAGGAGATGGAAACTTGCACTTGAACATCACAGCGGATTCCTACAGCCATTCCCTGCTGGATGCCATTGAGCCATTTGTGTACGAATGGACTGCAAGATGCAATGGCAGCATCAGCGCAGAGCATGGCTTGGGTTTCAAGAAAAAGTGCTTCATTCAGTATAGCAAACCCAAGGAAGCAATCTTGCTAATGCAGCGTTTCAAAGCCATGTTAGACCCCAAAGGAATTCTCAATCCGTATAAAACACTGCCTTCCAGTTCCTGAGATTGGAGGAAAGGCCATCACATGATGACTGCATCTCTCGCTCACTAACCTGCAAATTGCAGCACTTTGGCCACAGTCAGAGTGATCCAAAGATGGATCAAACAAGCACATGAAATGCTCCTTGGCTTATTTCCTTAGGGTGAGGAAACAAGCAAAGGAACATGGTTCCTCTTTTCAGAGGTGTCTGCTCTTTCAGAAAACAAGCACATTCATGTTTTTGCCTATGTGGGTTTTCTGTTTCATCTGAACACTAAAACTAAACATACAGACTTCTTTTAAAGTCTTATCTGCTCCACCTGATAATGAGAGTTGGTTTAGAGTATTTTCCATTTAGAGTGTATTCCATTTAGAGTACTGGAAGAGTCCTCAAAGAGTCCTTACAACTCTCAAGCTCTGATGATTATTGTTTTTCTTTCTTTTCAGTTTCATTGCTACATATATTCTGCATCGAAGAGGGGAAATGAGAGCAGGCTATAGCATGCTTGTGACCTGACACGACATGTTAGTCATACACTGTGTAGTTATACGCTGTGTATACATTATGTAGTATTTAGGCAGAAGAGCCAATGTAAAGCCTCACAGCTTGGAAGTGATAGTTTATTGCACCCTGCAGACTTGGATATTAGATTTGGGATTGTAGCTGAGTTTGAAAAATAGAAGAGTAAATTCAGGGGACTATCCTTCATTTTCTCTTATATACTCACCGTTCTTTTCTGTGTGTGGCAAAAGAGACAGTATCAAGCATTATTTTGGAGGGGACAAGGGACTTTGCATGTTTTATGTTGTCCTTTTCAGTTACTAACAGCAGAATTACAACAGGAAGTCCTTGATAATAAACCTAGAGCTGCTTGCCTCTCTCCTGCTCACCACTGTCTTTGCGAGAGGTAGGTAAGGCAATATGGAGGCTTATGGCACATGACTGTAGCCAGAGCTGGCTAATACCCGCAGTACCCTGGCTAGTATGTGCAGTTTGAGGCTTCTTTACAGCATCTGAATTTGCTAATGCCCAAGCAGGCCTCGTGTTAGCATTTGAGATGCCATGTTGTCTACTATTGCCCTGTTACTATAAATGCATAACAGGGTTGGGTATTTTTTATGATTGTGAATGTTACATAACACCAAAAAAAAAAGTTTTGCAAATCTGAGTCCACAGAGATCTGAAGAGGATTTTATTAGTGTTGTTTTGGGAGAAGAGTAGGTCAGATCTATCCAGCCTGATGCATATGTCCTTGCAGCAGGATTCTCTTTCTGAGATCCTCAACCAGCTTAACTTTTACATGCTCATCTTAGGGACAGATCTTTCCAGCTCCAGGATTCTTGTATTAACTTTCTCTTAAATTTTGATGACAGAGATTGTACTGTAGCACGATTCCTTTGCATAGGAGTAGGGAAGCAACAGGAATAGAGCTTGATAACATACAGCAGTAATGGGCCTTGAGAGGTAATTGAAAGAACTCTTATACCTCGCAGGTGCCATTCGCATCATTACAGCAACAGGCAGAATCCAAAACCAACACGACATATGAACTGGCAGTGGCAAGGGAAGGGCTGCGCAGGCTGTGCTATGTGTATATTTGGCCATAGTAATGTATTCTGCTCCTTAACCTAAAGTGGTTAAGCACGCAAATCTTTTCTGTTTCAGGACAAACATGCTTAAACTCAACAGGGAATCATAAATGGGGTAGAAACTTTTTGCAGCAGGAGTTTTGATCTTGATTGTTCAAGTTACTGTGGATATCTTTGAACTCTTAAGTTATAAGACCATGTTAATGCTGCCTTTCAGCAGTCCCTTTCTACAAAAAACGATCTCTTCACATTTTGAACCCTCATAATGTTGTTTTGTAGAGCTGTAATGAAGATGAATTTTGATCCCATGTTTAGAACAGTAACAATGACACAGAAGACTTAAAGCCGTGCTTTCATTTTCGGTGGTCTATAATAATTGATTTTTGTTTGTTGCATCCTGACCATAAGGAATTACATGGTAATCAAAACCAAAACTCCATCATCTGATGTGACTCTTCTAGTGCCTTGGAGACTATAAAGCAGAAATCTCATTTTGCTGCAGTTCTTTGGCCATTTGGGTTTCTTTTCCCTTGGGGAGGTGAGCGAAATCCTGCAAAGCTCTGTCTAACAGATTCTTCAGTGCCCGATACTGAGAAGCAAAGATCTTGGGCGTGCTATGTTACCTTTTGGCTTCTTTTGCTCTTCTTTTCATCCCAGGAACAGTGTGATTGCCCCACAATCCAAGTTTATGCTCCACGCACCGCTTCCTAGGATTTTGCCTGGCTGATAACAAGTAGGAATCTATTCTCTCTGGCTATCGAAGGTTTCCTTTCACATAGTGATCCGTTCTGTCCCACTTTACTTGGGAAGTCTCCAGCTCTCTCGAGAGCTGTTTATGTGTGAATTTGTCACTAGTGAACTGCACACATGATCTTGGATGAAGGCTGAAACTCAGGTCTCCCCTATCCCAGGTGAGAGCCCCAATCATAATGGGTGTTGATCTTACATTCTGTCTTTCCACTGGACCAGGCTCATCAGAACTGGTGGAAAGTGTTTCTGTCAGACTGTGCAGTTTGGTCCCTTCCGAGAGTATGAGAGATGGAGTTTGAATCCATCCTCAGCAGAGGAAGGATTTAATAGAACATCTCCTTCTCAAGCTACATACTAATGAGCAAACACTTCTTCTACAAGCTCAGGTATACCTCTTCTACCTCTTCTCCATCTTGAGTCCCATACCTGCCTAGCAGGTACCTCTAATGGCCAGGCCAGCACAAATCTTCCCTATGGTCTCTTAAGGCCATGGCCAGAGTGCTGAGAGCCACTTTTTTTTTTTTTTTTTTTTTTTTTTTTTTTTTTTTTTTTTTTTTTTTTCACTCTAGAGCTTCAGCTAAAGAAACACAGTTTAGTCATGTCTTATGTCCTGTTGGCATTCATGATAATCATGTGGATACTCCCCTTCTCTTTCTCCTTTATTATTTTGGTAAAGCAATGCCAATAAGAGGAGGCATTTTCTCACTCTGTGCATGCAAATGAAGCATCGGAGGCAGAAAAGAACATGACCAATACTTAATGAGAAGAGCAGTAGCACTGATGAGCCCTCTACCCTGCCACTTGCAGCCACCAGCTCCAAGGGAAGATGTTGCTCTTCCTCATTTGTTGTGATGCCAAACACAAACACTATGGCTCTCATGCTACTGTGGGAGGCAGTGAAGCCTCATTTCGTTTTGATGACATGAGGTCCACCAGCATTAAAAACCACTTGAAGTAAGTGACAGAGTGTAGAGGAACATAATGCTACTGTCATGACATGCTAATCCTCTACTTTCTCCTATTTTCTGAAGGCATATCCAATCATGAATGGTAGTGCTGTGCAGGCTGACAATACATTTCCAATAATGTGACGGAGACTTTTGCAAAAATAGCAAAATTGCCATTTAGAAAATAACAATTCTGGGACTTCTGCAGGAGCCTGGAGAGCTAGGAGTTCAGCCACATATGTGTTACTGTCTGCGTGCTTCGTGTCCCTCACTCTGAGGGACAAAGGAAAGGATGGATAGCCTAGCCCAAGCTAGCTAGCAGGTTGCATCCTCCTTAGGGATGTCCCCCATCCAGCATGCAGGTACAGGTATGCAGGCTGGGAAAGACCCTTCCCTGCAGCACTGCCTTTCAACTCACTGTCAGCTATGCATTTGGGAATTCAGGAATGGAAAAACAGGTTGTCTGGTGTTCAGCAGATTCCTTACTTGCAGAACACAACTGAAGAAAAATGATTCACTCCAGCAGGACTGCAAGAGGGAGGACAAAGAAGCTCTTGCTGTAGGAAAGCAATGTATCCAAAGTCACTGTGAGGTCTAATGGAAGGGGGGGTGATTTTATTTTTAAAGAAAACTGTTTTTGCTTCTGCTCATTCTTTCATAGTTTTTTTTTTCATGCCCTCTCACACACATACTCACAAGCACGTGTGTCACATGTCATGTGTGGTCAGGTAGTCTGGCCAAGGTCAACCATAAGCAACATGTAGGATAAGGGTTATTTGGACAGGTCTTTTATACCCCTTAAAATATAAGGTTCGTTATTGGCACAATCCTTTTGACACAACATTCTTCCTCGCAGATTCTTGGCACTGTCTTAGTTCCTCAGTTGAAGTATTCTTTTTTGGCTACAATCATCTTTTTGAGATGACAGGAAAGAGACTTGCACAGTTAGGTGTAGCCTTATTGCCTCAATGCTGTTATCGGCATGCCCGTCTTCTGCTAATGAATCATCCTTGCTATGGCCTTATAAAATCTTAGGTCTTCAGGTCGTGATGTAAACCTTTCATTCTTCAATGTTTGCCAGCATTATTACTGTCAATCACATCCCTGGTTACCAAATCAGGCCATTGTTTAACCCAGGCTCTATTGTTTCACCTAGTGCTTTCACACACACACACATTTCCATTCAGACCTCATTCAGTCTTAACTAGTTTGAGGTGAAGGCACCAAACCTTTGGGTTTGTGTTATGAAACTCTGCAGCCCAGAAGCAATCTGTGTGAGGCCCTGCTCATCGGCCTTGTCTTCAAACGGCAGAAACATGAGGTCAAATCCTGCTTTCATTGCTGAGGAGCCCCCAAAGTAGCCTACTGCCGTCCTCCTGGAGCAATGCCCTCCTGCTCAGTCCAGCTACCTTCTGAGATCATCTCACCCACCAGTTGCCTTAACCAGTATCTCTCTCCTCCAGTAACAGCTTCTCCTTAGTAGCTTCTACTCAGTTTTTTTCTCCTGGGCCTGTCCTGGGGTTCTGCCTCTTCCTCTCTGATAGGGGCTCCTTAACCTTCTTAACCTTCCTTTCTCTTCCTGTGGCACCAGGCACCATCTTTGCGTTTTCCTATAACTAAGGGCTAAATAGGTCTGTGCTGCTCTTCAGAGTAACCCTGAAGATGGATCTCAAAGCAGGGTGTTTATGGCACAGTGAGGAAGCACTTGAATTCCCTCTCCCCAGGTGGGCCTGGGCAATGGAGCCATCCCACCCCAGCTAACTGGGCCAGCTCTTTCCCACATTCAGCCTTGGAGGAAGCAAGCTCAGAAGACAGTTGAGTACTCCTGCACAGCGCCGCATTTTCTGGATAGCCAGACCGGAGTGCGTCACCTCTTGCCCAACACCCCAGGGAAGAGCAATGAATCAACTTTAAAAGTGTAAAACACGTCTTTTTTTGTGTTCACTGACTCTGCCAGCTTCCGAACAAAGAAATTGCATGGCTGACGTGTTTAATTTATTGGGAGCAACAATTCTATTAAACATGATACCCTTCCACTAGACTGAGAGCAACTGTGGAAATTCTTCTTAAAGCAACACTTTGGGTCACCTTGTATGAAGAGATTTAGGGAAAGCAGCATTGTGCCTTGCTAAATGCTGAACCTGGTGCAAGGAAATTGTTGGTAGAAGATGAGTGAAATACAGTATACCTAGGCATTCTTAATAAATTAGAGGAAGGCTACATGAATGCCCAGGACAGCATTGCCCGTTGGTGTAGCAGGTTGGCACGCTAGCAGCATACAAGGACTGGTGAGGTTGCGGCAGGAGCAAGGGAAAGGGATGGGGTTGCATGAGAGCAGGATAGGCATAAAACACTAAAAGCATCCATTTAACGTCATATGCCAGCCTGTGAGACATGAGTAAGCTTTATATTGCCCCAGTTACAAATATTTTGACTATCTGGCATGACTGCAAATTACCCTGCTATGCTTAGGGCCTGGGAGGTTGCAGCCTGGTGTGTGTGTACATGGAGGGAGTTGGAGACAGACTTCATGCTGAGTCTGCATTGCTGATGAGCGACAGCAAAACTGGCTACTCCCAGGCCCCCACTCAGCCCCTGTTCACACTTCTTTCCTGCCTCCCCTCTTCGGCATCTTGCAGAGATCCCTCTGTGCCATGAGATGGTGCCAGGATAAAGCAGCAGGTGAGCCGTAGAAATGCAGCAGCCCGAGGCATCACAAGACCTGTTCCTGGCAGGATGTGTCCTGGAACTGCTCCCCACTCCTGCCTGTGTGGAAGCAGCTGGAGGCTACTCAGCTCCTGGGGGTTCTGCCTTCTCCTGGTGAGATTCATACCCTGAGACATAGTTTGTGAAGTGCTGGTGTACCAGAGCCTTGGTGGAAGCTCAGACTCCTATGTAAGGCAGTTTATAATCATCATTAATAACACCAGAGATGTTATATGGTCATCTAAGCATAGACATAAAAAACATAAACTATAAAATGGAGTGATAAACCATAAGATGACACTCACCTGGCTTGAGGGCAGGAGTTTTCTGACCAGCACAGCAAAGTTTCTGAGTTCCTCACAAGAATTAGGCTTTGACTGGGAAATTAAGCATTTGAAGCCTAAATGCCTTGTGACTTGGCATTTCTGAGCCAGTGGTGCTTCTTAAAATGAAGAGTAATTCCCAGTGGGTGAATTCATGTCTTGCCACCATGTTGTCTGGTCAAGAGCTAGTCCTAAATCATCAAGCAAGAACTGGAGGTCCAGTGCAGTAGTCACTGGCCACAGCACCAAGAAGAGCAAGAGGACAACCAAGAGCACTCCTTGTTCATGTGCTTGTGTGTCCTCCTCCACAGCTTTATAATGCATGCACACTCCCAAGAGAAGGAGGCTTTCCTGCCAAGGGTCCTGCTCTTTCCCTCTTTCCCTGAAAACCCGTTGCAAAATCTGCCTCCTAAGAAGGATCTTTTTATGACTTACTGACTTCCACCCAGCACCTGGGAACACATGGCCACGCCCTTTGTCCCCACCTGTTCCGGACATTTATAGAGGACATGGGGTGCTAGACTCAGGCTTACCTGCACACTGAGAACCCAAGAAGCCCATAAAGGGAAGAAGAATTGGAGCTGCTTTGCAGAGGAGACATTTTTCTGGCTCACAGCAGCAGAACAGCATGAAAAGCTTTGGGTGCTTTTCAAGGTAAGGACACAGGGCGGAAAACATTACAGGTGCAGGGTTTAAAATGCGTTTGTAGAAAGGTCACATTTTGATTGCTCAGGTAATCTGTATATGCAATTACCTATGGAATTAGATGCAGTTTGCTCCAGGGTAGAGATTAACTTCACGAGTGTTTCTTGCTGCATTCCAGGTCTTTTAATTTGAAAGAACCTTGTTATGTCCATGCAGATTTCCTCAGAGGTCTCTTGTTTTTCTGTTTATTATAAATAAACAAAAATCTTGTGCTAAACCTTAAAGCAGCATATCCAAAGGAGTACGTCTTGTCAAAAGGACATTCATCACCTGAGCTTTTCAGTGCCATCCAATGTTAGGTTGCCTCGGAGTTTTTTTCCCATTTGCTTCCTTCCTGGAAGGTGTTGCAGTTTTGCTCAGAGAGAAGAGTTGGACCTCTGGTGACAGCTTTGGCGAGAGGAGCCATGAGAGTTTTTAGGCTTCTGGGAAGAAATTGTCTTTACAGGGTCAGGTCAGAGGGGATCTTGAAGGAGCAGTTTCACTCTGTGTGCGGTTAGATCATCTTGTTGATCCCATTCTCATTTTACCTCTTGAACCTTGTCTGAAGAAAGCTGCATGGAGCAAAAATCTTAAGTAAATAAAAGCAGACAAGAATTATAAAGCAGCTAGTGGCTTACCAGCAAAGGGTGCTGTGAAGGGGATCTCCTGCTCTCAGTTATAGCAGGAGTCACATATTCCAAATGAAAAACTTCCTTGCTGCTGTGCTATGAAGGAAGAAAATATTGCAGCAGGAATTCTGACTCTCTGCATTCCCATCGACATGCCTGCCAGCTATAAAATCACTCCACCTATTTATGGATTTAGTTGTTCATAGCATTTAACCAGGCAGCATATGGAAGATAAGCCGCAGCTTCTCTAACTCTTGATGTTTGCATCTGCAACATCATGTATCAGGACAAGAGGCAACAGGCAATAACTGAAGCACAGGATGTTCCAGCTGAATAAGAGGAAAAGCTTCTTGACTGTGAGGCTGATAGAGCACTGGAAGAGGGAGGTTGTGGAGTCTCCTCTTCTGGATATAGTGAAAAACCTGCCTGGACATGATCCTGAGCACTGTGCTCTATGTGGCCATGCTTATGCATAGGGGTTGGACTAGATGATTTCCAGAAGTCTCTTCCAAACTCAGCTGTTCCGGGACTCTGTGATCAAGATAATCTAGAGAAAATAGAGCAAATGAGCTCTTAGGTAGTTGAGATGTGCCTTTCTGTACTAAAGGTGTAGTCTGTCTTTTCTGGACTAATGGATGGAATTATTTTAGCCCAAAATTGTGTCTATTGACTCAACACACTTACTCCTTTTTAGAAATGACTTGGTTGCAGATTTGCAGGCCTGTGACATCAGTATGTGTGTTGCAAAAGGAACGGTCTTGTAGATGAATACTGGCTTTTGCAGGAATGTGCCAAGATGTCAACTACAGACTGGAGGGTGAAACCCCATGTGCAGGTTGGGAAGGCATGTTGAAGGCTTACACATGCACATATATTCGTATATTTGATTGAAGAGTCTGACAAAAGTCTCAAAATTGACCTTTATTAAAAAATCCAGCAGTCAAATGCCTCTATATTTGACACTGTCACTTGGGTCTTTCGGATCTTTCATGGTCCAGAACGCCCCTTTTTTTTACTGTGGGTCCATGAAGGATGGATTCCTTATGACAGGCAGCCTTCTAGGAAGAAGGTTCAGTGTTGTCTTTTATCCACCCGTTACTAGTACATGTTGTCCAAATTTTACTACTCATTTCATTACCTGACTCTCAGGCTTCCTACCAGCAGTCATTGTAATCCTAACTGAGCCTCAAGAGCACAGAGGTACTAGCTGCAGTGTTCACATGGAAGAGTAGGAAACAGGAGTATGACTGTCCCATTCTTTAAATGTGAATGTTTCAACAACTTAAAGCCCAAGCTCTGTCCACTGCCTTTTGGAAAGTATAGCTTAAAGTATGGGACTCACACTGAGTTAAAAGATTTTTAGGCTAAGAAGCCAGCTCAAGTGTGCTGGTGAAAAGTTGTTTTCTTGGGGTAGTTGCTCAGCAAATGACAACAACCCTTTGAAATGCCCTGTAACTATGCCAGCTGGGGTGATTGGGGTGCCTAATCATGGTCAGATTGAAGCGTTTCACTCACCCCTTTTCTTTCTTCAAGCAAAACAGTGACCATGAGTAGATCAGGTGCCTGGTCCAGACTATCATCTCTGACCTTAATCTTAAGTCCAACCAAGGTGAGACAATCTGAGGAAAGTTGGAGGGAAGCATGGGTAAGGCTGAGCATTAAGTGCCAGGGCTAGGAGGTGTCATTGAGCAGGGTGTGATTAGTCTGTTGTCCATTTTGTTGAGTTTTCTGTCTTTTTTTTTATTTTTCATTTTTCATTCTCCATACCCTGGGGGCAATTATTCAAGCAAAATTTCTTGACACAACTCTGGAGCCATTGATCTTACCTCCAAGTGGTTAGACCATAGGAGGAGCTGGGATTTCTTCTATTTCCTCTCTCCTCTCCTCTCCTCTCCTCTCCTCTCCTCTCC
>VZSV01000136.1:1999053-2018221 GCA_013398735.1 Nothocercus julius
TGAGACAATGGGGAATGTATATGAGAGCATCAGCCAAGGCTATAATAAACAGGGAGATATGGATTACCTTGCAAGTGCTGTGTTCAAACCCAAGATGCAAATCATACTGCCATGGAGTGACAGAAGGTCCATGTCCAGGCTCATGCTCCACAAGCATGAGGGGCAAGCAAGGCTCAAGGAGCAAGGAGCCCAAGGCCCAAGGAGCAAGCAAGGCTCATCTGCTTGCTTCTTCTGTTCTTCACCTACTGCTGCAACTTCAAATGAGGTAGTTTTGTCACACCATCCTGACCCTTCAGAGCAAGGAAAAGCAGCACATGGGAAATGATAGGAAGTAAAACGAGCTATTTCCCATCACAAAAGCCACACAGGCTCCCAAAGCAGCCATTGATGATCTGAAGAGAGGCCAGCACCATCTCAGAGGCACTGACGAGCAACAGGATGGAGAAGCAGCAGACATTCCAGGTTACGATGCCCACAGGCTCTAGGCAGGTGCTCCAGAGACTCCAGTTATGCAGATAATTTTCAGTTTGTATGGAGATCCTGCACAGGAGAGTTGGAGAAGGTCATGTGTAATATTAAACATAAACTCTATCTTTATTTCACTCTCTTTGGCAATGGTAGTTTCTGAAACTAGACTCCTGCAAAAGTCAGGAATCTCATCTAATTTGCCTGGCCATTTTGGAAGGACATTTTCAGAGTCTTGAAGGTATAATAGCAAACTTCCAGTCCTTCCCTGAAGGATTTCATGTTTAATAAGGACTATTTTCTCCCCAAAGGTCGTAATCCATTTCTGTCAAATAGATGACCAAAGATGTCAAGACACTCCTCACTGATGTTGTTGTAGGCTTTGCTCAGGTTATGATTTCACTAAAAGAGTAGCTTCACCTTATATTTCTGTCAGTCTGAGACCTGCCTTTGACATCTTCCATCCCCTCTTTCTCCATCAGCCTCTCCACTGTGCTGATACCACTCACTGGTCCTAGACAGGATCACCAGAATGACTGGATGGAAAGGCATCTTTAAAAATATCGAGGAGATAAGGACCTCTTATGCTATCTTTTCCACTGAAACAAAACAAGAATCACAGAATGGTTGAGGTTGGAAGGGACTCTAGAGATCATCTAGTCCAACTCCACTGCTCCAGCAGGGACACCTAGAGCACATGGCACAGGGTCGCATCCAGGCAGGTTTTGGAGATCTCCGAAGAAGGAGACTCCACAGCCTCTCCAGGCAGCCTCTTCCGGTGCTTTCTCACCCTCACATTAAAGAAGTTCATCCTCACATGGAGATGGAACTTCCCGTGTTTTAGTTTGTACCGGTTACCCCTTGTCCTGTCACTGGCCACCACTGAGAAGAGTTCACATTGTGTAAGTTAAAGAAATATTTCTGTCTATGGAAACAAAATAAAACAAAACAAACAAACAGGTAGAAACTAGTCTTTTTTGTGGGGAAAAGGCCACCTGCGTCAGCAGACTGTGGGCACAAGAGAGAAAAGAGAACGGGTGACTTTCATCTCAAATAGACATTCATCCCAAGTGGCAACCGCTGATACAAGCCCACTGGTCCCTCCTGCTGTAACCCTGCTTTACTAAAAAACAGGATCATTGGCTTTGCCCTGGACAAGGTGGAGATGCTGAGGTCACCGCATCAAGGTCAACTTCATTGCGACAGCAAAATCCCATCTGCTTTACCTGGAGTCAAAAGTCTGGCTGCTGGGGTCCACGAAGGGGTAACCCCAGTGGGGGCTGTGGTCGAGCTCGTTGCCAGAGGTGTTATACAAGCAGAGGGGCCCATTGGTCAGGCCCACCCCAGATATGATGAAGGAGGCAGCAGAGCCAAGCAGAGCCAGCATCGACAGCACAATGGAGAGAAATACCTGCAGGGGAAACACTTGGTAACACAAGCGAGGCCCAGATCCAAAGATGTTTCTCAAAAAAATGAGCATGCCTGCTGGGTGAGTTAGGCAGGTGTGGGTGGATGGAAATGCTAAAAAATCAAAATACTTGACTAAATACTGCTCTGTGCCCTTTATGCAGAAGGCTTTGAAAGCACAGTTGAGGAAAGAGTAAGGCCATGCATTATCTGTGAAGTTTGCATGAAGAACTAAGGAAGGAAAACTACCCTTTCTGCCAAACTTACATCCAAGGGACACCTTGGATGCCAAGTAAATGCTGCTCCTGGACAGTCGGGCAGAAGAAGGCACAGGGAGCACATGGGCATGGTTGCCCCATTCCTGCTGCTCTGCCAGACTCCAAGCTAAGAATTTGAAGCTGTCTGGGCATCTGAGGCACAGAGCTGTTATTTCATTTGCCTTGGACACCTGCTTGCAGCCTTCCCATCCCCAGGGCAGAGCACTTCGGTCCTCTCAGTCTCACAATGCCATGTCAAGGGGTGGCTTCCCTTCCTGCCAAGTGCCTGAGACAGCTTGGCAGCAGGGCCTTACATTGCGACGGGTGCCACAGTCAGAGCAGCAGGCACATCGCCATCCCACCGCCGTGATGTGAGTTGCTGCCAGGAGGACCTGCAGAGAAGGAACAAGTGACTTAAAAGAGACAAGACAACCTGGCTCTGGCTTTCCTCCCCATTTTTGAAGTTCAAAACTTGCAGTCTTGCACCAGCCTCACGCACAGGAGCTGGGAGGTTACTCTTCTCCTTTCATATCTAACTAAAATAGCTCAGTGCTGGGGTATATCTTGCTTTGAGAAGAAGGTTTTGGAGGTTTAGTGGGGCAAATGAAGCAAAGCCAACCTCGTAGCATGCCAGCAGAGCCCACCACCTCCATCACAGTGGAAGCACAAAACCAGGTGTTTCCCTTGCGTGGATGTTGAACGTGAGCCCCATCACCAGGGCTTGGACAGGAAGCCATGCAAAGCATTTTGGCTTGACCCACAAAGGGCTGGGGGGTCCTTAGTTCCCCTGGCATTGGGGCAGCTCACTAGTGCTGACAGCAGCCAGACACCTGGGAAGCTGAGGGGAAGTGGGGCTCCTAACACCTTTCAAAGGGCTGCATCCGCAACAGCAGTCATGGGGAGCACCAGTCTTTAGAAGCCATTGAAGGGACTCCCTTCAGTAAAACAAGGAACAAGTGAAAAAGGAACTTGCAAACAAGTGAACATGAGCATTCAAGAAAGACCAGATACATCAACACAACTGCTATAAATCTGAAGGTAGAAATTTTCCCTTTTTTTCCTGGAGGCTGGATAACCCCAGCCAGTACTTTTTGGGCTTGGGGCAAGATCTCCTGCTCATTTTGTGGGGTCATGAAATTGAGGTCCAGAGTTGTTTTTGTTTTGTTATTTTGTTTTGACCTATCCAAAAAGGAAAACTGGAGCTAGGAAAGGAAGCCAGGTAGTGCCACATAAAACGGTAACTGGATTGCCAACCCTTGGGCTAAAAGCTCTTGAATACACATGCTCTCACACAAGGAATGTCAAAACCACACTACTTACAGTTATTCCTCCTCCCCAGATGCCCGGCATTGCCTTAGCCTCCTTGGAGATGTGTCCATCTGCCAGATACTTCCATGCCCAGCCAGGAAAGAGGAGAAGGACATTTGCTGCGATGGAGAGCACGCTCAATGTCAAGAGGCAGGGGCCCACAATTCGAGTGCACTTCCCAACACACATGGCTGCCCTTCATGGGGGCAGTGGGGAGAGGAAAAAAAAAAAAAGGGAATGATCATCTGCAGCAGCCGCACATAGCTCCAGCTGCAAGGCCAGGCAGCCATTGCCAGCTGTACACCCCTCTACTTGCACGCCCACCACACCATCAAGGACCCATTTCAAAGCATTTTGGTTCTTGGCTTTTAGATCCAAGCCTACCCCACTGCAAATGCCAGGAGTTTTTAGCTCCATATGTCTAAGGATTGCCTCAGGAGGCACCAGTATTGGCATCAAAGTCCAGACAGTGCAAAAATGCAGATTCTTGCAATGTATTTCCTTTCTGCTTCTCACCTTTCTCACTCACACCTGCTCCAACACAGAGGAGCTGTTTATTTCCCCTTGGCCCCACATGGTTCATGGGCCTTTTATGAACACCTTTGGGGCAATAAGCTTCCTAGAAGACCAAGAAAAGATCAAGGGGAGAGGGAAATTACCTTCTAACACCATCCCCAAGGAAGCTGAGCTAGCAGGAGCCAATCCCCAGCATAGACGCTCAAGCACTACCCTTATTTGAGAGTCATTTCAAATGGCAATGTCCTTTTCACATACTGAAACAGCAATGTGTTTGATAAGGGACACAATCTCTCATGGGCATCAATTAAGTGCAAGGAAGATGTCATCTAAATGACTTGATGAAGAGATATCCATGCTCTAGAAGGCACTATGGCTACAATCAACTCCTATTGAACAGCATTCTTAAGGCTGAGTGATTTTATTGTAGAAGCCTACATTTAGACAAGAAGCACATGCTAATATTTTGATAGAAGGGTGACTTGTTTTAAGACAAAGGTAGACACTGGCATCTAACTCTCCCTCTTGAAACCCACACAAACAACGGAAGAAAGCACCAGTAATTACTGCAGTAAAGAATCCAAAGTCAAACTGAAATAAGGTTAGTGGTTTCTTTGAGTGTTTATGATTGAAAGGAGGAAGCCAGAAAAGGAACTATTCAGATGAAGAGCCCAGACCAGACTGTCTCTTGACTGCCTGTTGAAACTAGTTCAAGTTAATAAAGAAAAGTCACTGTGTATCACTGGGTAAGACGTTCAGCTCCTCTGCTATTCTATTTTTATTAACTATAATAGTTAATAGATGGTCTTTAGCCATCTCCACATGATAGATATCTTGTCATTCCTCTGCAAAATTAGTTAATACGCCAAGAAAGGTCCATACATAACTTTTGGACCACTTTAAACCACCTGTACTGTCACCTTGATACTGCTTTGAATCCATTTGGCTCCATACCACTCCATGGAAATGCCAAGTGAAAGGCACAGAGTTAAACTAAAAAGCAAATTCATATGCCAGAAGATACCACTTAAAGCAAGGTTTGTGGAAGGTTTTCCACATTTCTTTTACCCTGTGCAGGTGACATTTGTTTTTGCCTCAGATTTTGTTGGTTTTATGCCAGTCTCTCCTGTGATGGCTACTAACGTACTTTGCACAAACTCCAAGAATCTGAGATTACCCCACAAGTTGGCTAATTTATTTCAGAGTTCCGCTGGATTTAGAGGAATAGGAACTTCATGCTTTTTCCACTGTAGGAGCAGTCTCAGAAATACTCAAGTAGGGTTACTAATGGGGAAGAGCATCTTGGGTCACACATCCACACTGCAATACTAACCCCCCGGCGCTGCTATTGCTACATACTTCTATTTAAAGGTTTGGCATGGGGAGTAATGGTTCCCTTGGATGACCTCTGAGCACTTGCTCCTCAGTGGGAACTGCAGCAATGCTCACTGCAGGTGGTATGCTTCGGTCTAAGGGCAACTGTGCAGGCAGGCCACATTTTTAACAAGTGGGTTTCAGCATCTCACCCCAGGCACAGTCTAGAGGTTGCCATTTTGGAGGACCTTCCAGAATAACTCTTGCTTCTCTAGGACTCACGGAGCTTCTCCTGTCCTCTGCCGGTACTCTCAACCTCTCTGATACTGCGTTCTTCCTGGGAAACCCTCCTCCCTTGCTCCATGGAAACCGACAGTGTTGAAATAATCATAGAAATAACTGCTCAGCCCCTCAGAGGAACTGTGATGCAGCAGAATGCAATACAACCGCATGGCTTCCTGGCTATCTATACAGCAGGATGTCCACAGGACCTCCGAGGAAGGCAGTAGGTACCTTTCTGTCAGAAAGCTCTCTTTGACTTGCTGTCCGTCCACCTCTTGAACAAGGAGAAAGTTCTGTGTTAGATCATTTCCTCTATCTTGTCCATCAGAGACAAACAAGGGAGGAGAACTCAAAAGAAAAAGACTCCTTTCTTAACAGGATGTCTCCACAGCTAGTCAAAAGCAAAAGGATTTAACCAAACCATAGACAATCTGTCCTTCTGCTTTTCTGGCCTACCTGGGCGGAGGAAGAGGGAGCAACGCAGGAGGCAGCTGGCTCTGCAGAGCTGGCAGTGTCTCCCCCACGGATGGGCTCTTGGAATGACTTGCTGATTGTCCTCGGATAATGTGCAGAGGCATCACCAAGGAGTGGCTATTTATAATGTCCTAGCATGTGCTCCACGTCTTCCTCTTCCGCTGAGATCATATGCCTCACATCTCCCACACAGCAGAGACTGGGCAAGGAAGAATGACTGTTCTTTCTGAATAAGGCAGCCTCTGCTATCCGTGTTGCACCCGATTTCCTTCTCTCAGCAAAAAGCCTCTGAGGGGAACTAAGTAAGAAAGCAAATGAATGTAGAAATGCAGCCAGAATGTGCTCCCTAATCACGGCATGCCCCGACAGGGGGAAAGTATCAACCTAGTGACTTACAAGAAAATAGGAATGTTCTCCACTTCTCAATTCCCTGTTCTCACAGCCAGGAAGCTCACACAAGTCCAGAATGGAGAATGAACCCTAGACATCAAAGTACAAATCTCCTACTCAAGTGGAGTCTACTTGCCCTTGAACAGTGGACCCTGAGATCAATGAGCTGGTGAGACCAAGCAGAAGGACCAGGTGAGTTTTGCTAAGACTATACATCCTCACAACAGCTGTGAGTGTCCCATGAAGATCAGCTTGGATCTCTTTTCTTTAAGAACTTCCTCTCTTGGGTGAAGATTCTGTTGGCAAAGAAATTTAGCTAATGAGCAGATGTGGTGTTGTCTGATGCCTTGGCTGTATAACTTCAACACACTTTCCATGGTTATGGGTTGATGTGCAGTACATCAATGTACCACCACTTGCAGGGACCAATTTTCAAGGAAGATAGTGATGGATGATCCTTCAACGTGCTGACACCAGGTGACAGAAGCTGCAGAACGCACAGCTATGTTTCATGAAGGATCTCAGGAAGGAGTGCAAAAGATGACTCTTGTGATTTCAGTTTGCTGGTACCGTTATCTAAACATCAGCATGTCACCGAAGTCCCAGGCACACGACACTTCCTAAGTTCTTTCCATAAGTCTTGCTCTTAGGCTGTCCCTCCATCACAACTGCCTCCTAAAGAGCACAAGAAGATATTGAGTAACACTGGTGTCACAGTCCAGCCCACATCTTCTCATCTGGAACAGGGCTTGAAGTTCGTCATGTGCCAGCCAAGGGGATGGCTCACAAACTGTTTGCATTGCCGATTTTGGTATTGGATCCATGATGATGGAGAGTGGCACCACTTTCAAAAGGTGTAAGCAGGCCATCATTAGACACACGAACTAGGAGTGACTGCTAACTGCCTGGGAAAACAAGCTAGAGCCTTGCTGCTTACCCATTACACATTAACTCAGCATTTTCCTAAAACAGAAGAAATAAGTGCCCAAATGATCACAGATTTCTTACAACTGATACATGTATTTGACTGAGTTCAGTTTTTCAAAATGTTTATATTTAAGAAAAATTATATATTAAACCCTGTGTAAAAACTTAAAACATCCTGTTCCTTACTAGCCAAACCAGACTTTCTAGTGATTCCTCCTTTCTCAGATGAAAAGGAGGTATATCATGAAATATAAATACTATGGATTTCAGTCACCAAATGGCAGCAGGAGGCATTGCTCTCCTCCTGGTTAGCTAGCTGTGTCCACAGAGCACCTTTCTCCACATAAGAAGCAAATCTCCACCTGTCCCTTTGGAGATCATTTCATCTTCTTTTTCTTCCAGACTGGGCACATCAGCTGATTCCTAACTCTTACCCTTCATTTTCTTGCAGATAACCCAGCTTTCCCTCCAGGTGTTCACATATGCCCTGTCACATATATCTCACACACTGCTGATAACATCTAGAAGGAAGGGTTCTTTCTGCATATTTTTGTTATTGCAAATTAGCACCTGCTTTCCGACGGTCAAACAGTTGTATGCAGTAGGAGGATTAGGAGCAAGGAACCAGGCACACCAGCTTGATCATGAGGCTTTAAGGAGGACCCAAGAGACTACTTTAACCAATTACTGTTGTGCTAATAGTTTCTCAACTGTGGGACTTCTGTACTTCAACAGGAAAAGGGACTGGGAGAATGTAACCTCCATGTCCAAGATAGGGACTAAGACTGGGAAGCCTTTCTCAAAGAAGAGTTTGGAGAAGCTCCATATTCCTCATGGATTTATCATGCGAACCTGCATCAATCCTGCTCCACTACAGTAACCAAGCAGGAACTAAAGAGCTACCCCTAATCCTACCTGATGACTTACAATCCAATCTGCTTACTCGAGTAACACATATGAGTAGCATTTGCCAATGAATTTCAAAACGGCTTTTATTGTTTTTGAACCATTTGGGATGGTAATCTCAAGAATATAAAACTTATTTCGAGTGCACTGTACTGCTCTCTGACAGGAGAAACAGAGAAAACACTTGGCACCCTTGAGTTGCACGCATGCGCACACAGTGAACAAGTGATGCTGGATTCTCTCAGTGCTGTTTCTCTTCAAAAAATAATGTGAAAGGAGCAATTAGTCAGACAATATGATAGTTCCTTTGACAGAAAAGATTACCAGCATGTAAATCCTCCTTTTATTCTTAAATGAGATGGACTGGTGTCTAAAAAAGTAGACAATAGTAAAAGCAAAACATTTTCAGTGTTGGACAGCTGACAATGGAGAATAATCTTATTTCTCTATTCTCCTTTTTTTTTTAATATAGAAAAGAGAGGAAGCATTTTTCACTCCACTGGAAAAAAGTGTGTTGCAATTTTGTCTTGTGCCTTTCTACGTCACAACTCTCTGAACTTCTTACATTGCCAACATATGATCTGTCAAGCATTTCCCACAGAAAAACATGCTATTTAGCATGAAGCATTGGAATGAACTTTTCACCCAGGACTGCTGATCTTACACTTATGCCTACTCTATCCCAACTAAATAATAATAAAAAAGGGCTAATTTTAGTCCAGCATTGGAGGGTAGCACAACTTTCTGAGTCATGCTAGCAGTTGCATGTACTCCTTTAGCAAGAGGACTTAATTATGGACATGTCAGTGGGGCAATTACAGTCAAAACAGCTTGTGAACGAATCACCTGGCCAGGACTGACTGATGTGTTGCTGCGCAGAGTGACTGTGACTTGGCAAAACACTCCGTCTAAGTCTTTCTCTGACAACAGATCACCATTCAACCAGCAAGGGAAAAGATACTGACTCCTTACACATATGGTAACAGTTTCATGTTGCTTCATCCCAAAGCACTGTGCTTCTCCAACTCATATTTTACACCTTATATTAGACCTTTCATAATTTAAGGTCAGTGAATCTTTTCTCACTATTCTGTCTGCTTTCTTTTAACCACTTTCTTCTGCACTCTGCTTCTACAAATTCCTCTGGGGTTCTGGAGGGTTAGGTTTTTGGGGTTGTTAAATAAACAAAATGTCACCTGTGGTGGCTTTCTTGACTAGAATCATGCTCTTCCAAGCCAAGTGCCACCTTTAAGCCATACAGAAGATGCTCAGTATGATTCAAAGGTCTATCACACTGGTCTTTGAAAGCATTTGCAAGGCCATTTCTATCACAAGCCACTAGCTAGGATGTTTCCAAGCACAGATGAGGACACATTCACTAGAAGTTGTCCTTGTAGGGAAACACTGTGCAGAGTTTCTGGCTAGAAGTCACATTTAAGAAATATCGTAACAGAAATAATATTGCACTGCTAAGGAATTTTGCATTTGCTTTATCTTTTTTTTTTTTGCAAATTTCTTCTAAAAAAATCTTACTTCAGATGAGATAAACCAACCCAGTTAGAAGCTGGAATCTCCACAGGGGGACAAAAGGGAAGAGAGGCAGGGACCTTATTTTGCAGTAGTTCCTTGGCCTATAGATTGTGATGAAATGGCCAGTATTTCCGAGTCAGCCAGAATGAGAAATCCTTTTTTCTAAGTCATACTGGAAACAATTTGAAATCAGGTTGTTTTTTCAGACGTGAGAGGTGGGCAAATGAGTCTGCCTTCCTCAGGGAGACTAGAGGTGCACAAAGCTGAAAACGAAGAACACATGGAGAAACTCACTTGCAAGACACCACTAAAAAGCTGGCTACAGAACCAGCTCTTTCTTCCATGGTCCATTTTCAGTTACTGTCTCCCAGGAAGGATTTATCACACAATTGGAAAGGCCTCTCCTTTAAAACCATTGGTGTGATCCATCACACCAAGTCAAGCATCAAAATCCAAAGCTCTTTTCTCAACTACAGTTTGGAAGTTAATTATGAGTAGGTTTTGGAGGTTTTATTTAGCCACCCTAGTCTATACTTTGCAGCTGTCAGACAGGAAAGAATGGGGCAATATAATTTTCATAGAGATGTACTTGCTGCCTTCATTAAAGTCAAGACCACAAGGAAAACTTGAGATCACAGTCTTAAGCTTTTTCCTCCCCAGTAGTTAATGACTTCACTGTACCTGATGGATACTTGTCCAGAAGTGAGTACGCTCCCAGCATAGGAATACAGTAGTATGTTCGGTAACCATCAAATAATGAAATGCTGCAAGATTTGGATCCCTCCTGTCTTCTCAAGTTTTATTTTGGATAAAACCAAAATAAATAGATAAACAGTAATAGATAAAGTAAAAAAAATAGATAAAGTAAAAACAAACAAAAAACAAACCAAAAAGGGGGAAGCCATAATCATGACTTCCAAGGTTAGTGTCATTTCTTGTGAGGCAGTTATGTCTCATGAAACCCAAGAGAATTACAAAGGCTCAAGGCTCCACCTTAACCATAAGCAGACCATGAGGACACTGAGGCTTCAGAATAGAAAGCGTACTACATTCTCTGTTCTTCCACAAGGAGGGAAAGACAACAGGTACAGCCCGACCTCTATTCATTTTTCTCAACATAATAGTACTTAGAGGCTCAGCAGAAGGTACCCCACCAAGACCTATTCTGCCAAGGCAAAATTTAGAGCACTAGCAAAGGAAAATAGACATATCTAACTTAATTTCACTAAAAATTCAGATACACAAAACAGGCAACTTGGTCTTGATTTTCCTTCCTTCTGCCCCATAAATTGAGGAAAAATTTAAAAACCCTCCATCAAACACGGGGACACAGACTCCCATTAGAAACAAAACAAAAACAAACAAACAAAAAAAGCAAAAGGAAAACAAGAGAGGCAGAAAACTACTGAAAACAGTTTGCTTTATTTCCAGGATCAAATATTACAATAGGACATTTACATATATATATATATATATATATATATATAAAAAAAACAAAACAAACAAACAAAAAAAACCCGCAGCAGTTGTGTATATAGATCAGAGGTTTCCTTGAGTTTGGTCCCTCCCAGCACAGTGAACTGAAAATTAATTCTCTCCCTCCTCCCACATGAAGTTGCATCTTTGAAGGAAAATAAGTCACTATTGTAAAAACTGACAGGCAGAGCCATAATTTCAAATCTGTAAGTTCACCAAACAGAGAAAATGGACTCATTTAAAAATATATATACATATATTTTCTATAATCTGGTGTCTCCAATTAGGCACCATACTTGTGAGTTGAGTTTTCCCCCAATTTTCTTTGCATAAAACTCTTCTATAAAATAGCACCTCGCCCCTTTCTCCATGTATTTTTACTATCTATCCTTCTATAGCTTAAAGTTTCAGCACCATTGATCAAGCAGTTACAGAATTGCAGACACTCACAGTAGTTCATGACAGTGACCAAATCCAATCTTTCGCAAATACCAGTAATCTAGTGACATAAAAAAACAGGTTTATTGAGGCAACTTGAGGCACTGATGTTAAGTGCCACACTGTCCGATTAAAAATATACATGTTTATAGTTATATATATATATATGGCTGTATTTATTGGGGGTGGACAGATATGGACCCTCTCACGGCCAGGAAGAGGTTGGAAAAAAACTCACCTCGTACAACATCATAAAGCACGTATCCATTAACCTCAC
This sequence comes from Nothocercus julius, assembly GCA_013398735.1. NCBI lineage: Eukaryota > Metazoa > Chordata > Aves > Tinamiformes > Tinamidae > Nothocercus > Nothocercus julius. The sequence continues at coordinate 2,011,021 of VZSV01000136.1, forward strand.
GGTGCAGGAGCAAAGGGCAAACTCTAACCAAACTACAGTAAGATCTTGAACTTGGAGAAAAGCTTTACAGGATGATCCGTACAGACAAAGAAGCAGGAGCATGCAGAGGCCTCAACAGCCAAAGACCAAAAAATGCTCAGTCAACCCAAACTAAGGGGAATTTCTGACAATATAAATAGCTGATACAGGGGTTGAAACATGCCTTGGTATTTCTTTTTCTTTGACCTTTAAAAAAAGTGGAGATTTTTTCCATTTAGTTGAAATTATTTCTGCAAACCATGAGTAGAAGAGGGGGGTGCACCCCATCTCCATGTCGCTGAGATTCTGTACTTCAGCTACCAAAATTACATCCCTTCATACAGTGCTACCTATTTATTACCAACTTGATTGGGATTAAACCAGAATTTATTACTCACTTGAACGGAATTAAACCAGAATAAATCAGTGAAAGGTTTCTAAAAGTTATTTAAAGTGGAAAAAAAAAGAAAAGCTCCTTATTTAAGATGAAGGGATAAAATAATGACCCTATCCCTTAGAAGTTCTTCTTTAATGAAAAGCACGATTTACAATGATGTTATGCAAACATAAACACACCCCTTCAGCATTTTAATGGCCACCTTATCTGATTTATCAAGACAACATAGTTCAGTATATTAGGGTGTGAAGGATAAAAATCGCAAACCTACATTCAAAGCTCACAGAAAGTAATGCCATTACACTCAGAAACTTTTGACCCAACCTGTTGTAAGGTTAAAGTCGGTCAATCAGCTTGACCTAGAGCATGTTATTTATCAGGAGGAGAGCTGAGATCCTTCCCTGGGTCTATGAAGGAGGAATCCAGCAACTGAGGTGTCAGCAGCTCCACTGAATTTCCTGCAGCTCTCATGAAACAGCAAGGTGGAAAAACACTCCCAAAAAGCTGCAAAACACAGAACTTTGAGGGGCTACTTGATTTATACTTCAAACATCACCTACGTTTGCAATTAGAGGCTTAATGTGTTTTTTTTTTTAATGTTTTCCATCTAGTTTTTACTTAATCTTTAATATTTGGAAGCAATGGCGACAAAGCCTTTTTAAATAGAGCCAAATGAGCTTATTTATGCTCTTAGCACTTAAAAGCAGCTGCATGCACAACCTGGTTCATGTTCTCAGATCCTTTGAGAAGGGGCTTCAACATGGATGAAAATCTGAAGAGGTCGATGATGGTTCTTAATAGTCTTCAGTCTCCGCAAGGGAGCTGACCGACACATGTGCTGTGGCACTGGTTTTAGTGGGGCTAGGGGAAGAGGGGGGAGGAACAAGGGGAGAAGAGCCCACAAACAGGATCACTTCCCCCTTTACAACTTCTCCCTGCCTCCCAGTCACAAAGCAAAGCAAGAGGAAACAGAGGAAAAAAGGAAAGTACACTGGTGAGGCAGAACTAAATCCAAGATCAGCATATCTTAGGTAAAGAAATACCCCAAACTGCTGGGAAATAACAAAAATAGTTTTAATTTTATCCCAACACAAAAAAAGAAATATGCCATTTTCAGGTTAGATCTTGCATTTCATATCCTTATTTCCCTCTGGTTTTAAAAAGATACATGTTCTCTACATAACATCTCAGGAAACGAAAAGACAATTTTCATTTTCCTGCAAATCAAAAATGCGAGCTCAAGTTCTCCTAGTTCCACTATACTAATGGCCAAAAACATTAGCCATGTTGAGGCATATTTTGGTGGATTAATAAACAACTGTTTGCAGCGCTTCAACACACAATGTTTACCTGCTTCTGCAAGAGGCGAACGAGCTGCTCTCACATAAAAGAGCAATGAAAAGCTACCCCCAGGACTCCCAGTTTTGCATCTGATCACAAGGTGACCTGTATGACATAAGAGTTTTTGGCAGCTGCGTCGCAGCTTAAGTATTTTTAGATCTGGAGAAACAAACAAACAAACAAACAAACAAGAGTTTCAGAAACTCTTTCAGGGATGAATTTGGGATATCTCTGAAATGACCACTGTGGAAGGGTCTCTTTATAGCCCAAAAGCAACGTCAGATTTCAGAACCCTAGCTGACCAGCAAGCTGCTGGCATGTTTTCCTTTTGCGACCCCGGATCTTGCAGCAGAACAGATTTCACGTTGAAGGGAAATGAATTGATACAATTTTCTGCTTTTGTGTAAAAGGAGTAGAGGATAGTTGTGAGCAAACACGCACAGTACACAGGGACTGTCATGTGTACTCCATCATTTCCCGCATTTCAAGACTTCAAAACATGCAGGCAAGTATGAAATTTAAGGCAAAATATTCAGAAAAACATTCTCCTATAGTAAGTTTCCGATCACCAAGTCTTTTTCTTTAGCCAGTACTATTACCTCACAGTGTCATGTCATGAAGCCAGGGCTCCCTGACATTCTGCATGGAGCTCACTAGCAGAGAGAGTTTGGTACTTCTTGATGTTACTCGTACCTTCTCACTGTTTGCCTAGGGAAAAGTTACCTTTACACACCTTTTTTCTTCACTAGTGAAGAACATGCCTACTGAGCTCTCAATTGCAAATAAACGCTCTGCTTCAACATTAGTCTTGAGGATGGCTGTGTCAAAAATGGAATAAAAAGCACCTGAGAGTTCGCGCTGCCTGACTACAAAACCTTTCCTAACACCTTGCTTCCTTCTGCAGTCCAACAAGGCTCCATATATGATTTTAAACACCAAAGGGAACCTTTCTGTCCTAGTGCAGAGCTCCAAAGCCCCTGCAAGGCTGGTTGGGGAAAAAAGAATGCACAAAAAAGCCAACTAACTGTCAGCTTTATGACAGGTGTTTCCTGGAGACTCTATGATCTTTACAACATCCTGCCACCTTCCATGCGTAAAACCCGGATAGTCAACATGAGGAGTCTTGCAGGGGTGTGGGGTAGAGAAACCTTCACCTGTTCTTATAAAAAGAGGTAATTCTGCTAAAATAGCAGAGAAGCTGCTTCCCCTCTGGGCCAAGCAGCTAATCCTCTATTGAGTATGCCTGTTTTTTTTCATGACGTTCACCAGCAGCATTTAAAGCAGGAAGAAAATATGCAGGCCTTAGAAGCCTTTAAACAAGAGGGGAGTAGAGCAGCTGAATACAGCTCAACACTCCAGGTCCTCCCCCAAACTAAGTTATCTGCAGAGTGCTAGACAAGTGATTCCATGAAGAGGCCAAAAGGTTAATGGAGACCTTTTGCACAGAGGGTAAAAATGAAGGTCAGACTCTACTCAAGATTACACTCTCCCCTCACAGAGAGATGACTCCGTGCCTTATCACGCGGTATTTCTTATTTTTTAATAAATTAAACAGAATAGATTTCAGAATAGCAGCAAGAAGGGTATATATGTTATGGCTGCTCCAAGCCCCAGCATACTGGCTGCACAGATTACCCTTTTATTTTTTTCCATTAAAAAAAAAATAAAACAAAACAAAGGAAAGACGTTTTTCCCCAAATAGATGTTCTTCCCAATGCTCTTCCCCAGGGCCCAAGCTGGGGAAACAAACAAAACAAAACAAACTCAGCATGTTCTCATTTGGTCACTAGATTAGGGAGAAGGAAAGGAGAGAGAGAGAAGGGCCAGCCAGCTGTCTGCCTGATTTCAGCACTGTGATCCTACGACCCTCAACTGCGTATTGAATGAGTCAGTGCCCTAGGCAGAGAGCAGGAAGGGCTGGGAGAGCTCAGGCCACAGTGCTAATTCCTTTCTTGCACAAAGACAGTCTCTTGAGGGCACAGGCCTGCCTCCTGCAACGTGATCTCATAGTCCAGGTGGGAGAGTTTCCTCCGAGGGAAGTTGGTGAGAAGTTCAAAGCGTTCATTGGGGTAGCCTTTCGACTGCACGTGCTTCACAAGAGCCTGGAGAGAAGAAAAGGCAGAGGTGTTAACTGAAAAATCAGAGGGTCACAAAAATATCCCTTTATTTTATTTTTTTTTTAAAAAAAAGAAGGCTGCAGTCACAGAGAATGAAAATCTTGACATTTTGTATATAATAGAGATTCTAATTTGGCCCTCACGTGGCATGCCTGAGCAGAGAAGCTAATTATCAAGTGAGTCCCTCACCTAACCAAGTCTTCTTGTATAATAGGGGATGAGGATGAAGAGATACCAACCTGACAATCTAATGCTGTGTCAGTGAATTAAGTGTAAGGAGGGAAATCTGCAGCATGAAACTCCTCCTAATTATTCATCCTGCTTCCACTTGCTCTTTAGCTGTTACTTCAGCTCTCCCACAGCAATCCAGAGGGGGAAATTGCCGCAAAGCACTGTTGCTTTGCAAGCTAAGGGGAGTCAGAACATGAACCCAACTCCTAAGCAGAATCAGACAGACATGGGGGAGGTTGGATTTTTTGCCCTTGTTTTCTCTCACCACTCCAATTGCTTGCCTGGGAGAAAAGGGAAGGGAGAAGTAATATGGGCAATATAAGCATATCCTGGAGATAACAGTGTAAAAAAGCTGTTCTTGATCAATACGAATGTAATGGCAGTAAGACTGTTCTCAAAAACATTCACTAGTGATGGGAGAACAACTTATAATAAGTTAAAACTTCAAGGAACAAAGATCTATTTAGATAATTTCTTGCTATATTTCAGGACAGCTTTAAAATGGAAGTGACTATGAGCTGAAAAAAATCAGCATGGATATGATGCTTAGGAAGAAATATCCGAGGCTCAACCTTTAGCTGTCTGAAATGGCTTTAAAAAATCAGAATGGCTTTTTTAATCATCTCATTAAAAAAATCAGATAAGGCTCACGTCTTATGAGAGTATACAAGCTCTACAAGTAAAATCCATTGTTACGTACAAAGTGTTACAGCCTAGCTACAGTCTCATGTTCTTCAGAGATATAACCAAACATTTTTGCTTAGGTTCCTTCTAAATCTGTGCAAGGTCCTTTGAAAGAGGCACAGTTTTGTTTTTAGGCACCTAAGACTTTGCAGCACAAAGCTGAATTTTCCTGGCCAGTGTCTTGTGAAAACTTACAGCTAACGGGATTACAACAACCTCCTCAAACACTGTAAAGATTCTAAGTGTGAAAGAACATGGCAAAAAAAGGAAACACAACAGAATGACAATGTAAGCACTCCTTGGACATACCCCTTTCATTGGATAAAACTTTGATAGTGCCAGCACAGGATAAGAAATGTTTCAGTTTCAGCTGTCCTGTAGTCAAACAAGGATTGCAATGAACTCCACTCACCAGAAGTTTAGCTTGTTCAGGAAGTGAAATCTGTTCCCTCTTTCCATCTGGATACCTTAGCATCAGTTGTGCCTTTGGTCCTGGCATAAAGGAAGTCACAACAAGTTAACAAACAGCAAGACAGCCTAATTAAGCTCTTCTGCAGGCTTTAGCCAGCACATTTTACTGCATACAACAATGGGGTTAGGGGACTTGAGACAAATACATTTTTTTTTTTTTTTTTTTTTTGCACAAGATTTCATTCTATGAAGATATACTTTTACTGGATGCAATTCAAATGTATACATCAAACTTCGGACTTCTGGAAGAGTTAGTGACTGCTAATATTAGATTGACAGACAGATACAGATTATATATATATATATATATATATATATATATATATATATCAGAAAAAGACTAAAACACTTGCAAGATACTGTAAAAAAAGAATGTGGTAACTTACCATTCACATCTAGGCCTTGCAATGTACTTTCAGGCTTGTCACTTGACTCCTCCAGGATCCCTGCATCAATGCATGGCAGGACTCTGTGATTTGACGTTGTACCCGGCTCTGTCCTTGCAGGAGGCTCAGGCTGTGGCCTCCGACTCTCTTCTTTTTTATACCCCAAGTCCTTGTGTGGAGATTTCCTCAACTTGGCAGGATTCTCCAACTCCTCCTCCTCCTCTGATCCGCACACCGAAATGAACTCTTCACTCCCAGAAAAAAGCTCTGATTCAGACTCCTCATCTGACCGACTTTCCTGCTTGGCCTGTGAGGAATCAAAATGAGTCTCCTGCAACGAGGCTCTGATGGCAGCTTCCAACTGGCTGTCCTCACTGGCATCAATGAGGCTCTCCTGTTGAACACAGGCATAACACAAAAACGCATCAGCAAAAAGGCATATAATTGTATCAAAGTGTTCCAAAGGGAAGCTATCAAAGCTGTCACGTGGAAGGCCACTCACGCAGTCAGTGCTTAAGGATTTCTCCTAGCAGTCACATGACATGATATTTTTCAGCAGTAATTTTTTCCATTCTACACATGCACAATTCTGCAACCACTGAATTCAAAACAAATGCTGAAAGCACAACTTGTATAACAAAAATAGTTCTCAGAGGAGAAGGTACTTTATGATGCATCATCTTTTTATTTTTGCATGCTCGTGCTCTAATTCATTATATCTTTTTATACTAAAAATGGGAAAACACTATAATTGCATACAGGCACACCAGCTTTTCCCTCAAGTTTCTCCAGGCCTCATCATCGGCCTCGTACTTACAGAACGACAACATTTTTGGGGAGGGTTAGTCGAATGCCCATCCAGTTGTCCATGCTCACTCAGGAACCCAGTCACTTGGTCCAAGAACGAAGTTACATCGAGCTGGTGCCACTCCACTAGTTTCTGGCCTAGGGAAGAGAAGGCATCACGGAACAGAATTTCAGCAACAGCCCTCCAAATATTGTAGGTTAGCTGTCAAACAAACAAATTTGCTGCTCTGCACACACTGCGCATACATCTGCATTTGGAGAATGTCAGCTTCCTGCAGACTACCCCCTGATAGTTACATTTCCTCCTTGTAGCACCTTGAAATGATTTTGCTCCTGCATTGTCATAAGGAGAGACCTACTTTAATAAGCTTATTGTTCTTCTATACTCCTGTGAATGTGTGTGCAGGGTGGTGAACTATGTGTCCTAATTTAAAAAAAAAAAAACTAAATTGACAAGGATTTCTACATTCTTGCCTGCTTTGATTCTACATCTTGGCAAATAGTATTTGCTTCCATAATGTAAAGTGCTAAGAAGAATACTCTAACTTTGGTTGCAGAGAACTAGCTTTGGGGTGAATTTCATCAAACACCATGAACACAATTATTTTAGTCCTGAGCAGCATGGAGGGCACCAGTCTGCTGATAATGTAGATGACATGAAGATAAAAGAGACAAAGCTTTGGGGAAGCAGAAAAATAAGTTGTAATTTGAAAAGACCTGGAGGTGAACAAAGAAGTATGATTGTTCAG
>VZSV01000136.1:2019956-2051421 GCA_013398735.1 Nothocercus julius
ACAGAAAGTATGGAAGAGCCATACTGATCCCCTGAATGACTTCACATTAACTTCTTGCTGCTATCATTCCAGTCTCAAAATCCAATATTTTGTCAGAAGGGATAAGTAGGGTGGGAGACACCTAAAAAAACTCTTCAGGTTTTTTTTTTTTTTTTTTTTTTTACTCAGGGTTTACTAGGCTTTTTTTTCCAGAGTGTTTTGAGCTAAATGGGGATTTTGAAAAGTAATTTTAGGCAAACAGTTTACAGAGAGGCCTAGAGCTACTGCCCAGGGTTAAAGGGAACACAGATCAAGGTATATTTTAAGTCTATCAGATCGCTTTAGTCTTGTATCCTAACCTAATCTATGCTGGATTAAAAGAACAAACTCAGAAAGGAATAAAAAAAAAAAAGGCATTATACCTCTAATCCCATTTTCTATCATTATTATATGCCCCTATCAAAGCCAGAAAGTGCATCTTATTCTTCTATACTTACTTTCTATACTCCTCAACATGGGTGAAAACCTGACTCTACCTCTCCTCTGTCCAGCTAACATCCGCTTTAAGGGATGCAGGCACAGCAAATCCACACAGAACATTTATAAAGACGAGTTTGGGCACAGAAAGCAGGCATAGCTCTCAAAACCACTCTTACCTTCCTTCTAAAAACAGCAGGCTTCCCACTGGACATTTAAAAGGACACTGTTAAACTGCTGCCATCTAGTGTAAGGATACAGTCGTGCTCTTAGCCAGCCACTGGCTCTGTTTCTGAGGGGGAAGCAGGCAGGGAAAGGGGAGGAATATTGTGGATTGTCTAAATATGTTGTGGGGTAGACAACTTGCGAAAAAAGTCATGTTCTACGCTTCTTACTTGCTTTTAATGGGTAATGCCAAGCTCTTGTACTCCCATCAATGACACAATTTATTCTCTCACTTGCCTTTTTTACAATGGGCACAACTTAAAAATTTCTAATCCTGCTTCCCTTCAGCAGGGTCATTCCTATGCAAAGGAGTCCTCCTCCAGGAAAAGTACCCTAGGGCAAAATTTTTGCCTACAGGTTCTCCTCCTTAATCAAGCAGGAAATCATTGTGGTGCTTCTTCCTTTTCAGTTTGGTTGAAGCACATTGCTCTTTGCAGTACAGCGAGGAACATGGGAGCGGAGCCAGTATCTTATGACCACCTAGACCTTTGCTAGTCAAGGAGAGTTCATTCAGGACGAGAGTGGTTACAGAAAGTCAGGAACATGAGATCTGCTTGTAAACAGGAGCTATCTTGTCCATGCCAGACTTACACTTCTTGCCTTGCAGGGAGGACGATGCAAGTGCCCTCGTCAACTGGCTGTCCCAGTGGTTCATCTATACATGTACTGACATTTATACATGCACTGACAGCCAGCAGAAGATCCTGGAAGTACCTTACGCAAAGAGTAGATTCACTTCCAAACTCTATCTGCTTGCTACACACAAAGGAAATATTCACCATAAGCTGAAAGCAGGGAGGGGCTACAAGCATCAGATTACCTGATCTCCAGAGGTCATTTCCAACCTCATCCCTTCCATGATTCCTTCTGTGATTCTGTGAAACACTAGGGAATCTGGAAGAAGGTGCCACCAGGACTATCCGCTCCCCATACGAAAGGCACTAAATTGTGTGAATCCACTATGACCCCTCCAAGAATTCAATCGCATCACAGAATGTTCGTGTGAAAAGACAAATTCATATTTTTAAATTAAATTCTTGAAAGCAAGTTTTTGATGCTAGAACATAACCACACGCTTCATTACCGAGTGAGTTTGGTGCTTGATGCATTCCTAGGAAATGCTATGTTAAAGAGATAACAACCATGAAGCTTAACACTACATTGAAGCTCATTATCACAGCTAGAAAATGCAGTTAAATTTCCTTGTACAAACTTAACCAACTCTTCAGAGTCTTGGCAGACAGTAAGAGCCTCATTATATAAATGCAGATTTCTTCGTGACACCACATATTTAAGCTCTGAAAGTCTCTCTGGGGTTTTCTAATAGGAGAAAGATCCAGCTGCCTCTGGTTTACATGGCCTCATTCCCACTGGCTACTAACTAATATCCAGTGATTCAGCTATCATGTGCAAAAGACCTGCAGGATTAAAATAAATTCTTTTACAGATTTTCTGCCTCTAAATTTTTCCACATCTCACGTTCCATGGTGTAATTCAGTTAATATATACTTTGCTTTACAAGTAGAACAATCCTAATTTGTACTATACGTGAAGCACACTACTCATTCCCGGATTATAAATTTTAAAAAAAGCAATGCTCATTCAACACTTGAAAACGTCTGTTCAAAGAAAAATGATTCTCAACTCTTCTTAAAAGCTAGAATTACAGAGCTGAAAGGAAACCACAACTTTAGGCATTTTCCTACTAAGAAAGTTTCTTTGTATTTGAAAGTAATTGAGTTTTCCTGTCAATAAATAAATACAATTAAATAACTGAAGGTACTTAACATCAAAGTTAGATAACCCAGGCAGGAGTAACAGAAAGATGAGCAACAAGGATACAGGAAACTTAATATGAACAGACACTTTCTATGTTTGATTGAAGTTTGAATAAAATAAATAAATGTGCATGGCAGTATTGGCAGAGCTTTTTGCACACTCCTTCCAGAGAGCTTCAACTAGACCACACACCACAACTTCCCCTCCCTAAATGCGTAAGTTAACCCTAACACGAGAGCCCCGGAATGACTTTGAAATGCAATAAACACCTCTGTTTATTATTTAATTTATGTAGGTTTATTGAGGGCACAGTGAAGGAAGAAGCAGAGTAAGTCACAAAGCTGAGACAAGTTTGCTGGAGGTGAATTTTGAGTAAGACTCCAAACAGGATGTTCACAGGAAGCCAGGCACCATCCTGAGCTGTAGAGCAACTCTGCAGCACAAAAACATTAATGTAAAAATTGAAGTGGTTTTGATCAACAAATTGAAAAGACTTTTATTGCAAGGAGGTTGAAGAGCATCCTTTTGAAATCAAGATTAGTCCATGAGATGAAGGATTGTACAAGAGCCAAAAAAGGTGAATGCCAATGCCAGAAAGCACATGTATCTCTGCATTTGAATTACTACAAAGAGCAGGACAAACTGTATACGTACAAAAGGGTCCTTTCCTGAATTAACAAAACTAAATAAGAAGGCAGAGGCTTACACATCAACTGGTTATTTCACAGGCTGAAACTATTTTTGACTATGGCAAAAAAGACCTACTGAAGTCTCGATATTTTCAGCAAGACATAAAGGAAGAGGGCTACACATCTCGAGTTCCCCAGCAGAGACAGGAGAGCACTTGCTCGTTATGGATACATTCTCATCTGTTTTTAAGCAGACTCCCCTTACCACTTCCTCTTAACTATACATTTGTTTGGTTCACAGAACAGGTCTGGTGGGGATGTTCAGTCAGGGGACCAGATATAATCTCGTTTGAAGCAATCTCTGAACCACCTATCATCACACAGATGCCTTAGCACTTGGTCAATCTACTGATCTGCTTCTATTGCACCAAATTACTCATTGAGATAGACAACACTGTTCTCCATTAGCATTCTTTCAAACCCAGAATTTTGTTAGGACATTAAACATAAGGAAGGAGTTTAGAGTCAACTTTACTAGACTCTGCACACAAAAGGAAAGAAGTCTTTCCCAATACCAGAGATTTTTGTTCAGCTTACGGACTCAGATCTCCAACATCGTTTGCAGCACCTGTGGTGCACCATTTGAGCATTAGTTTGCATTCTCATAGAGATCTTCTCTGATACTTAATTACTTGAAGTGGAAAGTTCAGTACTTGTTTCAGGTTCTGAAGTAAGAATATCTGGCAGTTAAGACACTAAAAAGATGAAAAGATACATCGATTTGCACGGTCTCTAATAATGGTTTAGGTCACTGGATCGAAATCCTAGCTTATGGCTGGGCCCACAAATGTCTACACAGATAGAAACGGTGACACCTGAAATTACTGAAAGGTACCAGTACCTTTGTCAGAATCTCTTGAGTATTTTATCCATCACTATCAGGTGCAAAAGAAAATCATCGTGATCTTGTACAAAAATAAGACCTCTACTGAAAATGAACTTCAGGTACAGAAACAAAGTCATGTACAGATAGATTATCTGTATTAGGTTGGGAATCAGAAGCTGTTTTAGCCACAGGATTTAACTAAAGATTTAACACAGAATTTACATTTAGTGTTACATTTAAATGTCAGCCGTCCACCACCTTTGTTAAATCCTTCCCCAATATCACCAGGAACATGCAGTGCAGCAGACAAGCATTGCTCATTACATGGTTACTGGTAACTTATTATACAAAAGGATGGATCCAAATAGATCTACAAAAGGATCTACAAAAGGATCTACAAACAGATCCATCAGCCGATGGCCTAACCTAGGGCTTTTACTTGGTACACAGTCATCAGGTAAGTAACTTCAGCAAAAGTTCCAGCCTTACCGTTTCAAAACTGCCTTTGTGCATCAGATCAATGGGAGGCCTGAAGAGGTCGGCCAGAGTCGTAAGCTTCTTATCTACCGCTCCTCCATTCCGTAGCTCCTGTTCCTGTCGAACTGCACAGCCCCAAGAGGAAAGGAAGAAGAATTAGACAAAACACTCAAAGTTGGTTTTATTATTAGTTATCTCTCATGCACAAAAGTTCAGCACTAGAGTCGTAAGGTACCAACTACAGTGAACAAACAATTAGATTCATCTGGGTTCCTTTACACAGAATCAATCTTGTCTTATTTCTTTCATGCGCTGGGCATTTATTTCACTTAAAAAAAATACTTTCCTATGAAATGTGAGGATGGGTGGAGTTGACCATAGCCCAGTACTTGAAAACAAATGAACAAAGAAAATAATTTATTTTTCCTCAGTGACACTTTTGAAGGGGCTAGATAGTATCATAAGCTTTACTCAGAATATTTCTCTATTAGTCTTTCTATCTCCTGATCTTAAGGCAATTCCCTAAAAGAACAAGTGAAGAAATATCTTTGGAAGTGCATATTTAATATCTACTCTCCCACAGTTGACTCAGGATATCACTATCTCTCACAACTCAACAGATTTTCAGACTTGTTTATTTAAGTACCGTTATTTTGAGGAAGTTTCTGGTAGTGGTGTCCCTTCCATTCAAAATGACAGAATACATTTCCTACCTACACATGAGCATATAAAACAGGGGTAAATCACAGCAGTGGCTTACCTATAAACGCAGTGATTAAATGTATTTTATGGATCCAAGTCAGTTAAAATGAAGAATTGCAATCACATGACCCTAAAGCTTTCTGACAGTGTGATAGCTGCCTACGGTCACAGCATACAAATAATGCTTGATTAGATACTGGATGCCGTGAGGAAAAGAGTACCCCCATGTGCCAGAAGCAATCTGGACTTCTATGGCCACGGACACTCTTTCAGAGATAGTCAAGCAGTAATATTCACCTATAAAGTCTCATCATATAGTATTATCAAGTTCTATCATGAACCTCCACAATGGCCTTAAGTTTTGTGCATCTCAAAACATCTTACAACAGATCTGCAGATCACGAAAAAAGGTTATGGGTATGGCAAGTGTGTAAATTAATTAACTACTTCATTACTGGAAGACCCCAACAAAACCTGTTAGTTACCTACAGTTAGGTAACAACTGCATGAGCAGTCTAACTCGGCTATCATAAACTTGGTCTTCATCTGTCACAAAATCACCTTCTACGAGACTTAATGGATTAAACAACAGCCAAAGCTTTGTCATTTAGAGATTCTGCATGTGAATGAATAGACAGTGGTTTAACAAAAAAAAAAAAAAAAATTAAATTCCTGAGAACCTTGTGTGCTGCCAAGGAAAAAGCCCCAGGGCTAGCCAAAACTAATCCAAGTGCCAGAAACACCACTGGCTATCCAAGAAAAAAGTGAATTAACTTAATTCCTATACGAGCTTTAGTTTCTTCTCCCTTTTCAACTCCCTTCAGAGCAGGAAAAAAAAAAAAAAAAAAGTGTCTTTTGAGAACAAGTTTTACCAAGAAAGTATTTGCCATACTAGACAGAACATGTATATGGCTTCACTCCTGCTAACCTAGGGAAGTGGTTGGACCAGCATCTTCAGTATCATCTTCGTATATCAACGAATCCATGTATACTTAGCACCTTCCCTTCAGTCATCCCAGAAAAAAAATCCAAGATTTCTCCCCAGAAAATAAACAGCAAACCTTAACTGAATCACAAACATGTGGAAAAGAAATGCCAGCCTAATAATGTTATTCCAAACTAACTTTTGCTGTACAGTAGGCAGTTTAAAACCATTTCATGACTGAAGACCATCACAGCCAAGAGGAGAAATTATTTCACAATTACAGTTACACTAAAAAAACAGAACTCCCAGCATACCCATCTGCACATACTTACTGGTTTCTGTTTGAAAATCCCGAAAGCCATCAAATATTGAACGGGCAGGTCTGCGTCTTTTAGGAGCTTAAAAGAGAAAAGGGATGTCAAGGATCATTTCTAAGGCATACTATCAAATGTATTACGTATTAGCACTTCACTTTACCTGTTTGGGACAACAGAATAGAAAACCAAGGGATACGCAAGGGAGAGATGAAGATCTGAAGGCTCATGGTAATTGACTGTTTACAAGACCCTGTCTTTTCTATCATATCCTCCCCTCAGCAAACTTCACCACAGAAGCAAAACATAAATCACTGTTACAGGAAAGTTAAAGTCAGACCTTTCTGCTGGGCTCATCATGCACCCCAAAATTTCCCTTGCTAACAGAAACACATTTGTTTCTCCCTGCAAGACATTGCTATTCCTATCTGATATTTCCTCTGGATCCTATTCCAAATTCTTGGCTGGGTTGGCAACCAGACAGGCTCCTCCACTACATCCAGGTATCGTTTTCTGCAAGGAGACTTCAGAATAGATTATCTGCAGCTGGGTAGAGACAGACAGTGGTTCAGGAAGGCTTAAAAGGCCCCTGCAAGCACCAACTAATGACTTTGATTGAAGTCCTGTCATACAACACAACTGCTGTTCTTGGGGCCCCAAACAAAACTATCCATCAAAACTTATTGCAGCTGTTCTTCTGAATTTCCACTAATTGAAAGAAAAGCAATTTAAAAATAGTGGCTTCAAGCCTTAGTTGTTACAGGGCTTGGTAAATATCAAACAAGTTAAACAGAGCAAGAGAAATACAACACAGGCGCACTGAAAACCCGTAAAAGGAAAAAACATATTTATTTATTAGGAGAAAGAAGGATCTATGCTCTGTTCAGAATGCAAGTCCCTCCAAAACCTGTTCTTAGAGAACTTTCTAGTTTTGCATGCAGCACCTTGCTCCACGCTAGTGGCATAAAGAATAGGACACAAATCTTGTTCTCCATTCATTCTTCTCAAGTCAACTAAAAGTAAATGCAGAAGAGGACCACACCTGTGCCTCTAACTCAGGTGAGGATCCTCCCTTTCTCCTCTTAACACTTAGCTACAAGCACAACCCATGAGAGCCAATGTTAAGGTAACTCAAATTGCAGCTCGGAAAAGGACGACCTCAGGAAAAGCAACATTGCCTTCCCAGGTGCAGTGCTGGAGAGGATGTGAATATTCTTCTGCAATGCTGTGAAACCCAGAAACTGAAACATCCTCCACCTGAGGCCAAAGCTGAAGAGACTTTCTGGTTGCAGTGGAGCCATCAGGCTGCTTCATGCTATGAACAGAGGTAGCCTTAATGAGGATATTATCACTAGTAGATGAGAAAGTCCAGGAAGCTACCACTGAGGGAGAGTGTGCCTGTGATCAGTGTGTGACAGCTGCATAGAGAAGAACAAAGTAAAAGGGTGAAAAGATCTTATTCCTGTACTTCCTACGTTCTTGAAAACACAGGATTCTCGAGACCTTTGTCAAAAATTGTTGAGCCACAAAGAAAACAAGAGAAACAAGACAATGTGGTATCTTCCAAGAGCCCTCAGCAGCAGACCTTCCTCCAGAACCACCTCTAAGCTTGTTTATCCTGAAGAAGAAAACACTCTTGTGTTGGCAAAAGGATCAACAGAAATCCAATTCTGGGTTAACTGTGAAGTTTCGCATCATGCTCCTCTCTAGCACAGGAATTAAACAGAAAAGAAAAAAGCTGGAGGTATGAGGCTGCTTTAAAGATAAGCACCTGCAAGCAAAAAAAGGCAGTCCTTGGAATCTGGGAATGGGGAAAGCCATGCAGATGGCTAGAAACTGCCTGGGTACCATAAGGATGGAGCCTCATAAGGCTAGAGGAACATCCTAAATAGAGGGAGCCTTAGACCAAATAAAATTCCCAAAGGAGAAATGGAGGAAGCACTGAGCAATCACAGAGCTCAGGTCTTCTTTCTAACTCTCCCACTTGCCTGAGAATCAAGCATGTGTCCTTTTAACATTACCCATTCTCACTTGTCAGTGAAACCTCAAGCTTTCAGCCTACCACCTTGACCACTTTTACAGCAGTACCACACAGCTCTGCACCTCAAGAGTGCTCCAAAATCACTGGTGCATATTTAGCAGAGCTAACTGGTTGTCACCTAACAAAGCAAGAGTTAGCAAACTGGTACCACACAGAATGTAGTTTCTCTAATGTGTGAGGACTTCAAAAGCATGGACATGTTCCTAAGTACGTGTGTTACACAGACGCCTAGTTGCAGCAGGGAAAAATAAGAACAAAAATACATGTAAGGCTTTCTTCATTTTCAGAGAGTTGCATCCTTCTTATCTCACTTGGCTCATCTCACATTATTTAAAGAAAATGCAGGAACAGAAGAACGCAGGCTTACCTCCAAACAAGGGCTCAGGTTCAACTAAAATTTCTTGCTTTTGAGGAATGGGAGCTCGTACTTCATCCCTAACACAGAGGGGGAAAAAAAATTAGAGAGATAATAATGTTCCAAGGCCATATAAATCAAAAGCCCAAAAGGGACCTCAAAAGATCATCTATTCCCACTCATGGCACTGAGGCAGGACTCTGTACATTCTGCATTAAGATCTGGCATGGATCATCTTTAAAAGCCTTGAAAGAAAATGATTACACATAGGCCTAGATGAACTGATCCCAGGCTTTATGATTTTAATAATGAAATAGATTTTTTTTCCTGTAGCAACTTTTTAAAATGTCTATAGTACTAATTAATTCTCTGACAACCCTCCTCCCCTGATTATTTAGATAGAGGGAAAACTATATATATTTTGTATTCCTTTTATTACAAGCTTTCTCCTGTTGGAAGACTTCTTCCTTCCACTTCTCCCTCATAGCCCTCTGTTTTCCAGAGGAAGGGAAACAATGTCCTCTGAGGGAAAAAAAAAAAAAAGTTAACTTTTCTTGAATTTCCTTCTCCTCTGGATTCTCAAATTTGCCAGTACTTTTGTTTTTTCTCTGAAGGAAGGTGAACTATTCAGCTTCAGCTGAAGCCTGACCCTATGAAGGAAAGCAAAATAACTTTACATATAATGTATTCTACAGTTAAGATAGCCCACCTTGTAGACTACCACCACATGGGTGATGAACAAACGAGTAAGCTAGAGCAACGATGGACCCCCCTGATGTTATCCTCTGCTTTCACAGCTGGGCTGCTTCACATAATCAACAGTTCAGCTATGTCCACAGAGACTGCTGGATCATCTGAAATCAGGACTACAAGAAACAAAACGGGGCTATGAAATAGTATCATGTATTTAGTGTGGTCACCTCACTCATGTATGTTAAAAAGTGGAGGTCATGGGCTCACCCAGGAAAATCCATTGTTACATCTTACCTAGGAACTACTCCTAAAACACCCTCTTCCCTAAGCTCTCCAAAGTCTAAAGTGTGCGGCTTGTGGCTCTCGGCCACATGGGTGTCAGGTAACTCATTAAGTAATTCATAATGTCAGCAAGATGCACTAACCTTGCTATTAACCTCCACATCTTTGATTGCTGTTGTGAGTCTAGTTATTCTCCATTTTGCATTTGCATATTTATGTCTCTCGTTTCCTAGAAGTAACACTAAGCTGACCAGCACCTGGAGCGTGTCAAGTATAAAAAAAGAGGATTCCAATAAAAACTTGAATCTTAAGTCACTGATGTGCCAGCAGCTGTGTAGAATTAAGAACACTGATACCTACAGAGTATGAACTTCATTACCTGCCAAAGAGTCAAGCAGGAAGGCAATTAACATTGATTTTAAAGGTTAGTATTCAAACAGCTGTTGAAATTCATACATGTGCTTCAGAAGTAAGAAGGGCAAGGCGTTTCCTTAAAAGTAAGTTCCCTTTTCCTCAAAGGAAAGGTTTCCTTAAAGAGGAAAGGACACTTGAGGTATGTGACTGATCCTGATCAGCCTCCACCCCAAAATACTCTATGTACCCCAAGGAGGCAGCATAAGAAGCAGCACTGAAAGACTGTCTGTCAGGCTCAAGTACAGCAACTCTGTCCTTCATTGGAGACACTAATGCAGATTTTGTAGTTGCTTATTTCTCTGTAGCAGTTGGAATTATCTAGCCCTTCCAAGGCCAAATCTACCTGAAATTATGAATATACATATATATGTAAAGAGAACTGAGGCCACTATGTTTTTAAGGACCAAAACAATTCACAAAACAATTCAATTCTTTCTGGCTAATAAACTAACGTGGGTCTGGATTGTTGAGGCAATTTAAAAGCAAGAAACTCTTAGCACTGGTCTCCACATTAACGCCTTGATCTCTGCCTGCCAACGCAGTATATATGAGCTGCAGGGTACTTCTGAAGTACATGTGAGAGAGATCTGTAATAAAAAATAAAAATGCAGAAATTACTACTCATGAAAAGGCTGAGAGAAGGCAACTATATGTTGTCTTTTATACATTAAACAGCAGGATGCTGAGCCCAAAGCATTACTGAAACATAACCAACTGACAGTGAAAGTTAAGATCTGTCCCAGTCAAAGCGAGGTTCAAGCTGCCCAGACTCCACCTCTTGTTCTTCGGCTACCAGAAAAGCTTCTTTAATAAGAACAATATTGGAGCAAGCAAATAAACCAGATCATCAAAGCAGCAGCTACGAGAGGTGACAACTGTAGTGTATGTTCTACCTTTCAGCACCAAGCTCTTTACACAGACTACTCGTCCCTACAGAGGTTCCTCGATTACATACTCTGTGTGCGGCCGAACAGCAGCCACTGCTGCAGAGCTGGTGCTGGGCTCCTCGGCTATGCCCCCACCGTCCAGAAACATTGTGACAGCCATCTCCAGGTTGTTGTTGCACGCCTCGAGCATGTGCTTCCCCACGCTTTCACTGGCACCTGCAACGCCAGAGGAAAATTAGAGCGTTCTAACCAAAGCGGCCCGCACTGGCAAGCTGTGACTCTAAAAGTAATTTTGGACTTAGAAAGAGCAGCTTGCCAGCTCTATCTGAATTTCAGCATCCAAGTGAGACAAAGGTGTTCCTTATGGGTACAAGACTTCAGACTTCTTGCTTCCGTAACAATAAAATGTAATGGAAGCCACTTGAGGCTGTTTAGCATGGTTTTTCTTTCTCGTTGTTAGAGTCCAGACCTTCTTCCGATACAAATTTCCAAACACTTGATAGGCATATGGAGCTTGACTTCTGTTGCGGTTTACAAAACCCTTCAAACCTCAACATTTTGACAGGCAAAAGACAACGGCAGCAGTTATAATTTGTTGAGGTGCCTTTGCTGATGGTATTGTAACAAATATTTAAAGATAGAATAAAAGTTTTCCTGCTTTACTGATAGCACCTCTATAACTAAAGGAGATCTTCTCCATGGAGACCTTCTAAGACCTTCTCAAAATCGTACAACAACCAAAGGCACCTCACCTATGGACTCTCACAAAGTTTAGCAAGTGATAATAAATAGACTTTGAAACTGTGCAGAGAAATCAATTCTCATTGACCTACTCAATTGCATTAAATTAGAAAGAAAGACAGATTGTTTGAGGGAACTAGGTTTCCTATATCAGCTTGTCAGGAGAAGTGTGATTTGAAGGCAGTCAGTTGTATTTCAAGACCTTAATCCAGATGGATCAAGAGCTTAATTAAGACCTTGAATTATCTACAAAAAGAAATGAAAAAAAGTCTGGCTTCTCATGTCAAACTTGATCATGTCAAAGTTTGACCAAAACTTTTCTTTGGTATCGCAAGGAGCTCACTTCACTATTAGCTTAACTAATATTCTTCAGCTATAGTGTTATAGTTCAGGAGCACCATGACCCTACAACTTCAGAGTCATGTGGAATTTTGAGTTTCAAAGAGCTAGAAGGAAAACCTCATTAAGCTCTCAGCTATTTAAAGGGTTATCAATACTCAAAGTGTTTGCACCAATTCTTCGCCATTCCAAGAACCCAGAATTTGTTTTGAGGCCTTCTAAGTCTTGCTGAAAAATGAATAATAATAATAATAATAATAATAATAATAATAAAGAACTCCTAGAGTCTATTTTCACAGTGGACACGTGAAATCCAAGGAGCTTTTATTTTCTGTTTATTCCAACTGGAAAAACCAATATGTTTCCCTGTATTTTTTTATTTAATAACATCTTCAACATCTGATACATGCCCTCCTAAGTGAGGGGGGGATTATAACAAGACGGATCACACGCAAAGTGCATCAAGTGCTCAAAGTAGGAGCTATCCTTTACCGTAAACTTAAGGCTTGTGACAACAAGCACTGCTTGGCCGCAGAGCAAAAGTCTCTGTAGGGTCACCGAGCTTGAAAAGATATATACACATCTTTTTTTTTTTTTTTTTAAATTTGAATATAAACTCAATTCTTTAGTCTCCTTCTCTACGGTGGCGTTTTATTTCTGCTGTGCATGCGGGGGAACACGACCGCCTCTACCAACGGCGCCAGGGAGAAGCCGCTGACAGGCGCCGCTGGCCCTCTCGGGCCCCGCCGCCCGTAGCTCCGCTCCGCGCAGGCCTCCACGGCCTCCCGCCGCCGAGACTGCCCGCGAGGACGAGCAAGAGCCGCGCCGTTAAACGCGAGGCGACCCGGGTCTCCGCCGAGCCGCGGCTTCCGTGTGCCTCACCCGTGATGGCGGTGAACTGCTGGATTAACCCCTTGAGCGCCGAGGAGGCCGCCGAGCCCCCAGGCGCCGCCATCTTGTCGCCGCCGCGCAACGCCGCCCGCCCGCTCTGCGCAGGCGCAGCGCCCGCCCCCGCGCGCTTGCCTCCAGCTTCGCTCTCCCCGCTGTTGGGGCGGTGCCTCCCGTGGCGCCCTCCAGCGCTATTGGGAGTCACCCGCAGGACTCGGCGCGCGCGGCGGGTGGGGGCCTGGCGAGAAGGGTGTTGCCGAAGCGACACGAGCCGTGCCGAGCCTGAGCCGAATGGACCCGAAGCGGAGCCGAGGCCGAGATGAACGGAGCAGATGGGGAGCCGAGCCCGCGCCACCTCCTGGGAGCCTAAAGGAAAGGGAATGTTCTCCCCGCAACCCCAAATGCCTAAATTGATTTTTTTTTTCTTTTATATACAGTTCCCAGAACGGAGTTACAAAATCCATGGCTCTTCACGGAGTTCCCACTCAGCACCTCCTTGATGTGTTTGTCACTTGCTGGGACCAACACACACATTTTCCCACAGTGAAAAAAAAAATGCGGCTATTAGTATTTTGTTACAAAATGCAAATGCTAAAGGGTGGTTTCATACTAACAACAGCAAAAGAAATATAACAGCCTATTGACTAGAGACTAGCCCCCCTTCCACAGACTGGAACTTTTCTAATATCAGATTTCTTGCATGGTGTTCAAATCATTATTTATTTGAACAACATTACATTTTTAAGCCACGTGGAAAACAGTATTTGTTCCTCTAAAAGGAAAAAAATGAAAAAAAAAAAAAGTACAAGAACAGTCATACACAGCCCCAGGAGCTAATGTAAAGCTGAATATTAAATCAATCCTTAATTGTTAATTCACTATCAAAAACTCACATTTTCAGCTTTTCCGCCTTCCCTCCCTGCCCAGCTCGGCTTTATTTTCTCCGCTAGAATAGGCACATGGTCTTTTTTTCGTTTTTAATACATAGTATATGCTTTTAATCCAACTCAAACCAGGATCAGAAGGAAAATTAGATAGCAGTAGATATAGGTAATATTATCATAACACAAGGAAGTTACAGAACAGAAGCAGTAAGAAAACAAGAGCATTTTTCCTAGCTCCAATGAATGTCCGATTTGCAGAAACAGCCCTTGTGAACGGAGGCATATAAAAGCCCATAGACCCTTACAGTGGTAAGATGCGCTAGTTTTCCTTCTTTGTCTAAAAATGAGGCTAGTAGTGTGTTACAGTGAGAGGGAGAGAGCAGATCTGCAAGGCCAGTTGTCTGGTAATACTCAATAACCATTGTTTGATGCCATTCATCAAACAAACTAAATTCCAGCAGCTTGCTTCAGTTCAACATGGTTGTACCTAGCTGGAGAGGCATTTTGTTTCCAGTGGAAAGGCTCTTTCCCATAAAAGTTCTCATTTCTCATTCTAAAGACAAACAAAAAACTTTTTTCTCTTAAACAGCATTTACATTCAAAACTATGTACATAAAAAAAAATGGTGCTAGAAAATAAATGACAGTTGAGAACAGAGCAATTAAAACTGTTAAGGTCTGGGGGCTCCAGTTATTAAAACTTCTGCAAAGAACACAATTCTGGTCGCATTTGAGGCCCTAAGTGATCCCCCACTCAAAACCATCAGCTTTAAAACTTGACAGAAAGTTTTGCCTAACTGAAGAAAAAGCATTGTGATAGCTTTAACTCTCAATCATTTCACCATGCTTCCATAGTTCTGTTGATCTACTCTGCAACAGATCCTTTAAACATCTGAAGGATTGTCTTTTGCTTATTTTTTGGTAACGAACAAATATCATTCGAGTCACTGGTATTAACAACACAATTCAGAACTTTTCCCCCTTTGATGCTGGGCGATTTCATCCGGAGTCTGGTAGGGGACTGCCAGTTTTCATTGCAAGAACCTTTCCGAGCCTTGCGGTGATTTGTTTCAGCTTGTTTTTTTGGTAGCTTTGAGTCCTTTGCCCCCTTAAAGCTTCCCTTTCTAGTAAGAGAGTCTTTCATAGACTGCGGTGTTTTGGTGCGAAGATGGTACTCGTCCGGAGAGCCCTTCTGTCGATTCAGTGTCCCTTCCTCCTTGTTGATCTGCCTTTGCAGCTGCAGAGCCAGAAGCCTATCCTGCTCCTCTTGCACACGCCTTTCATAGAGCTCCTGCTCAAAAGCTTTCTGCATTTGCATGTTAAAATCGTTTAACTGTTCCCCTTGGTCCTCTGAAGCTTCTGGAAAAGTTCTTCTCCTCTTGTCAAGCAACCCCAAGTCAACCACAGCTTCAGCCGGTGCCTCCCCCAGCTTTCTTTTTGGAGTATCCTTAGGGTTCTCTTCTCTATCTTGTTGCTCTTCATCTGGTTTTCCAGCCTCCTTAAGGAAACTGTGAATCCCATTTCTGTTGTCAGACACCATGGAAACATCTGAAGCCAAGTTTTCAAGGTTTATACTTTCCACATGCTGTAGACCACCACCATCCAATTCAAGCCTATTTGTTTCTCCTTTCCTTGCTCCAGACCCTTTCTCTTTGGTGGCTTCACAAAGCACATCTGGAACTTCACCTTCTGCTGGGTTTGGTCCTGGTGTTTTTTCCTGCTCAGTAGCAGCGAACTCTGCGGAAGCAGAGGCACTTAAGTAGCTCATGCAGGATTCTAAAAATGAATCATTCCCACTGCGATCTTTGGTCACATTGGTCAGCTGCGGGGACAGTGTTGGCATTTCCTCTTGCTCATCTTGCCATACAGAGGCACTGCTTTCACTGCTATTGCTTTCCTGAAGAGACACAGCCCAATAAAATTAATTTATCAAAAAACAGGGAGTATGAATAAAAAGCAGATTTCACATCTTCTAAGTGTACTGCTCATTTACTACTCTGGGATATTAACTCGGATTCTGTTCCTTAAAAATACAGTTGTTAAATAAATATTTTACACAATCTACAGGAAAGCTCAGCTTAAGAAGTGGAAGAACTGCAACATTCTCCTCTCTTATCCATGACTCCAAACAGCTATAGCAGGTATTAGCATTTTCTTTAGGGACCAAAACAGGGGAGAACAAGGCACATAAAACCAGCCAAAAGCTGCAGAACTAGAGGAAAAACTCAACACAAAATTGCCTTTGAACTTGTGATGACCCAAGAAATGAGAATACCCACACCACCAGGATAAAATGTAGCTAACTGGAATCTCTGCTTCGGGAAATGAGGCAATCATCTAAATAACCAGTAGGTTTTGTGGCTGCGGCCTGTCAAACATCGCTTCTTCCCTTTCCATTTTTGCCCACCATGAATACTGAAAGTAGTTCTAAAAGGGAAAAGTTTTTTCCACCTTCCTTGCAACAATGTGTATCAGCACTGGGGAATACAAGTTACCAACACTGAAATTCATAAAAATAAAATAAAAAATTCTAGTTACCAGAGAGCAAGAGTCAGCCCTGCTTTTTTCTGTTACTCTAGAGCATGATGCCGATCCCAACGTAGGATGAGACTTTGAAGACAGATACCTTAAAGGAAAAAAAGTATACCCTTTAAAAACACATTTTTCTTGAAATGCAACCCACCTTCATTAGGCAAGATATTTGTTCTGACATACAAAACCAGCAGGAGCAAGGCAGTGTTTCTCTTGCCCTACATATTATCCTCCAAAGACATATTTTAATACTAATCATTTCAACAACCCACATTTGCCCCAGATGATCTAGGGAAGCAGGACTGCAAGATCCCAAGGAAGCAAATGGAGGTCAGCTGCAGTCCACCAAGAAAGAGATCAGTAATTATAGAATAGAAACTTGGACCACTTACTTCTGAATGTCCCCAGAGCTGCTTGATTTGTTCTTCATCTTGCATGTATTAACTTGAGATGTTTCAGATGAGAAAGTGCATGCTGGTGAGGGACTGCTGGGCCCACTTCCTCTAGGGTCTTCATTCTTCAAAAGTAAAAATAAATTTTTATATCAGAAAGAAAGCAAAACACCAACTGGAAAACTTCTGTCATAAAATTGGTTACTATTGTCCAAGGAATTCACAAAACAGGAATTATTAGATAGCTTAAGTGTTACATGCTGCATACTCTTTCCTATATCTGGCATTAAGAGACAAGGGATTTTGTTTGAGAAGTAGATCTTCAAGTTTTATCATTACAACTACTGTCAGGTAGCAAAAATAAAATACCACAAGTTAAATCTTCCTGAATATAAATGCATTTTCCTTTTCTCAGTACAGATCACAGAGGTTTTTCTACCTTTCCACTTGATTTTAAAAACACTCATTTGCAAAAAAAAAAAAATCAATGTTGAAAAAGTTTTCACTCTGAAAGTTTCCCAAAGGATTTTCAAGTACATATGAAACATAAGAATGTTTAGGGTAGCCCCCCCACAGCTGTTCCTACAAAAAACTAATGCAATGATTCAGAGTACTGAGGGTCAATAACAGCTTCTAACTAAAATTCAAAATCAGTTTAAATTACTCAGATTTTGACTTTGGCTCTGAAAAGTCCAAACTATTTGCACTAAAGGAACATTTTCTAATATGATCCTTGATCCTAACTCACCAGACTGTTACTCAGCTGCCAGGCCAGCTCTTCATCTTGCTTTAGCTGCTTCTCCAACTCCTTCCTCCTCTCTTCTGCTAACCTCTGCTCCTCCTCCTCTTCTGCTAGCAGCTTTTGAATGTATTCCTCACTTGCTTTATTTTCCTCCTGTTCATGTGCTCGCCTTTCTGCTTCCACCTTAAAAACAAACAAACATACACACATATCTCGTTACTCCCGTAAGACCAAGCTTCATAGCAGAACCTCCCCTGTGACACTCTTCAAACGCGAACGATCCACTGCTGACCAAGATGCACTACGCACTTCAAGGTCAATATTTATTTACTGAACACTCCAAACATGCAAGACCCTCTGCACAGCATCAATTTCATAATCATTTTTTTTGTCTTAGTCTTATACTGTTAACCCTGCTAATAAGCAAGATGAAATGCATTTTCATAAGCGAGTAAATGAGTGTTACTAACCACAGTCAACGACCTGCAAATACATGGATGAAATTCAAATTAAGCTTCTTTAAGGACAGAAGAGAGCTAGACTGCAGTGGTTGCTCAACCTGTATATATATTCCTAACTTCAGATATTCACAAAGAAGCCTGGAAGATGATGCAGATCTCTTCTGTGCTCGTATATTTTCTTGGAACATGCAAAATTCAAAGCAGCAAGGCAAGAACCTGCCTGCCTTCCTTCCATCAGATATCCACTTGTGAAATCACGTCAGTCCAAAACTCAAAGAATTAAACAAAGCTTTCTTGAACCGCATAGTGGATCTAGAAGTTTTCTTAACAGAAGAGTATCAACAGTCACAGCACTTTATAAGCTTTATTATGTTTGATTTTGTTTAAAACTATATCCTTATACTAGTTACCTACTGGTAACTATTGATAATAATTGATACAAATAATTGATGTAAAAGCCTTCAACTTTCAGAAAACATTCTTTAGACTCACCTTGCTAATCTCTGCTTCATATTCTTGTCTGAGTTCCCCGGGCTTGCTCAGCTGGTGTTGCGGCTGGGACACACAGACTTATTCAGAGAGGAAGAAAAGGAAAACAAAACCCAAATTATGTATGGATGGATGGATGGAGGGGGGGTGGATCAGGTAATACTGCAAGTATATCAAGTTTAGAAACAGTCTACCAAAGACCGAAGAGAGACTAAGACCTGCCCTCTCACATTTGATTAGATTTTCTTATCATCTCACATCTCCATTTTAGGTATCTTTGGAGATTCATGGGTAGACTGAGATTTGCAATCAGCTAATAAAAGGGAGCATCTAAGACTTGAAATACCTTGCACTGCTTCACTTATGCTTTAGTGATGGAAAACAATTAAAAGAAAAAAAAACCTCTTGAACTTCATACAACTTCAGCTGCAAAATCTATAAATCAATAGTGAACTACTGTCTTTGCAAGGACCATGAGCCATGTGCCAATATTTTGTGTAAAGAAACAACAAACATCCAGTTACAAAGAGATCAGACAACACAACCTACGCCCTCTGTAACAGAAAAGAAAAAGACATGAACATTTCTGTTCCTTTAAGTACCCTTTAAAAGAGCTCTGACACTCTCTAGAATTTTCTATCAATAACACAGCTGTCCACGCATAATTTATTTTACAACATCCAAAGTTCACTAATACTAATTACTTTGGTAACACAGAGACATCCTGGAAGAAGTGACATTTTTACTTACTTTCATCTTCCAAATCCTGTCCGTTAATCCTGCGCTCGCACTCCTGGGGGTATTTCTTCTGAATCTTCTCCCAGAGGTCCCAGTTGATGAGGGTGTTTCTGCGGGCATTGTATCGTGCCCAGGAAGAGACTCGACGGCGACAGAAAGGGCAACACAGACTGGCCTTTTCCACTGTCAGCTGGAAGCAGGAATTGCAGAGGCTGTGATTGCACGGCAGCGTCACGGGCTCCACGAAGATCTCCATGCAGATTTGGCAGAGACAGTCAGTTAAGGAAAGAGGAGCCTCCGATTTCTTTGCCATGTTGAGTAGAGGGACGGGGTTAATACGTCAATACTTGAAAATAAAAAGAAATGGCTACTCCTTCCTGTAATAAATATAATAGAAAATGTTCTCTTTGATAGCTACTTTAGAAAAATATTTATATTTGAGAGTCTGCTTAAATTGTTGTTTTTGTGTACAAATCCAAAAATTATGTTTGCCTCTACAAGTCCAGAAGTCCTTCCAGAATTCAGCATGAAACTAATGTCCCTGTTTTCCACAGTTGCTTCCTGTGAATTGTACAAGGAATTTCTAGTGGATAGCAACAAAATACAGAGAAGAGGAGTAAAAGGCATCAATTCTTCCAACATTTATTTTCTAGTAGTTAAAATCTGTGATCGCATTTGGCACATATTCTCAGTTATTGCTTTAAGCCTTCCAGGTAGTCAGTTATTTAGTAAATGCCTCTCCATCAAAAGCTGCTTTTAACACAGACTTGTCATCATTTTCTAAAGGTGAAATACAGCATCGTCCTACAGATCAACAGAGACTCTTCTTTAGAGAGGTCCTTCTTCACTCATTTCCTTAATTAAACTAGAATTTTTTTTTTTTTTTTTTTAAATCTTGTTAATATAAGCAGAGAATTAGTCAATACATTCAATGCTTGAGGTTCTTCTACTGTGACTTGTAGGACTCAAAGCAGTGAGTTCTAACCTCCCTGGTACCAGTTCCCCTCACAGGACTTTCCACTTGGCCCAGAAACAGTGTGAAAGAGAAAATATAAAGGCAGACGCTAAAAAATCAAAAAAAAAAAAAAAAAATCTGAATTGCAAAAACAACAAAGTTTTTAGAAAGACCTTAAAAATAAATGGTCAGTCTCAAAGAAAGGCAGTAATTTGAAATCACAAATGCCTAAAAAATCTACACAGCAACTCACCACTGAGACAAGTCACACCAAATCAAGTTTTATTGGTTTTGCTGCTCCTTTGTTAATAAAAATAAAGGAAATTGTTTGCTTTAGAGATGTTAGACAACACTGAAACATTCAATTTTACAGGCAGTTTAGCTAAAGAGCCTAATATTCCCAGACAAAACCGTTTCAATTTTTATACATATTCAAACATGTATGCATGTATGAGCAGGATAGATACAAGAGTGAGAGAAAGGAATCCAAGAAATCTGAGGTACCAATCCAGGGCCCAGCACATAGAAGACAGCAGTTTGCCTTGAAGATTGTAGAGAAAACCAAAGGGTAGTGAAGGTAAACTAGAACAAGAGGTCAAACCCCCTCAGTATAGGAACTAGGATAGCAGATACAGTCTTAACAAAACAATATTTTATAATATAATAAAAAATAAGCAGGACTGAGGATAAACATTCTTATGAATAGCAGAAAACAGGCACAGCAAGGAGGAACTTTGTAAGCAAAAGTCTAAGGGGAATAAAGAAAAATAATGAATGGTGAAACGAGGAGGGCACAAAGGGGGTAAGAAGGTAAGATTAATACGGAGGAAACCACTGCAGCAGCACAGTCAAAAAAAAAAAAAAAAAAAAAAAAAAAAAAAAAAAAAAGAGAAAGAGTTAAAACTCGTATTACACATTTTAGATTATTTTATATTTTAAGATCGGCGGGCGTTACCTGCAGAGCCGCCGCTGCTGCTGCTGCTTTTTCCTCCTCTCCCCGTCTCCTCCTCCTCCTCCTCCTCCTCGGACGCTGAGCTGAGGTAAAAGCGGCAACAGGCCGCGGCTACACGGCGCGGGTCTGCAGGACACCAAGAGCCTCTCGCTGCTCTCCGGGCCCCTCTGTCCCCGGGCCCGGCCGCCTCAGGGAGGGGAGGAAATCGCAAGACGCAGGCCTATAGCAATAACCACCACCGTCACGCCGCGGCGCGGCCCGCCAAACGGCTGCCGCGGCCACACGCCCCGCGCCGACGGCTCAGCCAATCAGCCGGCGCCGCCTCGGCGAGGAGGCGATCCGGGATCCTGGAGACGGCCACGCCCCACCGGCCGTTAGGCGGGAAGGGGGTGGGACAGGCCGCTGCGGTGCAGTCTGCGCGTGCGCGGGCGGGAGTGGTGGTTGTAGCGGTTATAGCGGTTATAGCGGTGGCGCAGGCTTCCCTCCCACCCCCTCATAGCAGCTGGGTTTGGCCGCTGGAGGCCGCGCCCTCTGCTCGTCCATCGCCTTGATGGCCCGCAGCAGTCCGCCCCGCAGCCGCTCGTTCCGCACGGCCCTGTTGAGTGCAGCGGCAGCCGCCTCACCAGGCTGCTGCCAGTGCCCTGGGGCAGTTGCCCAGTGCCCGGCCTTGTGGCTGTGCGCGACAAGGAAGGCGCAGAGGGCTGCGATGTCGCCTTCGCGCAGCTCCAGACGCTGCAGTGCCGTGTCCCACGCAGTCTGGATGCGGCTGTGGCGGGCCTTGCGCCTCAAGATGGCAGCTGTGGTGGTGAGGCCTTGGGCCAGGTCAGGTACCATGGCTGTCACCAGGCAGCGCAGGGCCACCAGGGTTTCGCAGGCGTAGCTGAGCAGGAGGCTGGTCTCTGCGGAGGTCAGACCGCTGAGGAGACACAGAGAGATGCTAATAAGCGTTTCCTTGAGCAGGGAAGTTCTCTTTTAAAAAAACTCACTTCTTCGGTGTTCAGGTAACAGGCAGCGGCACAGGTTTAAGCCATCTTGAGCATCGCTCGCCTGGCACCACTGCCAGTTCAGCTGCATTTTGAAAAGGCTGCTGAACAAGTGCCACTGTTAAGGGGAGTCCCAAATGCATGTACAAACAGGAGCAGGCTGTCCATTCCCTGCCTGTCCAGCTGGGTTCATCTCATTTATTCTTGATTAACTTTTTTTTTTTTTTTTTTCATCTTTTGCAGCTTGATTTGGTTGACAGCTGTTCAAAAGGGAAAAGGATAATGCAAAGGCTGCCAGGGTGATTTAGGATGCCCACAATGTAAGCCACTAGCAGAGAGCCTAGTGTTAGATAAAGACATTGGGGTAAGTGAGATGAAATGAACAAAAAAAACTCTCTCCTAAAGAGCAAGCACATCTAGAAATAATACAGAATCTAATGCTAGCTTGCTTATTTTCTCATTTTACTCTATCTTGCTTTGTTTTGAATCTTTGTTAGTTTAGCAATTAACTGATTTTATTCTACTTATTGATAGCAAATGCCTCTCTGTGGTGCCTGCAACTTGAACTCACTTTCGAATGCAAGTTTATTATGATTTTGACTACTTTCTGCAGTAGTTTAGATGACTATTTCAAGAATCTGGAGCCTGTAGTTAGTGCCTGGAATTCATACTAGATCACGGTTGTATATTTTTCTCTAAATAATCAAGCATTTCAGGGAAAATAATTATATTTACAGAACATTCAGAAGCACCTAGCGGTCTTTTTCTTCAGAGCTACTTAGAAAGTGATAGTGGCTCCAGACACTTTAATTTCAGAACTTTTGATCCCAAGATAGACTAGGAAGTGGGACAGGACTGCATGTGTTGATCCTTTCCTTGCTGCTCACCTGTCTTCTAGTGCTGATGTCCACATTGCATCCTGGCTCATCTGATTCTCCAGGTTCTCAGCCTGCTGTTCAAACTTGTGTGACAGGTTGTCCAAGCTTGACTTCAGGTCTTTGAACTGAGTTTCCAAGGTCTGCACCTTTTTTTCTACTCTGAGGAACAAAAAACAGGCTTGATTTTAGATACTTGTGTGTGAGCATGAGGCACGCTCTGCCCTACAAGTGGGTTGTGCTTCACATTGCCTTGTAAGTAGCTCTAGATCCAATTTTGAAGTTCTCTGCAAGGTGTGTGAGAGTCCTTTTACAGGTGAACACCACCAGAAATTCAGTTTCTTGATAAAACTGAAGCACTTCGGTGTGTGTTTGAAAAAGATCTTTAAGATCTCAAAGTTATCCAAACATTTATCATCCAAAATTCCTTCCTGGATACTGGACAAGTAACTAGCAACCATGTATTTTACAAGTGATTTATCACCAGGGCAGCAACTATTCCTACCGATTTAGAATTTGCGTTGGATTGTATTTGTTCTAAGGATTAGAGATTAAGATTCTGAATTGGGATCCTCCTGTGTTAAACACTGTATTAAGGCAAAATTAATAATAGGAGGCCTTGCTCTAAAGAGCTTCAAAGCAGTTGCATTTGTTGGCTTCAGAATACTCCTCTTTGCCTTGATAGAATGGTGCAAAATGGCCCTATTTTTATATGTATCTTTGTCTGAAAATACACAGTAGATTTGGGGCATTGGCGTAATCTATACTTCTTCCTCATTTTTTTTTTTATTTATAGATAGCATAAACAGCAAATTAATACATACTTTACAATATTTTTTAAAAAGGTAAATTGTTGACACCAACAAGCCATAGTGGTGCTCTTCTGAAAATGTGATATATTCAAAGGCGGTCCAAGTGCTAATTTGAGTTTACTGCTGTATTTCAATATCTTCTAGATTTGACTTCCAGCTGTCAGTCCTGACAAGAAAGCTGTCCATATTTTAAGAGAACCTTTTTCTAAATTCTTGTTCTGTATGGGATCAGTGCTGCTGTCTCACGATCAAAATTATTATTAAATTATTATCAAAATTATTAATAAAACCTGAAGGCTTCAGGAAAGATTGATTAAACCTTCAGCTTCCTTTTTGATAATAGCTTCTAAACGCTTTTTCCTGTAAGACCAGTGAAATCACCTCTGGTCTAATAACCAATAACGTCCATCATGTATAGTGCATGAACCAAATAAATAACAAATCTTTATTGGAAAGCTTTTAAACCTTTTACTCTGCTTGTTAATGTAAAGAAATATACTTGGAAGATCTGTGCTCTTAACACTCCTGCTTTTCTGAAAGCCTCATGTGCATAATCTTATCTCCTCTACTCAGGCCACTGCAGGAAATTCGTATTTTCTATGTGAAACCTGTTTGCGAATAACATTCATGTATTGACCAGAGGAGCAGTTTCTTACAAATCTATAAGCTGGTGTGAGTCTTTATACCTCTCTGCTTCAAAGCTTACCCATGTGCAGCTAAGTTATTTTAAACTTTGTAAAAATCTATTAATTTAGCCAGTCACTGCACAACACTTTCTGTTTAGGTGGTCGCAGCTTCCCTCCACTCTCTGCTCATGATTTCTCTCCTCGTTACTGAGTGCTCCTCACAACTTGCTTTCTAGGGAGCGTACTCCACTGAGTCACCTCCCATCAGTGAAAGGAGAGTCTAGCCGCCTGACGACTGCCATGTCATGCCACAGCTGAACATGGGTATCCGTACCAGGAGGGGCAGTGTGTGCCACATTATTTTGACACGAAGCCAATGAACCTGTTGGTCAAGTATTTTTGCAAGCCTCTTCTGAGGACAGAAGTTGAAAATAGAAGCTGAATCAGTGTCCCCTGTCCCAGTTTCTCTATGACATCAATTTTGTTTCTTGGAACATACCTTTTTTTAAAAAAAAAACGACTGTTTTTCTTAACTATAGTTGCTTGCTTCCTATTTTTGAACCATCCAGCTTTTGAGCTGCTTATCTAAGTTCAGAAATGCACCCCAATTCTCCCCTTTGGAAGTAGACCATAGCAGAGTGTGAATTTACCGGTCCTGCCAGGCACACCTCAGCGCTTAAAGAAGCCATCAGCCTCTGATGGTTGGGCAATTACACAGGATCTTGCAAGGAAACACAAAGAACTCACAGGCTGGCCAGAATGGCATTCATGCATTGTTTTGTCCCCTTCCCCTTTAAATAAATGAGAAACAGAAGATCACCCATGAACTGTTACTTTTCCCATATATAGTTACACCTGTATTACAATTACACTCTCTTTCCCATGAAAATGTCCAAGGGAAAAAGTTCAACTTGATCCAGCCCCACACAGTACACCATTTTTTTCTCCTGCAAAGGACTGCCTTTTCTTGCCCCTTAATGTCTCATTAACACAACCCTTTAACAACCTGTTTAATGTCTTGTTCAGGGAGCGCAGAGAGACACCATCTTTAGTCATCGTCATGGAGCAGAAGTGAAGCTGAAATAGCCTTGTGCTCTCTGAAGCAGCAGCAGGCAGGGGATCCGACTCCTGCTGGTGGTTGTTTTGCACCGCAGCTTTTTATAGCCCATGTATCCAAATATAGTTCATAGATGCATGGACACATGTTCGTGAACATGCTACATAGTGAATTACGGCTTTGGATACTTCCTCTAACGAAGTAATCCTATCTGCCTTTATATATGAATTTTAGGGTGATATGAAAAGGGTTATCTAACATTTCCCTCCCCCACCCCGTGTTTAGGCTTTATTTTGCCACACTGTTTATCAGTTCTCATCTTGGGGCAAAGCTTCCAGTGCTACTGGCTAATTATTTGCAGGAACTGGGTGCACAAAGGCCTGGATTTTTTTTCCCCCTTCGAAAGACAAAAGAAAAAAATAGGCAGATAATAAAAAATAGGCAGATAATATGTGACTGGTAGTACCCTACATCCTGAAGGCAGCGCAAAAAAAAAAAAAAAAAAAAAAAAAAAAAAAAAAAAAAAAAAAAAAAAAAAATGTCAGTTAAACAGGTCTTTAGCCAATACAATGCACTGGCTCCTTGCCTGTGAAAAGTTCAGGAAAGCCTGACAAAATAAACTTCTATTCTTTTAATTATCTGCCCACTGCATGGGAAATTTAGCATGAACTGAGCACAGCAGGATCCCAGGCATTCCCACTTAGTTACAGTCTCCCAGCCTTTTGCATACAAATTAAGAAACATTTCTAGCAAGCCCCACAGGCCAAATTCTGCTTGTTGCATTCAAAACAGCTTTGTGAAACTATGCATTTGGGTAAGGAAGAGCATTTGGCCCTTTACTCTCCTAAAATAAACTTTGTGAAACAATTTTGCTTGGCACATAAGGCTGATAATACTAGAGTGTGAACGCAAGAGTGCAGTGAGAGATAAAACATTTGAGACCAATACAATAGTTGTTTTTCTCTGCTGGGGAAATACAGCACTTTTGAAAGCAAACTAAATGTGTAAGATACCTGACGAGGCAAGCAGTTGTTAATGTTTTTCTGCGGTTCCTTTGCTTACAGTGTGAAAAAATTACAGTTAGCAGTGATCATTATTGGAATTTGATTGCTCATTAGAGAAGTTAATTGGTACATGCTTTTCTAGTCTTCAATGTAACCACTGACTAATTAATGAAAAATATATGGTGTTCAATTTAAGCTAAATGTGACATGATTCAGCAGGGAAGGTAAAGTACTGAAATAGTTCAGACTCCCTGTAAAAACACAAGGAGCTCAGCCAGTTGCCTCTTTATTACTGCTCAGCATCCAAAATTAGTATTGTAGATTTCTCTGTTAGTGTGACTGTCTTCCCTCCAACCTTAACTATAATAGGTCAGCTTTGAAATAATATTTCCCCAAATCTCTTGAAACCAGTTTCACTTAAATTTAAGCAGTCAATTGCCAATCCTACACAAAATAGTTGCAGTGAATATTAAGTCACTGAAAACAAACAAACAAACAAAAACAGTGCGAAGTCAGTTGTATCATGAGTATTTGCACGAAACTTCACAGCAAATCCCTTGCTGTTCCTGAGGTTGCAGGAGGTTTTGCTGTTCAGGTCTCCGTCAGCAGATTTAACTGGGCTCATTTCAAACACCCTGAGAAAGGATTCCTTACTACAAATTTCTCTAAACATTTCAGCATCTAAGCATCTGGTAAGGGGTATACAGATATAGAACTGCTCTGATCAGCAACTAATACTCTCTTAGAGCCTTTGAGCTCTGCACATGAGAGCCAGTTCACCTTCTCTCCATGTTCAATGGTTAGCTTTGGTAAAATCTCAGCATCTTCATTCAGAGCTGTTTTGTTCAGCTTTCCCTCTTTTTTGGTGGGTGCCTGGGCCTTTCTTCTCTGTAGAGATCTAGCTGGGCTTTTCTGTTGTTTCCCAACACCGCTGCTGATATCCCAGAGCAAGACTTTGCCATCGTTTCCTCCAGTCAGCAGCCAATATGCTGCTGGCAAAAAAAGGACCTGTGAGACTCCCAAACTATGGCCTTTAAATGCTAACTCCTGCTCAAACTTCACACCGGTGACCCGGAAGATCCTGACTTTACCGTCTTGAGCTCCACAACCAAAAATGTTGCCACATGATGCAATGGACAGGGAATGTGCAAGCGGAGGATTAAAGAACTGGCCAGCTGCCTGCGTACCAGCTTCCTCCATTTCACTGTCCTGCAAGTTGGTTGTCCATAGCGGGCGAGCTTTCTGCAGGTTCCACAGCATAACCTAAAAAAATAAAAATAAAAAAAAAATTAAAAAAATAAGAATTAATAGTCAGCTTTATTTCAGAGGGCACCAGCTGCAGCTTCTGAGCCTTAGGTAAAATCAGATCCTTTCCCTGATGTTATAAGATGTTGTGTTCATCTTGGCAGTAGAAACTGCACCAATTAAAAAAACTGCAGTTCTTTACCAAAGAAAAAATGTTATTTACAATAATATTATTTGATTAGTATTTCTAGAACCAACAGATATAGAAGCATAAGTCAGTCTTTAATGCACTATTGATGTGCTCGTTTTTTTTCATGAGAATTTTGATCGGTTGTTATTAAACATATTCTGCTGCTCAACATCTGCACTAGAACTTCAGTGACATTGGGGGCCGCAGAAAGAGTCATACTGGTTCCAAATTTACAGCGCCAAATTCCATAGAGACATCCAAAATATATCAGTTGTTTGTACATTTCTATTTGAGCACTCGCTGTTGCAGCTCCATTAACACTGCTCTGAAAACCTGCCATGATGACTGAGCAGAACAGAGTGAATCGGACAGGCTGGGTCAAATGCTTAAAGCAAACCATCCAGTTCTCATCTTAGCACTGCAACAGCTTAAGTGAATTCATCTGAATTAAGTGGTAAAGTACCTAACTGGTAACAAGCTTTCTGAAAACCAGGCATCATCTTTTTTCATGGCCCTTTTTCTGAGCAAAACCTGCCGGTGACCAAAGCTTCTATCCCCTTGAACTAGCTGCTTCATCAAGAGTTTGATGTGCAAGCCCAGAAAAGGTTTTCATACTTGTAGAGCTCACGACTTGTCCAAAGACATACTGCAACACAGCATTTAAGGTCTTACAGCTCAGCTTCTCCATGAAATGGTATATCCCAAAGACAGCCTTGGTGTTTGTAAAAATGCTCTTTTCATTACACAAAAACACCCATAAATATCTACTATTTTGGGGTATGGACTTTCACCTACAAAGTATTTTGCTCAACTACAGCAAAACATGCTAAAACTAAAGATGTCAGAGAAAATTATGTTTTTTTTCACACAGAAATATAGAAATGGTTAAAATTCTGATTAAAAGTCTCTTGAGATAGTCTTGCAAATTTACACTCAGACATCCAAAAATACATAACCATGTTAAGGTGCCAAGCATTTACTGCTCTCAAACTAGTATTTGGGTGTCTCTAAAAAGAAGTTTCATAAAGTGCTTCATTTATGATTCTGTATCGATATTTTTGCCAACTGTGCTTGGAGATCTGTCCAAGTCAAAACTGGAAAGACTTGTATTAATCAGCCTCTATTCAACTCTTATATACTTACTGAATTTTTTTATGAACCCTGGTCTTAGTAGGGAAATGTACTCACCCTGATTGGGCTTTAGTCTTAAGAACATAGGATGAAATTGCTTTTGGCTTAGTCAAAAGAAAAAAATCCATCTTTAACCCCACCAAAACCCTGGGAACCTTTGGAGAAGGGGTCCTTCTAATCTCAGCTATTTTCCTTCTGTTGGACACCTAAAGAGGGATCCTTAAAACTGTTCTTAAACAGAGGAGCTTGTTTGCATCTTTGCTCTTCTCATGGGACAGAAAATGGCTTTTTTTTTTCAGCCATTAGCAGTCTGCAATGTACAAGGAGGGGAAAAGCAGCATTCAAACACTTCCTCACTCTAAACCAGGCCCATAGACCCATTTCAACACCTGCTTTGGGTGATGCTGGGTGCCACCTTTGACAGTGTAACTTGGCCTTTCACTAACGCTAGCACCGTTCAGTGTTTCTGCTAAAAATGCCTCTGTTAGGGGCACACAAAAGGCAAAATTGCCACTTGAAGAAGGGAAAAAGGAGAGACACAGGCAACACTTTCAAGATGGTACTGTGAACAAAGGATAAAAAAAAAAAAAAAAAAAAAACTCAACTGTGGTACATACCACTTGGATTTCTATCTATTTTTCTAAAAGTATTCTTGCTAGCACCTTGTCAAGCTTTGAGTTTTTTTTTGTGTTTTCCTAACTCTTATCAAGATTGTGTTTGTAGCCATAATTTAGACACTCTCGTAGAGGCGACTACACCCTAGGTTTCTGCTTTGTGAAACAGAGCTGGCGCAGCCACAGTGTGCTCTGTGCTGCTCCCCATCACATCTATAACTATTAATGAAAACAAAACCAGCAAGAATAACTGCTGAGCAAAAAACAGCATTAACAGTCTTAATTCTGTGCTAGTTTCTCTGTCAAAACTGCTTTAGGAAAGGTAAAGAGTTTTCCAGCAAATCACCTGCATGTCCAGCCCACAGGAAAGAAGGCTCTGTGGCCTTTGAGGTCGGAAGGCAACAGAGGAGCAAATGTTTGAGTGCCTCAAGGTCCGGCTGACTTTCTTGTTTTCCAAGTCTATAATCTTTATTTTCCCTGCATCATCTGCTGCAGCCAGGGCACTCTCGGTCTCATTCACTGAAAGGCAGTTGATTTCCTCTTCATTCACTTGGAAGCAGTCAGCAGGCTCCTTAAGAGCTCGAACATCCAGTAAGCTGATGGCTTCTCCGTGGGAGGCGTACAGCCTTGTGGGGCAGGCTGGGGAGAACACAACAGATGTAACGTCATCTGCCTTGGGGAGCTGGAGCCGTCCGACCAGAACACCTCTTCCATTCCACACGGCCAGCTCGCCTCCTTCTGCCCCGGAGGCCACCAGCCCTTCCGAGCTTACATTCAGGCACAGGATAGAGAAGGAATGTCCATCTGTCCATTTGACTGCCATGTTCCCAGCACACCTGCGAAACCAAAGCAAAACAACCGACCTGAGCTGAAGTCACTTTCTTGGTGGCATAAATCTTACCTAGGAAGTGACACGGTGCCAGAAATGTACTCATGCAAAGGACACGGAAAAGCCCTGCCACTCTGAAGAGGCTACCTGGGCGGGAATCGCTTTTTCCGGTGTTTCTTAGTGGCCAACGTGTACACGGTGCATCCAGCAGCAGAGAGACACCACTCCAAGCGAGACCTGCTGGAAAGGAGAAAAGAGAAGGATTCCCAAGGAGGGAAGTACAATGTTTTACACTACAGTGCTTTCTTTTCTTGTGTGTATGATTTTTAGTTGGCCAGATTTGGGGCACAGTTAAAACAGATTATCAAAAAACTCAAAGTCTCAGTAGTGAACACCACACTTGCTGCTCCCTTAGCACTTCTTTTCATTACTTTAAGCTGCTTCTATAGGCTTGAAGGCAACACGCTTTTAAAGGCTTGCCCAAACTCAACGCAAAGCCCTTGTGTTTTAACCCTTCTTTAAATTTTAACCACTTTAAATTTGCTTGGGAGCCCAAGTGCTCTCCCCACAGCCAGGCTGACGCCGCAACGCTGCCACAGGGAGGAGAAAGACGAGAAAAAGAGCAAAATAAAGAAAATAATGTAATAAAACAATTTAAAATAATCGTAAAAATAGGAAGCTGTAAGTAATCAGATGGAAGGCACCGGAGGAGACCGCGCGGGAGGATGACGGGGAGTTGCAGCCTGAAGCGAAGCAGGCTTGGCACATAACGAGGACAGGAAACCGGCATCCCCGGGCACGGAGACAACTAACCCCCACCGGTTCCACCGCCGCCATCTCCTCACCTCGGCGCCCCGCCCCGCGCATGCGCAGCTGCCGCGTCCGGCGGCGCTGCCCGCAGCCGTCATGGCGGTGGCAGAGA
>VZSV01000136.1:2060443-2143740 GCA_013398735.1 Nothocercus julius
GAGGAAACGGCCACAGACTGAATCACCAAAAGTTCCATAGGAATTTAAGGAAAAATTTCTTGCCAGTGAGGGTGACAGAGCACTGGAACAGGCTGCCCAGGGAGGTTGTGGAGTCTCCTTCTCTGGAGATCTTCAAAACCTACCTGGATGCGACCTTGTGCCATGTGCTCTAGGTATCCCTGCTTGAGCAGGGGGGTTGGACTAGATGGTCTCTAGAGGTCTCTTCCAACCTCAACCATTCTGTGTGATGGCTCTGTGACTTCCCTTCTCTGACTTAATAATTTGACTACCTTGGTCATGAAGAACATCAGCTCTTCAGAGCTCATACAGAGAGCTCAATCCACTCCACAGGTCTTGGCTCTGGGATGTGTCAGCATATCCAGCATGGTTTGTTTGTCTGTTTGTTTTTTGGTAGGTGAGTGATGCAATTTTTTCTTCAGAGTAAAAATTTTATTTAGAGTAAACTCTAAATTTCTTGTTGGAAGCATACCACGAAATCTGTTGGGACGTGAGCAGCATGACCTGAAAGATCACCTGACTCTGTATGACAAAGCTAAGAACTCAGTAGGCCCCTTTGTCATGTCATATATGGGACAGGAGTCTCTTGGCTTCAGTCCTGGCTCACAGTGGTGCTGGCCTTAAGTCAACTGTGTGACTTTTTTTCCTTCCGTAAGATGAGGAAAGGGTTGTCAGAAAAACTAATAATTCAAAGTGGTTTCAGAAAAGTAGCTGTGCTAGGGCGAAGATTATTTATTTATTTATTTATTTATTTATTTTTCTGTTTCAAAAATGCATGGGGGAGTATATGTTTTGGGATGTCCTGAGAAAAAACTTGTCCTGTATGTGACTTCTAGCAAGCATCATTTGGTTTTGTTAATTTTGGCTGTGTTTCAGGTGACAAAACCAGCCAGGAGCAGATGGCCTTGATCCTGTGGACTGTGTCAATGTGTCTCATGTTGAGGGTGAATTTCTTTTGGCCATGATCTATCTGTACTCTTCTCTTGTTTGCCTTTGGAGCCTGTAGCAACCTGGTACAAATTAGCTTTTCTCTCTGTTCACTGATGATATATATTTTTAAATTTCCTTAATGTGGACATGTCTTCCAGATGGCAGCCTTTATTTATTTATTTATTTAGCTATCCCATTTTCACTGGGATGCCGATGGCAGCAATGAATTCAAATCAAACTCAGTATCATCCTAGTTTGGTTATGCAACTGCTGATAAAACTTATTTTCTCTAAGTCCTTCAGGTGTAGCTAAGACAGAAACCTGTGTGTTTCAATCCCGATATTTCAGATCTAGCCAAATCTTTGTGTTTCATCAGTAGGTACCTAGGAAGAAATCTTCCACTGATTGACATTGTCTCCAAGTAGATGAAGAGCGGCTTCATCTTCTCTAAATTGCTCTGGCTGCTGTCAAGAGCACAATTATCCATGCTGTGTGTGTCTCCAGCCTCTGGACCTTACTGCTTCTCACACCACAGGGACCATCAGATTTGCTGTCAAAAATGCTATCAAAGGGCACTTCAGGATCCTTTTCTGCCTTTTTGAAGATGAGATTTTAAGTGGTGAGGAGTAGGACGTGTTTGATGTCTGTCAGGGCTAGCCAACTACCTTGAACTTCGGTGTAATTCAAGGGAAGGAAAAGTGAGCAAAAAAAAATAAATATTTGTTTTTTGGTTATCCTGCAGTGCTGTTGAATCCGCTCATTCATATGACTAGCAGCATATTTTTCCTGCTCTTGTACGATTTGTGCAACGTGACCATGAGTTCTTCCTCTTCCCCACAAGAGGGCAAAATTAACAGTGCTATGGGAGCCTTTGCTTCATGTTTCTTAAGTTTTGTACTGAATGACAGTATTCTTTATTAATATTATTTATGTCCCTTTGGGGGGAAAAAAAAAAAAAAAAGAGAGAGAAATTGCCTTGGAGCAATGGATAACAAAGGTTCTATGGTACAATTTTTGAAATTTCTTCATTGAACCCCAAACTAGGCTGAGCAAATCCTGTTCAGCTGAGAAGCTTCTTATTTTAACAGCCAATAGACAGAGCTGAGATCCCAAGATTAAAGGCAGAATAGGATTTGAGAGGCTCCAATAAAATGTCACTGTTGTTCCATGGTAGGATGAGCCTTTAGTCCGACACACATCCATGTAATTTTTCACTGACCTGCTTTCCTGTTTTTTTTTTCAAGGATTTCTCTGCAGTGAATAGTAGTCTTTTGAAAGGATTACATCAAAAAAAAAAAAAAAAAAAAAGGTCGAACATCACAATGAGCTCTAGTTGACCCTGCTTGAGCAGGTGGGTTGGACTAGATGATCTCCAGAGGTGCCTTCCAACCTCAATCATTTTGTGATGCTGTGAAAAAGTCCTTGAAAAGTGATTTTTTAAAAAAAACTCTTTGTTGTGGATTGTAAGGGTTTTTTGTTGTTGTTTGTTTGTTTTTTCTTGTTTTTTTTTTTTTGCACTTGCTATAAACAAGCAGTGGCATTTTCCTCTTTTCAGGTCTGCACTTGCTAATCTCCTGTGGGGCAGCTGAACTTGTTTTCATGTTTGTTCCATTTTGACTCTTTAGCTCATACTGTTACACTTGTGTCATACCTCTACCAGCAGACTAGAATTATGCTCGAATGGGGAAAAGTGTGAAGCTACCATAAGAGCTTGTATCTTGACTTTGATGTTAAGCCTCCCATCTTTTTGTGGACTCCCTGGTCCTGCGGCTGAGGCTACTGTATTTTTGTTGTTGTTGTTGTTGTATCTTGTCCCTGTGAGAAGCACCAGGAGGGTTACTTCACCCATCAAGGCTCACTAGGGACAGCCAGCCACAAGTTGTAGTTAGCATAATGATGCTGTCAAGATCTCTATGTGCCAAAAAAGCTGAAATACATCAAAAAAGATGATTTACATTCGTGCTTTTGAATAACTCATCTTGTACTTTTATCTGCCTTAGGGATTTTTTCAAGCTCTTCCCCAGCTGTGCTGCAGACGGTGAAAACTTTATTAAGCCCTAAAGGGGGAAAAAGCCACCTGAAGATACTGTGCAACCTTATGTCTTCCATCTTTGCTGTTCCTTCTGGCCCTACCTGAGCCTCTCTGAACTCTTTTCCTCATGGGACAATGTTTAGTATCTTGGTTGTTCTTTTTTTATGAGCTGCTAGATCCAGGCAGAAGAGGCAAATAGGAAGGCAAGAGAGAATAGGTGATGGAAAGGTGAATGACTGTCCTGGGGCACAAGACCTTCATGTGTGCACAGAGTTTTTATCACTCATTACTCATGTTCCTAAAATGGGTGTTATTGTGTGTTTTGCAGAGTGTTCCTTTTCTTTCCCCTTTCTTGAACTTCTGATTTCAGTGCTGAACCTCCTTTTATTTGCCCAGCATGACCTTCACATCTTCAGAAAGCAGATGACAGATGCAAAAACAGCTGCTTTACAAGCAGCATGTGTGAAATGCCATCCCTTTGTGCACACACTGAGATACATGCCTGCAGTAAGATGCACCAGCACCCTCAAGTCCTGATGTTTTCACTTCAAGCAATCCATGTCAAGTTTGCTTTGTAGTGGTTGAGAATCTTTTGCAAGAGCAGAGCTCAAGGCTACAATCTCATTCTTTGTAGTCTGCTAAGATATTTTATCCCACCTTGAGCATACAATTTGGTTTTAATTCCTGGGAAAATAATTAATGAATGGGATTCAGGTGAATGTGAAATATGGAAGTAGGGAGGAATGGTCCAAAGGCTGAAGACCAAGGTAAGGAAGGCTTTGGAGTGTGAACCTGTCAGCTTGCTTCAGGTGATGATTGAAATCGACCCTGAGAAATATTATGAGGTTGCTGCATCATAGGAAGCTTGGTTTTCCTGGCCAGAAGGGAAAGATGGGTGGGTATATGCTTATCTCTGTGAGGAGATTAGATACTTTCACTTCCCTCTGCACTAATGACACTATTTCTCACTTCTCAACAACAGCAGGAAGGGAGTATACGTGGGAGTAATTTCTCCTGTCACAATTTGCATTACTGGATGTGGAGTAATTTTTCCTGTTGCAATTTGCATTACTGAATGCTGCCAGGGCAGTGACTTCTCAATAACCTTCTGGTGAGTTAAAAGCCTCTGATATCCTAACAGATAGCTTTGGTAAATATGCTGGAGTCAATGGGTCAGATGTTTTTCTTTCTACCTTGAAGAATCACCTGTCAGCAGGTTTTGATCACAGAGCGGTAAAATAATTAAGTGTAATTTATCCAGATCTTGCAATTCTGAAGAAAATCTTGGGCAATGCTTTTGGGACTAGGTGCAACCAAGAACCAAGCTATAGATTTAAGCAACTTGATCATAAGGCTTTTCAGCCCTTGAAGAGTTCTGGGAGGAAAAAATAGCCCTCCCTCTTCCCTACCTTCAGGCACTTGCTTCTTCTGCAGATGCATTGCAAGCACAACTACGCTTCCAGTATTCCTTGCCTTAGATCATGATTCATGAGCAAGTGGATGTATTTAGCTTCCAGTTGCTATAGAAATGCAAGGTATTTCAGAATTGGCTGCCTGGGCCAGGCAGGGCCCTTGCAGGCACCAGTCCAAAGGTGTCGCTTTTGGT
The DNA here is from genome assembly GCA_013398735.1 of Nothocercus julius. Lineage (NCBI taxonomy): Eukaryota > Metazoa > Chordata > Aves > Tinamiformes > Tinamidae > Nothocercus > Nothocercus julius. Next base: position 2,065,030 of record VZSV01000136.1, read on the forward strand.
GCTCTGCACTCTAGCCTGCTTCACCACTTTCCAAGAAGGTGGTTCGCTTTGTAGTGGTGATGGATCCATTATGACCACTGGTGTGATGGCCACCGCTCCACTGTAGCCAGGGCCAGCAGATTTCAGATCCTCAGTCTAGGAAAGATGAGTAGATGCATGCTGCAAGAGAAAGCAGGGGTGTAGCCACCAGGCTGGGCTGGCTCTGTGTGCAGGTACGTGGCAGGGAAATGAGATCACTTCTGTGGTTAACTCCTCCCTGAGTTGCTTCCTCCCCATTTACACTTCACCTACTGCCCCATTTGGGAGAAGAAAGAGTGGAGGCCATGGACACAGCACTGTCTCTGCTGTGTCACCCCTGCAGAAGCACTCTGTGCAGCTCTGCCCTCCTGAACGGGAACCATGGGCGCACAGCTTCACCCGTTGGTGCACAAAGGCTCGGAAAGTGGATGTGGCTGAGTGGCTGACCAGCTCGCCTCTTCCTCTCCCTCACGAGGCTGCACTCAGTAGCTTGCTTTTGCTTTCTACTAACATCTTCTTTCTGAGCCTCTCAGAGAACACTTGCTGCTTGCTGAGGCTTTTGGGGGTTAGAGGATGGCTCCTCTCTGAGGACAAGTGCTGTGGATCTCCTGGCTGTAGTCCAGATCCTCAGGTATATTTGATCTCCAGGCCCACAGGCATAACTTCCCCAAACACTAGTGCTAGAAGCTCACCTAAGTCCCTTTGGGCTTCTTCCATGGCGCCAGGGTGATGGGACCACCTCCCAGCTCATGGAGCACCAGTATCTGCAGGTGTCCACATGGGAGTGAGGTTGTTGCTGCAAAGGCTGGCTCTGCTGGCTCCGTGGGTCTAATCCATGGAAGAAACAAATAGTCACATTAATAACTGAGATTGGGGAGCTTCTACTGTACTGCTTACTGTTAACTGGACACATCAGACTGAAGCCTGAAGTTTCAGTCATTAATGCTGGTACAAGTGTGTCCTTGCAAGAAGAAAGAAGCATGTTTGGCTAAACAAGAGAGCAGATCTTTCTAGCTACAGCTGAGGAAGAGAGGGAAAAAAAATGATTTTGAAGCTGATCATAAATTGCTGACATCTATCTCTTAGTTCCTACTACAAGAAATGCATCAGGCGGAAGCTGTGCTCCAGTTAAATTACAGCAATGATGCTGTGGAAATGCATGGGTGTTTACCTCAATGCACCTCAGCCTTCCAAGGACCAAGGGTATATTTCCTTATTGTGTGGGAATAAATGAGCTAGATTTCCCATGTAGGAAATGGCCAGGATACCACAGTGCCAAGTAGCAAAGGGCTTGCACTTGCTTCTTTCCCCTTAGGTTTGCTTTCTAACACTGCCTCTAGACCTTTGCAGCACCTAGCAAAGCAAGGAGAGAAGCAAGAGAGGTGCTGATCTTCACAAGTGTGACAGCTCTTCCCTTTCTGCCAAGGTTCAGCAAGTGAGATATTTGTTAGCAAGAGAGCCCTGAAGCGGTCACTGCGAGGTTTTGGTGTGAACTTCTCCCGGAAAATGTCTTCAGCACGCTGGTTTCAGGTGCTAGCTGGAGGGCCTGGGTCATGTTCTGAATGTGTCTGTGCAAAGGCATCAAATAGAAGTTGCTTTTTAGACAGGAAGTATTTTTGGCCAACCAAAAGTTATGGGCAGATCAAATGAAACAGCAGGGACAGATACAATGGGGCAGAGGCTAAGCCCAAGCCAGAGGTATCCCTGTAATGCTTTATATGATCCTGAAGGCTCCTGTCCTCCCTTGTTGGACTAGTGTTTAATTACCTCCGGTTCTCCATCGCTGTGGGAGCAGGTGAAGCCTACCAAGAACCATTTCTGTTTCATTTTGCCCTGACTTAGCTGAGGCTGTGTCCACTATGCTCTGGACAACTTCCAGATTGACCCTTTCTCTTGGTGGTTCCGCTTTAGAAGAAACCGTATTTCCTGCAGGACTAGAGGAGCACGTTGAGGTCTCCTCAGCCACAGTGAATTGCTTTCCACTTTCTGTTGCAGTTTCTCCATTCCCACGGTGTCTTCTGTTGGGTACCACACTGCAGTGTGAAAACCAATGGGGAGGGTCAAACCTGGCACGTGCAAGTCAGTACATAGGTACCACCTGAACAGGCAAACAAGAGCGTGGCAGAAGCAAACAAGGACTTGTCATCTCCTCTCCTTATCTAATGCCACCTGTGTCTTCATTTTGCCCTGCTACCTCTGTCTCTCTACTCACAGCTGCCCCACATGCCCTCCTTACCCACTTGGGTCCAGATGTGCCCAGCTTTTCAAGCTCATGCAGCTCATTTTGCCCAATGCAGGACTGGGAGCAGTTCAGAAACCTCTGGCCTGGCAAGGTGAGAAGCAGATGGCAGCAGGGCACCCTCCTCAGCACTTCCAGCCATAGGTTGTACATCTGTCTCCATCCTGCATGAAGTTTTGAATCTTCCTACCTGAAAGTGACTCTTTGCTCGGGGTGTTTCTGCAGTCTAGTGAGCTCTTGGACACTGTGCAATGCCATGTTTCTTCAGGCTTCCTTCCTTTAGCCTTTCTCTTGGGTTATACCTGAAAACAAGAGAAAAAAAGAAATGAAGGGGGGGAAGAAAATAAGAAATAGAGGAAGCATAAAACCTCATGGAGAATCACAGTCCTTTCAAAGAGCACCACGAGTTGCAGCTGTCCTTGTGGGACCTGCTCCAAGCAGCAGAACCTCCTTGACTTTAATCCTCCCTTAACATTGACCCGGATTGAAGCTTGATGATGAACTGATCAGATCAGCAGTTCTTGGAAGCTCTGTCTTACACCTTTACTGTACTGACAGAAATAAAACCAACCAACCACAAAACTCTCCTCATGGGACAGCTGGCCAAATAGGGGTAAAGGTGCTCAAGAGGGATGGGTGAAAGGGAAAGGGAGGGGGGTGACTGTCAGCTTCAGGCCGTTTTGGAATCTGCCTGCAGGATGTGGGGAAAGCGTGAAATAAATCATGCTGCCAGGTGCCTCACCACGGGCTGGGAGAGTGTGCAGAGCTGTGCGGCCGTGCTGCGGGGAGCAGAGCTGCTGTGCCACTTGCCTGCAGGGCAAAACTGTGGGAGAAAGGTGGGCAGATGAGTGGGAAGGAGACCTCTCCAAGGCGCTCCCTGGCTCTGCTTTCTTACCTGGCTCCTCCTGGGCTGTGCACAGCTGGCAGAGGGGAGGACCACGTCATTGGGGAACCACCTTGCTCAGTGTCAGTGCATGAAGAGCTAAGCAGAGGGTCATCCAGAAGATTCCACAGGAGCCTCTGGATGAACCAAAGCTCTAGTGTTATCTCAGGTGAGGATGCTCGTGTGTTACATCTCTGGACTTTCTTGCCCTCTTCCAAATCTCTGACTGCTCCTTCCTGCCCTAACACAAGTGATCTTCATATGGGATCGGCCCCTTTCAGCTGTTTCACGGGAAGGAACAGGATTATAAGCATAGGGCTCAGCTCTCCATGTGACCTAAAGCACTGCTCTGGGAATTTTGCTCAGCTTAGAAGCTGTTGTAATCTGTTGAAGTTTGCTTGGAGAATGAATGCTTCTCTATTTTCCTTCTTGATTTTTATTCTTCAAACCTCCTTGAAAATGAAGGAAATGAAACCACAGGGCTTTTTTTGTCAGTGACATAGGAGAGCTCAGTCTCCTTCTGGAGAAGAAATGAAATTTAGGGTGAAGACACACAAAAAAATCTCTAGGTGTGCATCCTGGGTGCAGGACGTTGAAACTCTAATACTGGAGGGTGGATGGTGACCCAGGCCATGTTGTCTCTAGGGCTTCTCCAGTCTGGCATATTTCAGTGAAAACGGTTCATCTCCCAACTGTTGCAAACCATTTCAGAAGGTCCTGTTGGTGCAAGGGCCTGGGAAGCAGAGGACTGAACATTACCTGGTGGGATGGGCTGCTCTCAACAGGTACTTCTCAAGACAAAGGTGGATCAGCTGCCTCTTTGGTACAGGTCATCTTCCATTTTCTTCTAGGAGAGAGGAAGCTGCAGGTTCGGCTACCTTCTTGCTGCAGTGAGCTACCAGTCTTGAGTGCTTTCTGTGCTGTTTTTGGACAAATCCAGCTGAGCTGACTTACCATGGGAGGCTAGAAACGGAGAGAGATGGATATGAGAGGAGGTCAGAGGTGTGAGAGGATGTGGGAAGAGGGGCTGTGTGGGGCAGGAGGAGAGCTGGAGAGCCAGGGAGTGGACTGCAGTGAGAAAGAAGCCCAGAGAAGGGCTCCACACCACCCGTCCTTGAGGTCCAGCCTTGTGACTGATGCCTGCTGGGGCGTGACATGGGCTGGGGAGAGGGCTTAGCTCTGGGAGCAGAGGGCAGGACCACCCCCCTCCCATAGTGCATGGTCTAACGAAGGCTGGGATGGAGCATGCACGTGAAGAGACCTGCCAGTCCATGCAGACAACAAAAGCCAACTTGCTCTGTTGTTGCAGGGTGCCGCTAGACGAGGGGGTAGTATGGGGGTTATATGGGCAGCTTTCAAAGGTCTGACAGTGTGAGGGTGTCGCGTGCTTTGGTGTCCTCAAGACTCTTCCCATGCTGTTGGGCTTGCATGTTGCCATGGGTAAAAATCAAGCTGTAACCTTGCAGGGTTTTTTGGAACCCGTGCAGAGAAGCTCCGGTACAAACATTGCCCCCAGCTCTAGCTTGTGTTCAGGAGAAGCTGGAGAGCCCTGACAGGGACCAGTTCCTCCCTCTTTCTCCCCTTCCTCTCCCACCTCAGCCCCTGCTGCCCGCCTTGGTTCCTCCTTGCTCGCAAGCTCTTTGCGAGTCCATGACCCTGGGCGTAAATGCTGAGATCAGTAAGCAAAGTGACTCGCTGCACTCTCCACCTCCATGTGACTGCAGTTTCCGTTAGCTCCTTCCGCAAAGGCTATATTAGTGCTAAGCAAGAAAACGGCCGAGAGAGAAAGCCAGCAGGCTGCAGCTACCCCTGGCCCCAAGACATTGCTGAGCCACTGGTCAGAGTGGGCTGCAAGCTGCAAGATGAGTTGTGGCGAACCCTGTGCATCACCCTACGCAGTGAGTATTTGCCCCCTAAGTCTTGTGCCTCACCCAGGCTTTGGTGAACTGGAGTGAAAATCCAGGCAGCAGTGTGGGGAACCCTCTTGGCATGTTACAGCCTCCCTACACCTGGCGGCTGCTCATCATGGATGCCCATGGTTGTAGAAGGATCCTGGTCAATGCTGTGGGTACGTGGACCAGTCCTGTGGCCTGGCTTGTGCGGTGGGGAGTGCCTCTGATGCTGGAGGATCGAGATGGGAAGAAGCTTGTGAGGTTGGGGGAGAACCCAGCTGGGTGCTGAAGAGACTGCGGGTGGGAGAATGCCTGAGCCAAACAAGAGCAAGCAGGAGCTTCTGCAAAGGAGAGGGATGCGGACCCCAAAGATAAGCTATAAGCAAAGCCCCTAGTTTGGTGGGCACAGTGCCGCAACAAGGACACAGCAGGTCTATCTTCCTGAGACTGCTGCCAGCCACGTCCTTGCACAAGGTCCTCCAGGTATAAGTAAAGGGCATAAGCTCCTTTACATCAGCTTTATCCTGGAGATACTGGAGGAATTTCTTTTCACCCCCATAGGATTAATAAGCACTGATGTGATAAGGCATCATCTTCAGATTTTTTGGTATTCAATATAGTGTCAGTTTGGCTGTTCCCAGGGAGAAGGGAACTCAGCACGCATCCCCCAGTCCATCTGGGGTGCTAGATTCTAGCTCCAGCTACTCAGGCTACCAAAAATAACCTCTAATTTCTTCTTCAAATGCCAACAGTTGTAAAACTGCTGAACCCTTGTCAAGACCTTGCTGCTCATTTGCCTAAAGTTCAGCTTTTGCCCAGATGCAAATGTCAGCTACTCCAGTTCCACAAAATCAGTAACTTGGTACCTTGCATTGAAAGACAGTGACTTTCCCCGGGCAGCAGCAAGGGGCCTCGGGAAGGTTATTAAGGGATGGGTGCTAGAGGGGGACCAGCCTCTGCAAACTCAGCAATATTTGGGTTATTGTCAGTCAAAGAGAGCCTTTTGCAGGGGGTGTTGCAAGCTCAAGGAGAGGAGGAAACCTCTTTCTCAAGCGTTGCAGTTGAGTGGTGTTTGCAAGCAGCTGTGCCTTGCCCACGTGTGTGCTCCTCTCTGAGCTCTCAGCCTTGCATTCCGGCATTGCTGGTCCTTCCTGCTTCATTACCCGCTGCCTGGGACCCGTCTGTCACCTCCCTGGCCCTCTCCTTGTCCAACCCTAAGGTTCCCAGCCAGGAGGGAGCAAACCTGAAAAGCCTTCTTAGCTCTGGGGCTGATTTCCACAAGGGAGCAGAAGGGTCTTTTCTAAGATCTCATGCCAGCATGGGGAGTGCTACCTATCTGAGGCTTGGTGCAGCGGGCTCTTCCCCATATCTCCAGGCCTATGCAGTTCCCCATACTACAGGGCACAACCTGGGAAGCCTGCAGTGACCCAGATCTCTCAGCAGGCCATGGTGTCTGCTGCTATGAGGTCATCTGGGAGCCTGTGCTGCCCGTCACCTTCTAGTGCCCACTGGGGAATGAACAGAAGGCAGAGCAGGCAGTAACTGAAAGAGGATGGAGGCCTTGAGCCTTGAGCCAGCACCCCAGTCATAATACAGCAGCCAGACAGGGTAACTGCTGGGGAGGAGTTGTCAGGGCATGTCTGAAGGCCCTTGAAGCAGGGGTGGTGTTGTGACAGGTTTCCTGGGAGAATCCCAGGCCTTTCATGACGAGTAGGTAGCAGGTTTTGATCCTCTCACTTCTGTTTCTGTCTTCACAGGAGTGCTGTTGTTGAAATGGAGGTACCATTCCTGGGTCTTTCCGTGGTTCTTGTTCTTCTAGCAACAGGATGGGGAAATGGGGCTGGCGCAGCCTGGGCATCATCTCCTGGGGGCTGCAGACTAGTGAGTTGCCTCTTGCAAACCCTCACTTTTCTCATGTCTCGCTCCTACCCTACAGATACGAGGCTTATCAGCATCTCCAGACTCTCCCTATCCCAGTTACTGGGCTAGCATCAGAACTAGGAGTTGAACTTCGGGTGCTGAGGCTTTAACTGTGGAGCCATCCACACTTTGTTCCCTGAACTCCTTCACATCATCTCACTTTCTCTCCGTGCCTCATTGCAGTCCCTTTTCTTCCTGCTGCTGAACGTTAAGCTCTTTTCCATATGTGCCCTTGTCCACCTTCATGGCATCATGCAGGTTCCTGGCTGTAAAGAAAGAGTGGAGGGATGTGGGAGCTCTCCTGATGCAGACACAGGATGGGCAGTGTCTGTGAGTCTGCTGGTGCTCTGTGCATATCCCTGCTATAGACTTATTCCTTGGTCCCTCAAGATGCCCTTCCTCTGAGATGTTTCATATTTACTTGCTTCAGGTGCAGAGCACTGCCACCTGCAATGGAAGATGGTTGAAATCAGTCCCAAGAAATCTGCAAGATGAGATAGAGGAGTTGTTGCTCGATAACAACACTATACGGATCCTAGGGAATGCCTCTCTGCTTCCCTACCAAAAATTGAGGTATCTTAGTTTGTCAAAGAATCGTTTGGAGCTCATCGAACCTGGTGCATTCCTGGGCAGCCAAGGCCTCCACGTGCTCTCCTTGGCAGACAATCTCCTCTTCACAAACTACTCAGTGACAGCAGCTGCTTTTTCTGCTTTACCAGCTCTGAGGAAACTGGATCTAGCTGGAAACTGCCTCAGTGAGGACATGGTGTCAGTTTTGCTCTGGAACCTGTCCTCCTTGGAGTCCTTGTCTGTGGCCAGGAACATCATCATGAGGCTGGACTCATCCACCTTCACAAACTTGACTCAGCTCCTGGAGCTGAACCTGGAGAAGAATTACATCTTTGAGATTGACCAAGCTTTTGAAGGGCTGCAGAAGCTGCAGAGGCTCAACATGGCTTACAACTACATCCCATGCATAGCTGAGTTTGATCTGACACAGCTCAGGGTGCTCAACATCAGCAACAACGCCATTGAGTGGTTTCTGGCTATTGAAAGCGATGACCTCTTTGAGCTGGAGGTGCTGGACCTGTCCCACAACCAGCTCCTATTCTTCCCTGTGCTGCCTCGGCAGAGTAAGCTGCACTCTTTACTGCTAAAGGACAACGAGATGAGTTTTTACCAACATCTCGCCAATGCCACATCCCTGGCAAACGTCACAGTGCAGTTCCTGGTCACTGATGGCAATTCCACAAACATCACTACAGTCAGCCTCTGGGATGAGATTTGTTACAGCAATCTCTCCTCCTTACGCCTCCTAGACATGAGCCAGAACCAAGTCTGGTACCTACCAGAGGATTTCCTAGTAAAAATGCCTTCCCTGACCCACCTGAAACTGAACCAGAACTGTATGGAGATGTTTCACCTGCCCAAGGGGAACCCCCTAGCAATGCTGACAGATCTGGACCTAAGCCAGAACCATATCTCAGAGCTGCGGGTGGACCAGCCTGCTGAGGGTGTGCTAACCAACCTGCAGCTATTCAACTTGAGCACCAACAAGCTGACGGTGCTTCCTGCTAGATTTTTTACTCTCACCAGGAAGATCACTACAGTTGACCTCAGTCACAATCAAGTAGACCTGTGTCCCCTGCAAGCTGTTGCAGGCAAGGTGGAGAATCCGTCTTGTGTAGACATCAGGGGTATCACAACCTTAACTCATCTCTCCTTGGCTGGCTGTGGCCTGCAAAGGTTGGGCAGTCACCCCTTCCAGGGGACACCACTTAAACACTTGGACCTCTCTGACAACCAAGAGGTACTATCTGGGAGCTTGGGATGGCTGCAAGATCTTAATCTAACCTTGCAGGTTTTGTCTCTGAGAAACACCAGCCTCTCTTCCACTGTAGTGAACATTGACTTCTCCAGCTTTCAGAGCCTGATATGCTTGGACTTGTCAGGAAACTTCCTGACAACCTTCCCTGCATTTCTAGGCATCCTCAAATTGCATACACTTGACCTCCGGGACAACTGCCTCCCAGCTCTTCCACAGGATGTGATATGGACACCGCTGGGGAGGACTCTCCACGAGGTTTACCTCAGTCGAAATCCCTACAACTGCTGCCTGATGGGATGGTGGGACTCCTTGCAGCAGGTTGAGAGGTTGCATGTCCGCGATGGGCAGGAGGTCACTTGCAGGTATGATGCCAGGACAGTGAGTGCCAGGGCCCTGCCAGAGCATATCATTCAGGACTGCCGGTGGAGGACAACGGACCTGGCTCTACTGTACCTGGTGCTTGCTCTTCCAACTTGCTTGACTCTCCTGGTTGCCTTTGCTATTATTTTCCTCACATTTAAGCAAAAGCTGCTTAAAATGGTGAAAAGTCGGTGTGGGCTGTCCAGCCCTTATTGACAGTTGTGGAGAAAGAGGAAGGGCTGGTGGCATTTGGAAGTAGTAAATCTGTGCTGGCCATCAGGGGCCTGAGACCTCAGCTGAAAGATGGAGAGCGGAGAAATGTCTCCTTGCTGAATTTCAGCTTTCTCTAGGTCATGTGCTGCTGTTTTGCACTGGGTAAGGACTTCTGGCCAGGCTCACTTGTGGGGAGAGGAAGCAGGAGGAATCCCAGGAGGATTGCTTTTTTTAAGACACTGTGAATATGAGAGAAATTCAGATGGAGAGAGAGGATCACAGGCAGGCAGGGATAAATGAAAACAGCAGGAAATATAGGTGGTAAACTCCCCCATGGTGAGTGAGAAGGAGACCTAGGTGATGACCTGGGGTGCTGTGAGAGCTGCTATTCCTGCTAGCAAGGATGCTTCAAGAGGGCTAAGTGGATTGGGCCCAAGTCTTGTGACAGAGCCTGGAGCCATGCTAGAAACACCGCCTTGTGCTGGGGGATCCTTGATGAACATATCTTCTGCAGAAACATTTGGATAATGCTGGAGAGAGCTCAACAGATCCAAAGCCAAATCCTTCTCCATTGAAGGGTCATGACACTCACTCCCCAGCCCCATTTTCCCCCGTCAATTGGTTTCCTCTTATTTATTCATCCCAGTAACACAGGAGACGTCTGACTCTTAGGGGTGCAAACTGTTCAACAGTGCTAAGGGCAGCCAGGGGCTGGATGCTTACCTAGGAGATGCCCAACATGCACAAGGGCTAACCAATTGCCCTGGGAGGAAAGGAGCACCTCATCTATGTGCTCTGCAGAAGGGGCATGCTAGTAATGTGAGAGTGAAAACTTATGAGCGAGAACCACACTTTAGTGACAGTTTCTCAAGATCCATTGGCGAGCAGTGGGATCACTCGGGCACATGGTTGTGGGGTGGTGACTCACTTGCTAAAGTTTTTAGTAAGCTCATGAATTGAGTTGTGAGTTGCAAAAATGTCCCTCTTGTTTTAGCAAATAAACTTTCATGTTAGTGTTCTGTGTCTTTGTTTTTATTTTATTCTGAGGAGTGAGGATTTAAGTATATCTAAAGATAAAACAAATAAAAGCCAGTATCTGCATCTTGCATGTTTTATCAATGAAATTTCAGACTATGCTTTTTGGGGGGGCCTTTACCCAAGGCAAACCACTAAGAAAAAGAGGATCAACAAAAGACTTGAAACATAGATACATGTTGAAAGCAGCTGCAATGGCAGGATGTCTTTTCAGGTTCCCATGGAGTCTAGCTCAAAGCACACTCAGCATCTTGCCAGCAGTGGGAGCACTGGCAAACATTTGGTAAGAGCTCAGAGGTGATTTCTTGAGTGTGCACATGTGTGTTTGCACACTGATAAGATAGGTATTGTTGGCATGGCTGAATAACCGTGTTTTGGGGTGTCATAACTTGTTGAAGTAACAATCTTGGCTAGAACAACCCTTTAAAAATAGCTCAAAGAGGATTGAGGGAAAATACTGACTAAAAGATACAAGAATAAATTATATTGTGGTTAATATGCTGTCATCGCTTTGGCTTGTGCTTTCTTTTTGTCAGTCAACTGCTGGGTTAAAACAGACATGAAGGTGGGGAAGGATTGCTTACAAACAACACTGGTCATAGCAAACACCAACTCGCCAGTATTTTTACAAAACAGTTTGCTGCTTGGGGAAGTACTAGAGCTTCTTTGCTTAATCGAGGATTACTGTGGGTGGAAATGAGAACTGATGGTGGTTAGTGTTAACTGTGAAGCTCTGGGTGTCTGCTCCTCTGAGAGTCACGTCATCTTTGCTTCCGTGGTGTGGCGCTGGATTTCTCCAGTGAAACATGTTTGAGTTTAACCAGCAAATGGGGATGCACAAAAGCCAAGCACCAGCATGAGCACCCTAGGGACGTGAGGTCCTTGCCTTGACTCAGACAAGCCTCAGCGTGGCAATGTGGGGCTGCGGTGTGCACTGGAGGTGGCTTGAGTCCTCCTCAGGGGGCTGTGTAGCTGGACTCAAGCCACCACAGCCTCCTCAGCCAGCCCACATGTTACTCTCCACTTTTCAATTCGTGGTGTCCTCAGAGGTGCTGAAAGGAGGTGCAATAGCTAAAGGAGCATGAGTGAATCTGCAAAATAAGCTGAGAACAAGGGCAAGACTCTCAGCTTAAAAGCAGCTCCCAAAAGCAGGAGCAAAGCCAGATACTGCTACTCAAACTGATCCTGGGGCTGGGCAGCCAAAGCCAAGAAGCAGAGGAATGCACCCAAGGTGCTACCAAGCAAAAGAGGGAGAAATGAGGGGGACTGATATCCCATGATAAATCAGGCAAGCAAAATCTCTGGGTATAGCGACTTCTGAGCATGGAGGCATCACTCAGGGACTCTACTAAGAAAGAAATCAGGCCTGGATAGGGTGAGGTGCTTCCCAGTGTCAGCTTTTGCAGCTCATGGTGCTATCAGCAGTCTCAGTTAGGAGGGACAGACAGCAGGCAAGTGTAGGGGGAGGCAGGGAGGCCAGGGAGAAAAACAGAGCCACAGCAAGAGCGGCCTGTTCTTGGTCTGATACTGCTCAGGTCAGCGTCATGCTTTGCATGCCCTGTTACAAGCAGGAAAGCCAGCAGAGAGCAGAGCAGATGCTGCAGGGGCCAACATCTCTCAGGGTACCCAGACGAGCATGTGGGAGAGAGAATGAGGAGTGCCCGTGTCCCTCTGCGCAGCAAGGGTGTCCTCTGGGCTGTGAGGTCCAGCTCCCACTTTGCTTTCCTTAGATGGGCAAGGCAGGATGTTTCTCTTGAACCACTTTCATCGTGGTATGACCAGGTGGCACTGGTAGGGCTGAGTGCTAGAAATGCTGTTGTCACCAGGGAAACCCAGATATCAAATCTGACTTAGAAAACAGCTTGTTTCTGGTCACATTTTAGACAGAAATAGCCAGAACCAAATCAGGCCCCAGCCTGGGGAATCCCTCAACCTATTATGGCTCTTCTTTTACCTATAAGCTGTATAGCTTGAGGAACAACAGGGAACTATAAATACATGTGTGTGATGGTGGAGCTGTATCAGCTACCATGGCCATGCTGCTACCTGCTCAGTGGCCCTAGAGAGACTGCACCAGCTGGTGCACCTGGATTTTTGCGCCACTGATGCTGCAGAGGCACCTGTGATCTGGTTGTGATCTTCCAGAGCTTGGGTCCTCAGCACTCATCTGAGCTGAGACACAACGGGCAAGATCAGTGCCTGTGGGGAGTCAAAGTGGATTACTTGACAGCATTGACCGGAGTCCTCCAGTTTCTGGGTGCAGCTCTTGAGGTGCACATCTGGATGTTTGATAGCAGTAGCAGGCCTAAGAAAGAGCCACAAAGAGCAGGGCGCACTGTCTTACCCCCACCCTGGACGGAAGATAACCTGCTGTCCTGGGGGTCTGTGGAAGGCTTGTCCTACTTTGCTCTTGGCTAGTGTCTGCACTGGGCCAACACTCCCCTTGATCACAGGGCCTCTGTTGTCCTCTGCTTGGGCAACGATGGGCGGGAGCCCCTCAGGAGGGCCAGCACTCACAGAGCTCTGCTTGCAACCGGAGGCCTCCCTGCGGTGAAGGTTCGCAGGCAGGAAAACCACATGCTGAAGGGCTAGGCTCAGCTCTTGCTTGGGGCTCTCCGGTGCTTGCATCCTGCATCCTCTCCTCCCCACGGTGAGGTGGCCAGACAAGGTCACGCTGGTAGGGCACATTGCCTCCCCTGCTTGGAGGCTTTTCAGGTGAAGCCTTTGTGCTCAGGCTTTGTGCTTCTCATGAGGGGAAAACACACATGGGGCACCTGATTTTGTCAAGCCAGCCGTGGGAAGCCCTGGGCCTCTCCCAGCTGTTGCCCCCACGTTGTCCTCCCAGCCCCTTTCCTGCCACCGTGTCTTCACCAAGGATTTTGGGAGCTCTTTCCATATGCCCAGAGCTTTGCTTTTCTCTCAGGAAGGTAGCTACAAGAAAGGAGGCACAAGTGCTCAGGTCCTGCTTTATCGGGCAGATGCATTTTCTTCCTCTGCCATGTCCAGGAGCCACGGAGTAGCTGCTGCTTCTCCTTTCAGCATGGGGGTGGTGGTGGAGCAGCTTCAGGCGTGCAAGTTTGTGGGAAGCAAGGCATCTCTCTCTGTCCAGGTTACCTAGACAAAATCTGTGTTTTGCTGCTCATGTAAAGTCAACAGGCAAGAAAGTCTTTTCAGTGAAAAAAATGAAGAAGGCTGAGAGGTTTCTGAAGCCATTTGCGCTGTGGCTTGCTCTGAATCCCGCAGAGAGAGTTGCCCTGCTCCTGAGTGATGCATATGACTGTGAGGAAGCCCATGAGATGGCTTCGGTTGGAGATCTGCTAGGGTTGAAGCTAGTCCTCGAGCAGCTCTGCCCTTCTCTGCTTCTCCCCTTTTGCCAGCACTGCAAAGGGGGGCTTTTCAGTCTGAACCAGCTCCTGAGGGTATGTCCAGGCAGCCCTGCAAGGTCATGGTTTGGAGGCGAGCATCCTGGTAGGCAGTGAAGGGGCTTTCTGCACTGCTCCAGGGAACAGGACTGTGTGTGACTCGCTTCTGAAGAGGAAGTCAGCTGGTTTCCCTCCACAGAGAGCAATGACATGGTACATCTGCTGCCATGGGAGTGCAGGGCTATGGCACCTTGCAAGGCTGGTGGTGCTGGGTTTTGTGTCTTTGGGAACATGATTCTCCTGAAGCTCATGAACAAAGTATATCCTGGCAGACAGGGCTCTTCTTGTAGACATTCTCCATCTTGCAGTGCATCCATGGGGCTACCCAAGGCTAATGCAAGCTACTGGAGGATTTAATGTTGGAGTTGCTGGGACTGCCACAATATTGCACATGAAGAGATGCTACAGGAGTGGGGGGTTAGCAAATTACCATCCTCAGGCAATGAAAGGTGCCAGCTTTCGGCATGGCTCAAGATGCATAGCTCCGAGCATGAGCACATCCTTCATCAACACAAGGCCTCTCTTCCACATGCTGGGCTGCAGGATGGTGGCTCACAGCTAAGCAGGCAAGGGGACAAGGAAGACCACGTGTCTTTCCCTCACTCCCAGGGGATGGATGGGATTGTTGCTGCCTGAGCTGGACGTACAAGGAGGAGGCACTGCAAGATATCAGGCTGGGCCTCCAGAAATGTGCTGGGGAGCAAAGCTCATTCCACCTGACTCCGTAGCCCAGCTCTGGTTTCCTCATTGCTCTTCCCGGGGCCGATCCGCTACCCTAAGGATGGCCAGCACCCTATGGACAGGCTCATCCCATGCGAAACTCCTGCTCCTGGCTTACCTTCCATTCCTATGTTGCCTCCCACCCACACTGGTCACACGTCCCCTCTTGCTCCCGCTTGATTCACTCCTGCTGAAGCCCTGGGCTACTCGCCGTTGGCTCCTCACCTCAGTTTTGGGCAGGAAACCTACATTGCCAAAGAGGAGAATCCTTCAGACAAAACCCATGAGATGCATCCCACAGAGGGCTGCACAAGATGGCGACATGTCAGCTGAACTCATGTTTTGCCTCCATGGTCTCCCTGCAGCTGCTCTGGATGGAAGAGGTCATGCAAGAGGCCTGCTGGTTAACATGCAGGGCAGCACATTGTGGTAGAAAGCTCTCGGGGTTTTATTTTTCTTTAGACATGCAGCAAAGGTTGTGACGAGCAGAAAAAACAGCTCATTATACATGGGATGATGCCCAGCAAGTTAAATTCCGTACAGGGATGATGATGAGGCCCATGCCACAGCATGGTGTTGTGTCCATTGAAGTCTTCAGAGTAAGACTTTTGCAAAGACCACGTTTGGTGTGAGTATTGGTGACAGCTTATATGTATATGTATATGTCGCTTTGACATTTCTGTGTGATTCTAACAGCTCCCATTTATTTAAGGCTGTGCAAGATATTTCCACAGCTCCTTTGCACAAGTCTCCTGTGCAATCCTGTTCTAACCTACCGTCCTGTGCTCATCTTACTTGGAAGATGCTGCTCATCCATTTATATCTAGGGAATGAGCACCAGGATCTTTACCCCCCATTACAAGCCAGCAGAATCAATCATTGCCAGGTGCAATAGCAGTGGCCTTTCTAGGGAAATGAATTGCCCTGTGGGACGGGAGCAGCACTTGGCCTGTGTGCTCATGATGCTGCAATGAAAAGAGATTGTTGTCTCTCTGACAAATGGTATAAAGTCATAGAGCGCTAAGTTGAAAAATATGGAAAAAAAAAACCAAAAGCAAACAACAACAACAACAAAGCACACTCATCCTTATTTGATATATAACGGAGGTTGGGTTTTTTTTGACAGAGCTATCATCAAGATGTGTTGAGTTGGCACACAGTTACTGTATATGACACTGCATGGACTATGTCAGGCTGAATGTCATTGTTTTCTATAGATCTATATATTCTGGAGAGAAAGGAGCTGGAGGAAGCAGCATCACTTTCCTTTCCTGTTCTAACTTTCTGCAGGCACTGGGCATTCTCAGTGAAGAGCGATGTGAGAGAACAGCCTGGCCTAAGCATCTCTAGCACACCCAAGTGCCAGATATTTTGGTCTGGTTTTGGCTGAGAGCAAACACCTGAAAATGAAGCTGAGGACTGTAGCAGGCCTGATAAATACGTTCTTGGAGCCTAGTTAAAGATGCACCACTTGTGTGGTCCAGAAAGGTTTGCTGCATGGGCTGGATGGACAGCAGAGCCGGCTGCAATCGCTTATAACCTTCTCTCCAGTCGTCATCCTCTTGGGCTGTTTCCAGTGAGGAAGGACCGTGTGTGTTGGCGCAGTTGCTTTCAGCAGTCAGCACAAGTTGCTTTTTCATGGCAAAAGCCATGGCCTCCATAAGCAATAACAGAGTGTCCTCCTGTGGCCAAGGCATTGGGTGGGCTCTCTTCCACCTTGAGTGCTGCCTGGACTCCCTCCTCTCTTTTCTTAATGACAAGTTACTCTTGTTAATGACAAGTTACTCTGGTTGCAGAGATTTGCAGGCTGCTCCCTTCAGTAGGAGGGACACACTTGCTGTATTCCTTATTTCCTTCTTCTACTTCTGGCCCATACTTTAATGTCCATATTAAAATTAATTTCCAATCATGTAAAACCTTTTCTTGGAGAATAAAGCAAAACAAAACCAAACAAACTCTTCCTACATAACTTCTTGCATCATATTGCAAAATAAAACTGGCAAAACCCAGGTATTTGGGTGCAGGTATCTCCCATATTTGGGATAAGGCCTCATTTTTCTTATTCTTGCCCTTCCTCTGACCCTACTGTGTTTCTCCCTTACCACAAAGGCATCACCTTCTGGTATAGTTCACGTCTCTCTTCTCCCTTTCATCTGGTACCCTTATGATCCTTTCTGCCTACTTACGGCCTTTTGGGGTAGGTTGGAGTTGCAGTGACCTTGGATGCTCTTCCTCTGCTTGTTACATGGGCACTGTTTCTTCCCATCAACTCTCCTCTGTGCCTGAGGAGGTTCAAGCTCTCCTATGATGCTGGCCTGATCCCACTACTCTTGAAATAAACTTAGAGGTGCTACAATGCAGGTAAAAACCCAAGCAAGTTCCCAGTTGGAGCTTTTGTCATATCTCCTGAGATATGACATAACTTGAACATAGCTTCGTAACTTGAACAAGGAAAGACTCATGCTGCCTTCTCCAGACCCAGGAAACTCATGTCCCTTCAGCTTGCATTGGGCATGTTAGTCCACGATCTGAGGGAGACAGTGCAATCATAATCAAAGAAAATCAGGATAGTTATTCTTCAAGCCTGCACTATACCATGTTCACCCTGCCATCCATGCACTAAGCTGATTTCTCTTGAAATGATAACAAAAAATCACCCAGAGGAAACTTGACACTATTGTTTCAGGTGCACAACGTTCTCCTTTCAGGTTGTCTGCCTAAAAAAACAGCTTTGTGTGACCTCATGCAGTGTATCCCTATGTCTGTTGCCTTATTGGTCTCATCACCCCTTTTGACCAGTTCCAGGCTGATCTGCCAAAGGAACAAAGCATGGAGGAGCGTTAACGCATGTGACTATTGGGTCTGTAAATGGCATAGCAGGTAATCTGTGGAGATACTTTCTGCGAAATGTTAGCAGGTGAGTACTCGCTCCAGAGGTGAGAAAGGAAAAGCGAGATGATTTCTCCTACAGTACTTCAGGTCTCTACCACTTGAGATAGATCTCTAGCCATTGGCCTTCTTCCCCCATTCAGAATATTTTATGCATAAGATCCTAATATTAATTCCTTACTGAGATGAGCCATTGCCTAATGCTCAGCTTAGGCAAAATTCATGCATGCTATGTTCTGGGCAAGGTTTAGCTCCAGATGTCCAACTCAGGAAACGCATGGTGGAAGGAAAAGGAACAAGAAGTTTTCTATCAAGCACAGCCTCCTCTGTCTGTTTTTTAGTCACTAGCGCTAATGTTCCTTTGTCAAAAACATCTGCAAATCTCAATAAATCTTAGTAATCTTAGCCATAATATAGTACTAACAACAAGCAACAGGTTCAAGCACTTTGGAGAGCAAAAGCGAGCAGCTTCTGTGTTCTTGCCCCAGGATGCAAGAAATAATCTTCAGAAACTGTACCCTCTCCAAAACGAAGGAAATGTGTGTGTCCTCCCATTTTGCACATTTTATTCTGGAGGAAAAAAAAAAAAAAAAAAAGTCCTAGTAAGGCTCTATGGCTCCTGCCTGTGAACAACTTCTAGACCTGGCTTTCTTAGCTGGCAGGTGAAACACAGATTCTTCTGTGAATTCGGCTTGAGGTAAGCTTTTTTCTTGCATCAACAGTTAAAAAAAAAAAAAAAAAAAAAAAAAAAAAAAAAAAAAGCTTTGCAGACCAAGCTGCTACTTAATCATTATCATAATCATTGACTGCAGCAGCTTCACACAAATGTGGTTTATTTGAATCTCTCGGGTTGATTTTGCTGATGTAAGAGAGCAGCAGGATACAGATGCTTTAGCTGGCTTGGTGTTGGTCTTCCAGAGCTAACAGGAAACATGTTAAAACATCTTAACTTTATAACTGAAATCTTATCTAGGGGTAATTATATAGAAAGAGGTACATTTTTGTTTTTGTTTTGTTTTTCATGGTGAAAGCACTTCTAGGAGCCATGAGCCTGGCTGGTGCGGTGCCAGCCAGCTGACAAGGAAGTAGTTCCTCATCTCTGCAGGGCAAGAAGCCCAGTGCACTGCACAGGACTTGCAGATGGCCCCAAAAGTCCATCTGGGTGCACGCAGCTACCATGGCAAAGCCTGGCTGTGGCCCCTCTGGGTAGAAATACTTTTGGGGGAAGAATACTCTTTTCCAGTAAGAACTCTCTTCCTCTTCTGCAAGTTTCTCCCCACTGATGTAGCACAGCTACTCCTTTTTTTTTCCCTCTTGAGGTGGGTGTTTCCCTGCAGTTGGCAAACAGTCCAATTTCTTTGCACAACCTCTTTTCATCAGATGTTTCTTTTTCTCATCTCCTGGTAAAATCACTTCCAGCTCCCTTGGTTCCTCGATACGTTTTCATCATGGCGTGTTTGTGTAGCCTGAGCATGTTATAGTGAAGCGCATGTTGAAACAAAGTGGGCGCTGGGCTATGCACTGCCGTCACGGGGATGAAGCTCTCCTCCAGCAAGAGAGGGACAGCAAAGGAGTTGAGATGTTCATCAGCAGATATGAATAGGTAAGTCCCTGCTCAGCAGGATAGCGCAGAAAATAGTTAACCTTCTTACCTTGGGTAGGGCTGACACCTGGCAGCAAGGAAATTCTCTTGAAGTCCCTCGGAGCCTTAGAGGAGCTGGGGGAGGAAACAGCCACCGCAAGCTCTGCATGCATAGTTTGGGGATCAAAGCCTCCTCATACATTCCCTAGGGCCTTGTCCAAACGGGTTCCTGGAATGTAAAACTGAGCTATTTTCACAAGTCCTTCATTGCACCATGAAGCTTTTCCTAATATGGTACTTTTTCTTTTTTTCATTCTTCCTTAAATTTTTCTCCATGCAATTGCTGTTACTTCTCCACCCAGCCTCATGCTCTTTGCCTTTTTTTTGTGTTTCAGTTCTTGGTCTCCGAAGTTTTGGGCGCATAAATCTGGTAAGATGTCACCTCTGGATGATCCACGTGTTCAGTCTGTCATTAAGGAGCAGTGCAGGGTAGCTGGTTTAGATGACTTTCAGCTAGAATGGAGTCAGTGTTTGGCACAAAGGATGGACATATTAATGTATATTTTGGTTAAACTGTAATTCTGTAAAGTTCCAGATAGAAAGTAAATGGTTAGCCTGAAATGAGAAACTCCATTTAGATCATCCATTACAGACATCCCTCACGAAGAAGTTTTCAGTGTCTCTACAGCAACTGATAAACATGAAGCCTGGGCTTCAAACCAAATGCCAGGGAACATTTCCACACCAAAAAAACTCTCAGTGTTATCAAAACACATTCAGTTTAAAGTCTTTTACGGGCACTGTTTAACCTCAAAGCATTTGCATCTAAGTCTTGACATGAAGATCAAGCTTTCCTGGGGAAACACTCCCCAGGAGTGTTTTTTCATTTTTTCAGCTTGTTTAACAGGGTAGGGGAAAAAAAAAAAAAAAAAAAGATTTCAACACAGTCCTTCAAAGAGGAGTCAGATGCTATCGGAATTTCGGAATTGCAGACCAAGGAAGCCCGAATGTCTCCCTCACCACCAGAGAGTCTATACGGGAAGCAGAAAGCAGTAAACCATCTTCAGGGAAGAAAGATATTTAATATACCCAGATGCATGTGCAAAGACACCTAACAGCTACTAAAGTACACTGGTCTATTATATCCTTCTACCAAACATTGCAGCAGCAGAGGATGGGTACTTGAGAAAAAATAGAGATGAACCGAGATGAAAAGTCCTGCTGCTGCCTGTTAAAATCCCTAAGAGTGACAGAGTTTGGCTTTCTGCTCTTATGCTGAACTTTCCCTTTGAATACACATTTTCTAGCATAAGGATATGACAATGATCCTAGAGACAACATCTTATTTGGGGATACAAAAAGAGCAGCTGGAATTTCACCCAAAGTGCTGGGAACAGTTTTTATCCTTTTGCTAGGGAAAAAAAAAAAGAAAAAAAAAGTGAAGGCAAAAGCAGTTATAATTCCTGTAACCTGTTATTGCAGCATCTTTACTTCTACTTGAGACACAAACCCAAGCTACCTTACTAACTAGCCTGAAATTTGCTGCCTTGTGCTTGAAGTGACCCCCTGAGAGTATGTACATTAATGTCCATGGCATAAAACAGCAGAGTCTGAGGTCTCCCTCACTGAACTAAGTTTCTGTGCTGACCACCAGTAGATGAACAATATTGAGATGAACTCACCAAGACTTACCACTGAGTCTGCATAAAGATCTGATGCTGATGTCGCAGTTTTTGACTGGAGAAGAACTGATTGTGTCAGATACATGCCTTCCTTGCCATCCATTAGTGAATGAGATGAATCAGGGTCTATTTTTAAATTTTTGTCAAATGAGACATGAACTTTTGTTTCTCTTCTGAAATAGAGACTGCCTTGGAGGAACTTAAGCTCACCCATCTGCTCCAGAGCACCATGATGTAAATTATGATTTTACGATTTTCATAGGACTGATTCTGTCACTTCCATTTGTAGGAAGAGAATTATTCCAGATTACCGATTTCTGTGCTATGAAAGTCTTATTTTTTTATGTTTTAATCCATTTGTGGTTGCAGAAGGAGGAAAGACAAGAAATGAATTAGTCTCAGAGGCAATTTGCACCTCTTTTTAGTTACCTCAGGCAGCTGTTTGTTGATGTTACTTAACTTCAGATGAAGGCCCTGACTCCTCTCGGACCCCTCACAATCCAACCAAGTTCAGGAAGTCAAAATGTGGGAAGCTTCTGGTGTCACATAATTTTCTACAGAGACCTCAACTCAACTTTCCTCAGATAACACAAACACATTTTCCCAGAGCCAAGCATGTACTGATGGAAAATCATTTATTAATTTAAGGAAAACACCTTATTAATTAACAACCACCGTGTCTTCAACCGCACTGGCAGAACTAGCTTACTTTCTAAACTTTTTATTCCTTAAATGTAAGAACTTATATTTGTGCAACTGGTGGCTGCAGATTTGAGCATCACTCAGGAAATTTGAAAGTATTTCAAAGCAATGTTGATTTATCCAGAAAACAGACTAATATATACTTAGCATTCCAACAAGCAACAATAAATACCACAGCTATGCAGTGAAATTTGAACATTGCTTTCAGGATACAAATATTTAACACTTCTTTTTAAGATGAAGCTGAACAGAAACCATAGTAATGCAAGCTGGTGAGGTTTGCTGCCAAAGCTAATTGAAATGAAATGTAAATAAGTGATATATGAATGTTATTTCCTCTGTGAGAATGCAGGTTTTCTCTCTGAATTGTCCCTCTAAGAAATCTTTGTCTGCAATCAGATTTCTTCACCTGATTCCACATCCCAACCACAGGACTCTAGCTGCTCATCCTGTGGAAATTCAGCCTCAACATTGTAGATAAAATCTGGGTCATCTTTCTTCTTCCTGTTCTTTTCAAAGAGCTCGTCCATGATGCTCTTCCTTTTGGCTAGTTCTTTATCATCTAATTTGTTCATATCCTCTTCTGGGTCGATGGTCTCTTCCTGACGAATCTGTTCCAAGCTCTCAGCTAGACTCTGTCCTCCCAAATGACCTTTCAGCAAACCATAGAACTTCTCTAGCTGACGCAGTGAGACTCCTTCCAGGTAAGCTTTGTGCCGAGGGTTATTCTTCAGCTGCTCAGCAGCTCTGCTGCAGTCTAAAGAGAAGATCAGCATGAAGAAATACAGATGCAAGCAACTCATTATATAAATACATCCGCTTTTCCTAAGCCCTCACACACAAGATATCCCAATTTAGCAGTCCTGCTGCTCAAGTTAAGATTCAGCCTGGGGCTCCTCAGCTGCTGATGGCAAAAAACAGCCTAATAGTCACTAGAAATAAGTGTTAGCAACCAGTCATTCCTTTTACTGCATGTAGAGTGGATCTAAGACATGCTGCAAATGAACACACCAGACCTGAGAACTTGGAGAAATTTCGGATAGGCATGATACGCTGGCGAGTTTTGTCCTTGTCTTCTTCCTTATAGATGAGGATGATGGCTGGAGGCTGGAAGCAAATGCCACACTTCTTCGCAATATAGGTCATAACAGCTCTTCCTACCAGCTGAAGTATTTGGTTTTAAAGAGATACTCTCAAGGACTTTGGTACTCACTGAAAAAAAAAGGGGGGGGGCAGGGGGAGGAGGCAAAAAATAGTGTGAGTGCCCCAGGTACTGCTCTTAGAGGTAATGTATTTTAGACTCAGCATTTACAGGCATTAGCGACCCAAACGCAGCAAAAACACTCGGCTGTGGCATAAGAATCCATGATTTCCGCAGAACTTGAGCTCATGTTCCTACATGATCTTTGAGCGTGACTCTCAGCTGCTTCAGCTGCTCATTTGCACATTTGTCACTACTTGGGCTCTGCAATAGGAGTAACACACAGTTACAGTTTTCAGTCTATTAGCTAAGCAAAATACTGCATAGTCAAATGCTACATAAAAGGTGCATTTTTAACACATTTTAGTGAAAAAACAACAAAAACAAACCCCAAAACCCCAATGTATTAACAGTTTCTTCACAACTAACTTTTTATTGCAGATTATACCCATTGCTCTGAGAAAGCCTGTGATTTGCTCCACTCCCAAATCTTCAAATCTTTTTCTTTTCTAACATCATGCTTTCAACTTTGTATCTCACCTGATTTTTTTGTTTATATGAAAGCTCAAGGTGAGAATCCAGACAAAATCCTTTATTTTTTTTTTTCTGTAAAGACATTATAGTGTATTTCTGTTTATATGTTTGCATACAAAAAAAAAATTTGGAAAATTTAAAATGAAAACTTGAAATATCTCAGCATTTCACCAAAACAGTTTCTCCAAAATTACAACATAAAAATTGCAGGAAATATAATACAGACAGAATTCTATGATCTATAGATCTATGCAACTATATTATTTTGAAAGGACACAAATTTGCTAATACAGTTCAAATTTCCTTCACCTGTTTCTGTCACAAACCTAAAGATATCATATTCTTTATTTCTTTATTTAACATAATACAGGAGAACCTGCCGACTTTTTTTTTTTTTTTTAAACATTACAAACAGAGGGACATACAGTCAGCTCTTGTAAAGCTTGCTTCCAGTTTCAGAGTCATCTCAATAAAGAAACATATCTATAACTTATGATAGATGGAATAAGGAGGAAGAAATTCAGAAATGCAGGGAAAAAATGACTGGGATCCAAGCAGGGACCACTGAATATTCGCAGTCTTTCGAAACAGCGACAAAATTAAACTGTTTAATCCTTCTCTAACTGAAATACACCATCAATGACACCGAAAGGATGAGGATATACAAGTGACAAGTGGAAGTGCTTTTTAACAGGGCACATTACTTTTGGCAGAGTTTCTAGCTACATAGTGGTCAAAAGGACCAAGAATTTAAAAAAATTTAAGAGTGGTAAGCTGTGTTATTTGCTATGCAACCAGAAAGACCAAATTGAGTCAGACTTTTCACTTTTTCTGCTTTTTGAAAGCTGTCCATAAGCCCTTGGCCGTGATCCCCTTTGAGTCACTGACGTATTAGAGGAAATGTAGAGATCAGGAATGCTGCAGAACATCTTTCCCATTTTTTGTGTGCAGCACTGAAATGCTACTTTCCTTTTGGTTTCAAGGAACCAAAAAATGTCAAAAATTCCAGTTGTCTACTACCATGGCTACTCTATAGATGGCAGGAAGCCAATAAGGCCTATAAGAAGACTCAACAAATAAATAAATAAATAAATGAGCAAGCCATTCTGTAGATAACAACAGTGTTAACACTTAAGACCTACTTCCAATCTGAGTTTAAAAAGTCAGTCTTCCATCTCTGTGGAAAGCCATCTGTGGAAGAGCTCAAATGTGTAGCAACAGTTTCAATGTTGAAAATTATGTAGAGAACCTAGCTATATAAGCTATATATAATGTGCTTTTTATTTTTCTTTTTGATAGATCTATGAGTTGGACAGAAGAGCTACACCAGCACTTTTCCCCCCCGAGGTGCTTCTTAAAATGAGATGCAGCTTCAGATAGCACTGAAAAGTCTCTTGGAGGTGTAGGCAGCGATGCCAGGAACAACAGAAAAACGACAGAAAAATCCTTCCTGGAAGGAAGAAAAAAAAAAAAAAAAAAAAAAAAAAAAAAAAAAAAGAGTTCCAGGTCCGCGGGTAAGAGGGCAAAGAGGCTCCCGGCGAGCCCGACGGACCAGGCCAGGCTGGGCAGGGCCGGGCGCTGCTGCCGCCACAGGCGCCGCGCGGGGGAAATGGTGGCACTTCACCGGGCCTAAAGAGTGGGGGCCCCTTTTCCTTTTTTTCCCACTCCCTTATTTGGCCGTAAATGACGTGAAAGAAACATTTTCAGCTCGAAAAAAAGAAAGCTTTTCTATTACTTATTATTATTATTGCTATTTTTGCTGTCGTTATTTGTTATTTCTTACTATTTACCTCTCGCTATTTGAGGCGCAGGGGTGCCGCGGCCTGCGGGGTTGCCATGGGGACGGCCCCATCTACAGACCCCCCCGCCCCCCCACTTCTTCGAAGGCCCCTGCCGGGCTGCCCACATCACTGCCTGAAAATTAGAGGGAGGACTCCGGAGGGCCATGCATCTCGGGAGCCATTATCGGAGACAGAATAGCTATTAAGATGAAGCTCAGAGAGAGCGTTTTCGGACACATCGCACCAGCTCCTCAAACTGAGGGGAGGTGGGAGGAGGGAGAGCAGGCGTTCCCAGTGGCATGTCCCCAGCCGGCGCGGGCGCCCCGCTCGGCTCGAGGCCCCCTGAGAGAAGCTATTTAGGGAGGGGGCGGGCGACCGCAGCTATGGTGGTGTTGGAGGTTGTGATGGTGCTGTTGCTGTTGCGCGCGGCCGGCAGGCTGTGTGAGTGCGGAGTAATTTGGAGGTTAATTTGCGGGCTTGTCCTTCCCCCTCGCCCGGCGTGTCTTGTAGGCGCTGGAGCTGCAGGGAGGTGATCAAAGCCGCTCTGAAAGCGCCTCTTCCTGGGCTGTGAAGGCCTCTAGGTCTTGTTAGGTGCGGCTCGGGACCGGGCTGAAGGCAGCAGGGTTGCTCCGAGCTCTGCGTGAGCTCCTCTTGCTTAGAGCTCAGCATAATTCGGACTTTCTTTTAGGTTGGGTGTGTGTGTAAATAAATAAAAAATAGTGTAAGCAAAACTGAAGTCAATAAATGAAGTAAGTGAACAAAAATGTCTTAGGTGCGCAGGCTGTTTGTGAGGATGCTGTGGTCACGCAACAACTTCTGCAAGAGGGGTTTCACAGGTAAGCTGCTGCTCTGGGACTCTGTCAGAATAGTCTGTGCTTTGATTCAGTGGGTGAAGAAGCTTGTTTAGGATCCCTGTATGGTTGTGTCAGCTCACTGAGCCCTATCAAGTGGGGATATATGTGGCTAAATGCTAGCTATTTGAATACTGTAGAAGAGCAGGATATTTGTCCTGGCTAGAGACCCAAATTCTGGGTATATACCAGGTATACAAATATGCAAGAGCTACATCAGATCACTGTCTATTTGGGAGCATGTCTTTTTTTGGGGGGTGGGAGGAGGGAGGGGAGCAGATTAGTGACATCTTTGGAAATGTAAGTGTGACCGTTTTCCTTCTGTTGCTTGTTTTAAGGGACCTTTTGCTGCAGGTGAAGCTTGGTGCAACCAGGGAGGATCTAGGAAGGTGCACGGTGGCAGCTAGGACTCGTCTTCCTCCAGGAATCTACGTGGATCCTTATGAGCTGGCGTCGCTGCAGCGTCACAACTTCACAAAGGTAACATGCCCCAAAAGTTGAGATGAGGTGAGAAAGGATGTACTGCCAAGTATCAGATTATTGGTGTTTCCTTATGTCTTGTCAGCCCTGCTTGATGTAGGACATATTTTATGTCACTTATCTGCTTGGTGTCTCTTTATCAAGACACTATAGCAAGTTGCAAAGTCTTCCAAGGAGCAAAGCAATGACTTCTCTGATGCGGTTTGAATAGTTTCTGTTTCATCGCAGCTTTCTCTGTTATTTTCCAGTATTTACATTCTAATTTTGGAAAGAGGTGAGATAAGGGCTAAGGGACTCCTACTTAGTTCTTAACTCACTTAAAACACATGGGTACAAAGACGCTTGACAGCTTTCAGTGCTGATGCTTCTGTGTATCATTCCACCCTTATTTATGGCCTGCTTGCATTGTAAACACTGCAGTTTTAAGGATGACCCCTTGGAAAGGAACTTGAAAAGTTATTTTGGAGCAGCTCAAGGACGGAACTTCTCATCTGATGCTCCTGACGTGGATCCAGGCCTGGTGTTTGAAATGAGGATGATGAGTTCTCCTGAGAATTTTCTTGTAATAATCTGTCATTTATAATTAGACAGATATTTCCCAGCATCTAACTGCATTGTCTGGAGCAATGCCTAAATTTTGTAGTTGCAAATAAGTTCGGGAGACTCTCTGATGCACTGTTATGGGAATCAGAGCATATTATTTTCCTGAGTTTGAGACAAGGAGATACGTGCCATGGCAAGTTTTGATGTTATATAATTCTAGAATAATATGGAACTAGGGAAAGAAGTTTTGAAAAAGAAACCAATTCTTTCACACTGGAAAGTTTGCCTGTTTCAAACTCCTATGTCTGGGGAAACAGTTTTTCCTAGTGCTTCAGAGAAGGAGTTGGGAATAAGGAAAAACAAGCAACTTGAGCAAGTGGAAGAGAAGTTTGTTTTTTAAGAACTGAGCTGGGATCCTTTGCAGGAAGACTACCATGCAGTTTAATTGCCAAAACAGTATTGAGAGATTTAGACTGAATTCTGGGTTCCACTATGGGCTACTCCAGTTGCTGGTCCTCATTTCTTCCTCTTTAAATCAGGACTAGAGAATGCTTCCTGCCTCCTGCTATTGTGCTGTTTAAGAAACAATCATAAAACTGTTTTATCCCCCGTGTTGGTTCTGGTGGCACCTATGTCCGTGTGTTTCTCCGCTCTCAGGCACTGGTAATTCCTGATGCTGTTGATGTGGAAGCACCTGAGTACCTGGCTGCAGAGCTTGTTGTTCTTCTGTACATGACCCCCGACCCGCAGTGCTCCAAATGTTTTACAGCCACTTTGCCCATGCACGGACGGTACCATCGGCCAGCAGAAAACAATGGGGCAGCACTGGTTGCTCTGAAGAGTCCAGAAATACTGATCTGCTGCTGTGACAGTGAGATTCTCCTTGTACTTACTTTGGGAGAGAGGAATAACTGTGGGATCTGGGTCTGTCTTTGAACTGAAGCTTGTAACAGTCACATGAAAACAGCTGGAAGATGATGGCCTTAATTAAGGGCCTGTCATCTTCCTCTTTGCATTTGCTGTATTAGGGTGTGTATTGTGTATTAGGATAAATGCTACTGCTGCCTGACCAAAAGCAGATTAATTAACAGGCATACAGGCATGTGTTTTTTTTGTTTTGTTTAGATGCAGGGTGTATTTAATATTATTTAAAATTTGTTACTTGGAGTAACTGAATCATTCTCATGGTTTCCAACACACTCCTCCTGCATTTGTATAGGGAAAAATGTAGAAAACTGCTTTTCCGAAGGATGGAATGATTGGAGTCTCAGACTTGTACGAAACATGAATCTCGTATTCAATGAAAACTAACACTTTTAAGTTATGTGACCAACAAAATCCCCCATTTTTGCTACAAATGGTGTTTCCTTTTATGAAATTCTTCTTGCTAGCTGCTAAGTCAAAAGTTCTAATGCAACTCGGCTTCCTGAACATTATTTGAACAATTATCTTCTGGAAAAAGGGAAAGGAAGAGAGGGCTGCCTGATTAATAACAAAGGGTTCCCCATATCTCTGTCATGTGTGAGCACCAAAACTTTTTTTACTAATCAAAGAATGTTTAAAGTAGGTCAAGGCAAGTCCTAGCCTGTGACAGTGGGCTGCCAACCAGGAGAAACAAAACAATGTCATCTTTCTGTCCTGCAGAAAGAGAAATTGCAGCTTTGTGGCTGGGTTTGGGCAGGTTTCCAGACCAGTGATGAATCCTTTGCCCTATTAAAGACAGAGGGCGTGAACATCACATGGGTGAAGTTGTTGCTAGGACTCCTGCTATCTCGGGAACAAAAGGGGTAGAAAATTCCTTGAAAAAAAACTTCCTGCACTACTTTGAGTATGAAACTTATCTGTTACATTTCTGCCACTACCTGTTATTTCACCTTTTGGCTTTTAGTGAGTTGCTGCTGTCGAGATGTTGAAGGAAGGATACCTCATTTGGAGAAGTCTTGCAGGACACGCGGCTTCATCTCAGATGGATTTTTGATGACTGTTCCTGTCTTCTGTAGATCACTTGTCGACCGAGTGTTGGAAACCATCGGACATGGAAGCTGCCTGTTTGGGGAGAAGCAGCGACCCCTGTCAGTGGTACAGCGTAAAGCACAAACCTGTGAGTCCTGATTTCCTTGTGAAGGCCGTTTTCTTCTTTTCCAGCTAGCAGGCATCATTCTGACATGTCTGTAATCATTTTCTGTGCTCTGCTACCCCTTGGTGGCAGGGTTGTTTTTTTTGTTGTGTGTGTGAGCTTATTTTGTTTTCCTTAGTTTTGTGGGAATCTGAGGATACAGTTGACACTGGTTGATTCTACTTAGCAGGTCAAGGGAGGGGATCCTGCCCCTCTACTCAGCCCTGGTGAGGCCACACCTGGAGTGCTGTGTCCAGTTCCGGGCTCCCCAGTTCAAGAGGGATGGGGAGCTGCTGGAGAGAGTCCAGCTCAGGGCTACGAGGATGATCAGGGGCCTGGAACATCTGCCCTATGAGGAAAGGCTGAGAGAGCTGGGCCTGTTCAGCCTCAAGAAGAGAAGGCTGAGAGGAGACCTGAGTAGTGTCTATAAGTACCTCAAGGGAGGCAGTGAGGAGGATGGGACTGGCCTCTTTTCAGTGGTGGCCACTGATAGGACTGGAGGAAACGGCCACAAACTGAATCACCAAAAGTTCCATAGGAATTTAAGGAAAAATTTCTTGCCAGTGAGGGTGACAGAGCACTGGAACAGACTGCCCAGAGAGGTTGTGGAGTCTCCTTCTCTGGAGTCTTCAAGACCCGCTTGGACGCAGTCCTGTGCCACATGCTGTAGGTGACCCTGCGTGTGCAGGGGAGTTGGACTAGATGATCTCCAGAGGTCCCTTTCAACCTTAAGCATTCTATGATTCAAGAAGGGCCTTGACAATACAGGTGCCTCAAATAAGTAACAAAGTGGAAAACAGTGTTATGATCTGATTGAAAAATGGGGGGTAAAACCCCAAATTCTTAAGGAATTGCATCTAAAAAGGCCAGTTCTGTTGATCTGGTTGTTTTTTGATTCACAAAGTGCCTAATAAACATGGAGCTGCTTTATTCTGAGTTGTAAGACAGGTAACGTTGAATCTTAAGTGTGGTCAACAATCACCTTTGAAGCGAGAAAGGGTTGCAGTCAAAACGAAATAGCTTGTTAAATACATGTTTTAACTTGTTTTTCTTTGTAGGTAAATGAGGAATTGATCATGCAGATTCCAGTGGGGCTCAGACAACACGGATTCTTGGTGTGTGTCATGACTCTTCTCGCCACGGCTCTCTGCTCCAGCATGATCCTTACAGCTGCCTGCAGATATGGACGCTCCTCCGTGGAGGCTTGCTCAGAACAGAAATACAGAAGTATGGAGAGATGGAGCTTAGTGCAGGAAAACTAGGAATATTGGTTGCATCTGCATCATAAAGGAATCCTACTCTAATGTTATTTATATTTTGGCAGCGTGTGAGGGTTCCATAATGGATTATGTTTCTTTTAGCCTAGTGTTTTCTTAATGTTTGTATTGTTTGAATTTAAACAAACTGACTGAGAGGTTGGTTATTAAGGGTTTGAAAAACTTTTAGTCATTAAATTTTCTGATTTTTAAGCTTGTTTACACAGTTCAGCTTGGTTATCTGTGAGTTTGTGAGGAGACGATTCTGTGCTTGCTTGGGACAATATAAGAACCACGCCTCCATACATTTTTCACCCCACTTAAAGACAGAGGTTTCATCACTTGTTCAAATCTGACTGATTTGAACAAAGGCTTTGAAAATTTGAGGTTAAAAAATAAATTAAAAAAATCACCGTATCTCTAAATCTGGACAAATAGTCCTTAGAAGACCAGAGCTGGTAAAGAGATCCTAACTAGAGGCAAATATTTAGAAGACTTGCAGTTGGTCATGAGAGCGGTTGATAAATACAAGGAAATGGAGAGGAAATTGCTTCGCTAATGGAAAAACTGAGTGGCTCGGGGTTGACAGAGTAGCTTGTTGTCAGTAGGTGGTGTTGTGAGCCCAAAATAACTGCAAACAGAACAAATTTAATTCCTAAGCTCAGAATTATTAAAAGCAGGTGATTTTTTTGTGTTGGAGGAGATGAAAGAAAATCCATGCTTTCAAATTCCGCCCTTCCTTTTGAATCCTTTATGTGCAGTCAGGTGTCTTCTTGGCAGAACTGGCTTTTCATTGTCATCCAGCTGCAGTCTCAGGATGCCCTGGACATCCCATCCTTCCCCTGCTCCCGTTGCACTTTGATGGAAGGCTCCTCTTATGATTCTGCCCGCTGCAGGTTGACAAGTGCCCTGACACTGGCCCCTTGTTCTCCCTTGTCTGTGCTAAATGCAGCTGCCCGCGCCAGGCCCCCGTCCACCACTCAGCATGTGATGCTGCTGTATCTGCCCAGGGAACAACTGTGGAGGCACTCAGTGACAGAGCGAACTGCATTGTAACATAGATGGGCTGTGAAGCGTAACCCTGGACGCTGATCGGGTGGGGGGGATTTTCTTATTTCCCCTCCCTCCCCCCTGCCCCAGACTGAGGTGGTTTTTGTGTTCCCTCAAACACAAGGTAGGTAATTCATCCTGCATCACCACTCACCTCTGGTAGGTCTTTTGCTTCCCAAAGCTCCCAACAGTTTGAATTACTTCGGTGAAACGAGCTGCTTGAGAGCCAAGTCCAGGGAAGGAAAAGGCAATTTTCTTTGTGATGAGTAAAAGAGGGCTATGGCAAAATAAGATAAGGGGCTGTTTTAGAAATTCTCACGTGCGATTTATGAGCTTTTAAGGTGGATGTGTGACTTTTGGCCGTGGCAAACATGGGGGATGCCGGTTTGGAATTCGGTGCAAGGCAGGGAGCGGGAGGAGGGAGGGTATGAAACCAGGTGGCGGTGGCGCAGGGAATACACAGGGACTACATGTCCCATGATACCTCGCGCGCGCCTTGCCGCCGCATTGGTTTCCGGCGGCGCCGCGCTGCCCGACGGGGGTTGTAGTCTTCGCGTGGTGGCGCCCCGCCTCCTGCCCGCCCTCGCGGGCTGTGGCCGCGCGCGGCGGTTCCGCTTCCCCCTCCGGCTCCAGCCGCCGCAGCCGCCTCGGTGGGTCCCGCCGCCATCGTAGGAGGCGCAGTGAGGTGGCCGCACCCCGTCCCTGCCCCACGCCGTCTCCGGAGGCGGCAGCCCGGTGAGTGCCCGCGGCCCGCGCCCACCTGCTGCCGCCGCCGCCTCTTCCGCCCTTTGTGGCGCCCTGCGCTGCTACTTTTCCCCCCCGCCAGCCCGGCCGAGCTCCGGGGCCCCGCCCGAGGAGGGGGGGGAGGCGGAAGGGCTGCCCCCGGAGCCGCCGAGGCCTCGCCGGGGTGCGGGGTGACCGGGAGGCCTCGTCTACCCGCGTCGCTCCCCTCCGGCTTTCCGCTCTGGTAGTCCTGGCGGGTTCCCCTCGAGTTGGGGGGAAATCGAGGGGCAGGTCGTTGCTCGTCTCGATTTGGAGCCGCCTCTAGGTGCGCCAGGCCCCGGCGCCGCTCTCCCCGGCCTGCCGCCGGTTTCTCCCGTCTCGTTTCCCTTTGGGCCTTGGCCTTCTCCGGCCCAGCGCAGAGTCCTACGATGCCCCAAAATCCATCGCCGGCTGCCTCCCTCTCTCGGATTTCCTCCTTCAGGAGAGCTGGAGCTGGTCCTGTGCACCAGGATCGCTGCTGAAGCAGGTGGAAAAACGCCCGCCTGTAACCATATGTCCCATCTTACTTTCGTATCCCCAACAGGCTGAGGAATCAGTCATTTTGGGACCAATCCCATCAAAATAGGAGCAGCACAGCAGCATGCAAATATTGCTGAGGTCGTGGTGGCCCTTCATGACTGCATGGGACCATGCTCTGCCAGTGTCGGCCCCAGTGCCTGTGTGGCTGATTTTGTAGGGAGTTTTTTTCCCAAGCACCTGCTGTTGTTTCCTCCCCGGAGTGGATGGGTGGATGCTGTGCCTATGTATGGCAGATCTTACCTATTTGCTTTAAAAAACACCTTAAAAAAATACATACTTGCATTGTTTAAATGAATCTTCCATTTATGTTCAAAAGGAAAAGCTACTCAAGCTGCTTTACTTCCTAGATAACCTTAGGATAAATGTTTAAGGGTTTTGATGCTGCTAATTTCATTCTTTAGGTAACTGGAAAAGCTGCAGGAACCTGAATATATGCCTGTATTTTACTAATAGCAGCTGCCTCTGATTTTTTTTTCCTTTTTCCACCTTTCATATATTTTTCCATATGTATTTTTCATACAGCCTTTCCTAAGGATCCTTAGTGTACCTCTATATTTAGAATTAGGGTGCCTTGAGGATGCTATACTGTAAGGCTTTTCTGTTTGTTGTTATTGTTCTTGTTTGTTTTTTGAAAGCACCTGTTTGCATTTTAATACAGGTAGGAAGAGATCCTGCGTGTTTTGACCTGAGACTATTGGAGCACCTGGTGAACTCGCTCACTGGGGACCAGGTTGTTACAGGTAACCAGAGCTTGGCAGTTTTATCCAAGCCTTGCACTGCTCGATGTTCCTGAGATCCTGAAGTGCGATTTCATGTCAAGCCATGCTTTGATTTGGAAAATAATATGCATTTAAGTGCTTGTGTTTTGGCTGATGTGGTGGATGGTGCCTGCTGTTGAAACGTTGGTTTTGACCCCAATTCTGAATCTGGCTTGCACGTTATTTGTGTAAAGTGTTGTGTTTTCCCAGCTAGGAGTTGTCAGGCTTTGAAAATGTCCCACCTGATGAGATGGGGAGAAATTTCCTGTCTCAGAATTGCATCTGGACAGTGCTGTCCCACGTGAGCTTGTTTGTACCCTGCTCTTCCTCCTCAGCTTGGCTGCTCTGGAGTAAGGTCAGGCCCTTTCTGCAGCCGGGTGTTATCCAGGTTCCCCTTCTCTGCACAGCTGTAGCACTGCATTTGCAGAAAGGAGTCACGTCTGCTTTACCACTGCTTTCCATAAGCTTGTGAACAAGCCTCAGCATTGGCAAGAGCTTTGTTTCTGATACCTGGATCGAAATTTTGGCTGGTAGACAGCATTTTCGGATGTGCTATTGGGAGAAGTAGTAGCCATTGGCTATTAAATTTACTCAAGAGCATCTCTATATGCTCAGCTTTAAGGAAGACAAAACATCTCTGCCACAACCATGGAGATGGGTTTTGTAGAGATCATACCTTACCATGGTAAATTTCCATCATCCTTCCAGTCAGTTTTAACTATTGTTTAGGCCTGGATAAGCAAGGGTCTTGTGTTAGTGTACGGAAACTTTCAGCATAACGTGAACCAGAACAAGGACAGGTGCATTAAAGGATGGGAATCCACTTGAAAAGTCTTTCCAGTGCAGCTTCTGCTTTTCTGTGAAGTTTTCGGCTTCCTGTTTAGGTGCTGGATGTTTGACTCATCGTGTGCCTGCAAAAATTTACAGCTGTCAGCGCTCGCGTGCTTCCCCCCGGCCTCACAGCTTTGAATGAATGAAGTTGGTGTTTTAGCTGGTAGCGTGGGGTTTATTTTGGAAACCAGTGTAAGACCTTCTGCACTAAGATGGATGTGTTCTTCTCTTACAATCTTTGTGAATCTCTCATGGTAAAGAGATAAAGCAGCTTCTGGAAGACGCTTTGTGAAATTAGCTTTGAATGGTAAGGCTTTTTCCCTTGGAAAGGTCTCTGATACACTGGGAGCCTAGAAGAACTTTCAACAGTATCTTAAGCTTCATCTATCCCAAGGTCAGGCAAGATCTGGCTGGGCAGTTTCTTTTGAACATAGCTCGTTGGAAAGGGTTAAATTGGAATCATTTTTACCTTGTTTATTATTATTTTTTTGAGGGAGTTGGAAATATGCTTTACTACTGTTTTTAAATGAGTGATTTGTAAAATTTCAGAATATTGCCTGAAAGGTAGGAGAAGATAAAACTTTTTTCAGAAAAAAAAAATCCAGGAGAAACAATTGAGGTGCTGCAGAAAGAGCACCCCCAGAATCTGGATATAGCTCATGGGGAGGATCTCTCTCTTCCAATATGTACCCATCGCATCCATCTATCAGCAACGAGGTGCCAGTTGTGTGGGGCCACCTAAAATGATAGGCGTAAGTGCTCTTTGAAGGGACTGGAGAGGAAGGGCCTGACATGTCCAAACCTAACCACAGAGGGTCAGGAGCAATCCTTTGTGGTAAGGAGAGCCCTGAGGGCTGCAAGACAGTTGGGAAATGGGTGTGAGTGCCTCCCTCTGCTTTACTTTTTTGTGATGTAAAGCATGTGGTGGAGTGATGGGATGGAGACTTTGTCATAGTAACCAAAGCACGAGGTGACAGGGCACTAGTGAGTCATAGCTAGTACCTTGGCAAATGCTCCTTTTGCTTTCCTGCCCTTCTTTATAGGCTTATTTTTGAGGGTTTTATATATGTAGTATAGTAATGATGAGCTTTTTTTATTTTTGAGAGTCAATGCTGCAAGTTTCAGATATAAGTTTTTTTTTTTTCCTAGGTGGTTGATGCAAATAGAAAGTAAAAATTTGGAGCTGCTCAGTTAGTTTGGATGCATTCTACACAGGCAGGTCTCAGCATTTTTTTTTTGTTTGTTTGTTTGGGTGTCTTTTTTTTAATAATTATTTCATTTTAAGACAAGTTACCTTGGAGAGGAGTCATTTTCCTTCTTGACTTCCTCTGCATCCTCTAGAAAGTCTCTTTTTGCAGCAGGAGAAGCAAATTAACTCATCTTTGGTAAATTTTACTAGAGTATTACTCATGTGGACTAAGTTAAAACACCTGCTAAAACTTTATAGTAGTACATCCATGGCAATATTAGTAGAGCTCAAACATTCAAAGTAATAACATTTTAGTTCCTTTAAGAGAAAATTAGAAGCAAAAGAGGGGAAGGATAAACTTTAAGAATGGAGGATAAGTGAAAATACTATGGTGAAATGTCTTCAAAATAGTATTTGGTTTACTTTGTGCTCGTGATGGTTGTATTTTTCTGGAAAAGGAAAGTCTACATTAGCTTTTTAATGTGATTTAAATAATTTTTTTTCATTCGCTTGTTGCTTCAAAGAGATGGTTGTCAGATGCGCTGCTGACCTTGGCTTTAGTTATGTTACACTTTCTCATTATGTCTTCTGCTGTTTTGGTGGGTGTTGCCCTCACCTCAATGTTGAAAACCTTTGGAAATTACTCTCCAGACTGTTCTCATGGCGATAGACCAGTGTTGAGGTTGATGTTTTATGGATTTTCTCTTCATTTTCAAGTTTAATAGAGAGCTGTAGCTCTATGTAACTCTTATGAAATAGCTTTCCTGAGATTCACTTCCATTTTTTCTTAGCAGAATTGAAAGGACCTGAGAGGATTTTACCTTAGGTGAGAAGCTCCTAGAAAATAGATCACCTCTGGGGGCGTTATATTATGGATGTGTTTATGTGTGGAACAGTTTGAACTGTTACCATAATTTTTTGAAGGTTGTATTTACTGTCACATTTTGAACCAAGCTTCCTTTGTCTCGGTTTCTAATATACAGCTCCTATCCTAATTTCTTAGGACATTTTTTAAGGTCTTTAAAAGCTTTCCAAAATATTATTTTAATGCAATGGCCTATTTTGGAATTTTCTCTGCCTGGCAAAGTGTTGGTTACCCTACTCTAATTTTCCCTGTGCTTGTATGTATAAAATTGGTAGGCGTTTTCTTCATTTTACTTCATTTTATTTCACTTCTAAAAGAAAAAAAAATGAAAAATTAAATTTAA
The DNA here is from genome assembly GCA_013398735.1 of Nothocercus julius. Classification (NCBI taxonomy): domain Eukaryota; kingdom Metazoa; phylum Chordata; class Aves; order Tinamiformes; family Tinamidae; genus Nothocercus; species Nothocercus julius. The sequence goes on from VZSV01000136.1 coordinate 2,101,515, forward strand.
AATTGAAAAAAAGAGAGAAAAATTAGGCTTTTTGGATACAAATTGTTGAAAGTGGCATTCTTCATGTGCCCTGCAGCTTTTTTTTTTTTTTTTTGGTTCCTGGAAAGACATACAAGAACATTTGTCTGAATTTCTCAGATTTATTGCATTAAATCTTTGAGAATTACATATGCCTGTATCTTTAAAAGTAATTTTAAAATAGAAAGTAGTATTTTAAAATAATAAAGTGAGTCCTGGCGTATGAATACTGTAGAGCGGTTTACTGAGATGGTTGGTTTAACCCACTTTTTCATATTTTTGTGTATTATAGTGTACTGTTGATGAACGCAGGTCTGTGACATGTCTGAAATTTACTATGCATGAAAAACTTCAAAATCCGTGTTGGTTTGAGGTGTGATGCTACAGTTTGTGCTTGATGCACTCTTGGTGCTTGAGGGGATTGGAAAGGAATGGCCATGATGTTGTGCCAATGACTGTAGGGTCCAGCTGTATGCTCCATCTGTGGTCTTTACCTCTGCTAGTGGAGTTAAACGTGGTAGGAAGAATACATTAACAGTAGTCACTCATCTGTGCCATTTGTAACCTCAAATGCTTAATCAAAATTAGCTTTCCCAATCAGTGGCAAATGAGTTTTGCTTGCGTGGAAACAGGTAGGAAGTTGTGTCTTTGAAGCCATCACTGCAGCCATCAGTGATGGTGCAAAAGTAATCTAGTTTTCCTGTAAGAAATGGTATCTAATTTGCAGTTTTATTTTTTTAATCCCAATGTTTCTTCTCTTTCTGGTGAATCCCGAGCTGCCCATTCAGATGGGCAATCCATGTCTTTGCTAAGGGTCTTGCTGTTGTCCGGAAATAACTGGGAAGGTTGAAAAAGGACTTTGTTTCCTAAGGTCTTCTCACGGGGGTTGCCCTACACCATCCCAGGAGGCTGCTGTTTTTAGACGTGTATATTGTGCTGCATGGTGACGTAAAACTGCTGTAAATGCTATTAGGAACCTAAAAATGCACCAAACTTTAGAGATAAGTAGTGCACAGTGCAGTACCCTTTACTCAGCTGACTTTTGCTCTGGGATGCCTGATCTCTCCTTGCCTCTAAATGCTAGGTTTAATTAAGGGAGAAGCTCAAGGATGAGGTAAAGGCTTGAATTCTCTTGTCTACCTTGCTCTTTCCTCGCTTTCCTTTGATCTTAGCAAACCTCAGCCCAGAAAACTGAATTCAAGAGTGCTCTCGGTTAATGAAACATGAGTAAGCACAAAGCCCTCAGCTCTCCGATCCGCATGGGATGCGATGCTCCAGGCTGTCTTTTCTTTCTTCATTTGGCTCTCTTTTAAAGCTGCTAGAGCAGGGGTGAGTAATTTCCTTGCTGAGGGCCGAGTAGGCTTTTCACATGCCTTTGAGTTCATTTATCGTCGGGCAAGCTCGCCTTGTCGTTACACAGCATCGCAGCACAGTTTGTTGAAGAAAATAAACTGTGTCTGTGGGCTGTATCGTTATTTTTCAATCACAAAATGTAATATGTAGTAAGTTATTTCCCCCTTCTACTGAAAATCTTAAAGATTTAAAAATGAGGAGGAAAAATTGTGCTTACCAAGGGATGTACTCACTGCTGTTTGGTTTAAGCTGGACTTTCAGACTTTGAGGAGTCCATCTGCCAGCTTGGTGGGCTTCATGAGACTTAGAAGCATGATCTATTTTCCTTATCTTATTAATAATTATAACAAAGTTGTCCTGGATGATTCCCGTGCGAAGAAGTGAAGATGTCTCGATAAACTCTGAGGAGTGAAGAAGCAATAGGCCAAATACCTTCGCTTGCTGCTTTCTCTTGAAAACACAAAGGTGGTGCCTCCTACTGATAGCTCAGTAGAATATTGGGATCCATTCTTATGTCTAATATGCAATTTTAACAGGCTGCTCGTTTCTAGCATAAGGCTCGCGCGTCTGTCGAGTACCTGAAAAAGGAAATAGCTGAATTACTTTGCAACCTAAAGCATTTTGGCAACAGGGTTGAAGATGATCTTTCTTGAGAAGATCTACCAACATCTTATAACCCTTTCAGATGCAATAGGACATTTATTTGTCTTATGTGATTTGGTCCACAGCAAACATGTCTCATTATGGTTTTGGAGAGTCTTTTTTGGTGCAAAAGCTTGAAGTTGGCTTCCTGTTCTTTGCCATTCTGCTTTGTACATTATTTCTTCTGCCTTGGCCATTTATTTTTCTTTTTAATTCCCTTCTTTACTTAGCATTTGGCTGTCAGCTTTTTTTTTTTTTTTTTTTTTTTTTTTTTTTTTTTTTTTTTTTGTGTTTTCCATTTCTTAGTGAGCAAAAATCATAAGGAGTTTGGGCGATCTGAAAAATAAGATGGAAGTTTAGTCTGATTGGCATAATACTGAAGTTCTCCTATGCCATCTGTAGGGTAGGAATACGTGGTGCCCCTGTTGCGTGTAGCAGCAAAGGCACAAGAACAAGAAAAAGCCTCTTTACCAATTTGCAGTTGCATTTTAAGTTCTTGACAGCACTTGGGGTTATTAATTTTGCCAAAAAGCCCCTGGCAATTTATCTGCTCCTGTAGTGAGCAGGATTAATTAATCGGTGTCCTTGTATGTACCTTCATGAAAAATTAAGATTTGAGACTCTTGGGTTTCTTTATCTGTTGGTTTTGAACTATTTTCTTGATTATGATTTGAAGGGTGATCTTGCTTCGTTGCGCTTGCAAGTTAGGGAGATGTGGGCACAGTGCAAATATGAGAGATTGGTCTGTTTTCCTCCTCCTTTCCCATAACAGGAAGCTGAGCAAAAGTAACTGTTATCTTTTGTATGTGGTTTGACATTGCTGAAATACTTATTTTGTGTGGAACGACTTAAAGCTGAGAAGATGTTTCAGCAAGTCCCATGAAGATTGATGTCCACCATTGCAGGACGTGCAAGATTGGAGAGTTCCATGTTATATCAGAGCATTTGCACACATTTTTAACACATATTAGATGGTATGTGTTACCATCTGGCTCTTGATGGACATTGGGAAGGTCGTTCCTATACTTGCTTTTGCACGAGTCCTCTCTTGGCAGGCTGAAGATCCAAGACTGCATTTGCCAGGTCTGAGAGAACATCATTCCAGCTTTTCCAAATAGAATAGCTGTATCCTTCATGGTTTGAAGGTAAGTTGTTGTTGCAGAAGATTCCTTTTGGGCTCAGATAACTCTCATGGAGCCTTTTTTTTCCAACCTTTGACTTGGAAAGCAAAACCTCAAGAGACGTTGGTGCTGCTTTCCAGCTGTTGGAGCTCTGCTGGATCCACGAAGGTTCTTCCCCAGCAGCCAAGTCGTTGAAAGTGGATTAGCCGCCGACCCAACAGCACTGCATTGGCGCTGCGGCAGGAAGCGAGCTGGGAGTAGGTAAAAACCCTTGACTGAAAGCTGCTTTCAGCTAAGCCCGGGGAGGAAGTGAGCTATAAGCAACAGCAAGTGAGCTAATCGCAGGAAACCTGTTGCTCAACAGCAGCCTTCAAAAAGTGGAGGAAGGCATGAAAGAAAAACACCCAGCAGGCTCTGTTCTGCTTTTGAATCTAGCTCATCTAAGAAAGCAGACTATGAGATAAAACAACTAGGCTTGCTGTACCAGAACTGTGTGACACTGATGGCCCTTTTTTTTGGAAGGTCTGTTTACCTCCTCTTCTTCAAAAGAAGCCAGAATCAAGTCTCTTCCAGAAACACATCAGGAAGATGTGTTTTTTTTGTTTTTGTTTTAATTTTTCCAGAAATGAAAAGCTGGGGAGCCTGAGCTCAAGCTGGCAATCGAACTCACTGGGCACATGAATGAGTGTGTTGAGTCTCCTGATGTTTTCAGCAAGTATTTTTATAATACAAACTTGCAGGTAGAGTATGAATATCTTGATTATCTCCTTGTGCCAGGTTTTCTGATTGCACAGCCCTGTGGTTGGACTTTGAAGTGTCACCTGTCTTTTATTTTTAATTATTATTTTTAAAAAAAACTCTTTGGCTTTCTTATTTTGGCATCTTCCATCTTGGATGTTGATCCGTGCGGCATCTGCCTGTTGCAGTGCCACTTCTTGTGCATGACAGGTGTGGTCTGTAGCACCTAGAAGGCTCTGAGGAAGCCGGCAGACAATAGTCACTGTGTCGATTGCTGCAGGAGTAACTTTGTTTCTCCCAACCTTCGGATGGGGAAATATGCTTTGGATCCACGCTTTCCTAGCAGGTGGTTTTGCCTTCTCACTTTCCAGTCATGGCTCAAACGTCTTGTGGGCTTTGTTGGACCGGTTCTATCGCGCCAAAGTCCTGCAGCTTCAGTGGTGCATCCTAGATGATGATTTCAAAAGCCCTGAGTGGTTGTGTTTCTCTATGTAGCATTAATCTGGAAGCAGTTAATTCTCCTTCCCCAGCCAGCCCCGCTGAAGAGCCTTATGTTTGCTTCGCTCCTTTGGGGTACGTTGCCAATAGGAAATAGGTTGAGTCATTTTGATCTGGATGAAGCAGAGCTGAAGGCCATTTGTGGCTCCAGGATCCAGAGGGTAAGTCCATAGGTTGGATTTGATTTACCACACTGGGAGCAGTGTTGTCGTTCCACCGAGCTTTGCCGCTTAAGCAGATTTCATGCATAATTAAAATCAAATCTGCCAAAGTACCAGTGCTTGAGGAAAAATGCAACTGAGCAGCGAAGCAGAGAGGAAGATGCTCGTCCTCTTTTTCATTTTATTTCCCTTTTAGCCCCACTGAAAACAAGTTTGAGAAGAAAATTTTAAAAAGTTTGTCTTTTTCTTTCTGTTTTTCCAGAAGCAAGAGGTGGTAGATAGCAAAGCCGTGGCAGAGAGGGGCCTCCGCGGTGGCCCTGATCCCAAGGGAGGGCTATGCTTAGGAAGCCGCTCACTTTCAACTCATGCAAGCATGGGGGGGAATTAAAAATCCAAAATGTCACCTGCTTCTAGCTTTTACCTCCCCACTGCCTTTTGCTCCTTCTCAGCGTTACAGTTGCGGGTGTTTTTCCCCAACTTGCGGTGGCAGGAACTGTAGAGGTCCATTTTGCAGCCCAGCACCTCTGTAGATTATCAGGCAGAACTTCCTCCCATGATGTAGCTCTCAAAATGAAACTGTGAGCGCATGTGCAGAGCAGCGACTGCCAGTCTGCTCGTCGATGAAGAGGATGGGTAAAGTGCTGCATGTGGCACGCTCTGCTTTTCTTGCTTCAGCCCCTCTGAGCGTAGGAAGGAAGAGCTGCATTTTGGAAGAAGCCATCCTGAAGCTGTGATCCTAGATAATCTAAGAGGTCTCCACACCCAGCTCACCCCTCTCTACCCTCCTGCTGGCAGGAGGAGGAGTGTGGTCACTCTGCAGCTTCCTGTGCTTCGCTCTGCGACGGTGCCCAAGACCAGAAAGGAGGAAGGGAAACGTTTCCGCTTTCACTGCCCCCAGCCAGGACAACAAACCAGTGCCCCAAGGATAAGGGAACAGCTACTGTGTGTCACAGTGTAAAGTGCTAGTGACAAGTACTGAGGATGCTTTGACCCGTTAGCAGCCTGCAGTGCTCCTGTTTTAGAAATTAAAATCACTCTAGTGATAGGAGGTAGGGAGGCTGCTATACACTTGAAATTTACTATTGATGGTGTTACCTTAGTTGGCTAAAGTGAATCCCTGTGCTTTTACATATATAACCTTTGCCTTTTCTGCCCTTTTTCTGCTAGATTTAGTGTTTTCAGGCGGCCTCCCAAAGCTAGGGGAGCCAGCACGGAGAACAGCCACCAAAGTGAAAAAGCGGAACATGCCAGCTGCTGTGAAAGAGAAATGTGGACTTGGCACCAGCTTTGTAAGACGCAGGCGCTTTTGCAGGTGCTGGAAAAAAAAACAAAATTCCAGCAGTTCTTGCAATTCCCTGCACAAACCAGGACTCAGCAGAGCAGCCAAATGTGCAGCCGGGGTGCAAGTGGTTACGCTGAGCTCCTGTGAAATGAGGCTGGCTCCTTTTCATGTCCATGGCAGTGATGGAACAGAAAAGGAGCTGCAGGATATGTTTGCACTCTTTTTCTCTCTCTTTTTTTTTTTTTTTTTTTTTTTTTTTTTTTTTTTTTTTTTTTTTTTTTTTTTTTTATTTAATTTTATTTATTCCCCCTAGTCGTTGCACGTTGTGTCAAACATCTCCAGCAATTCAAAAGCGCTTCCTGGCTCAGTGGAAACTTTCCCTGTGTTATGAACGCAGGACAAGGATAAGGGGCAGCTGCCTTTTTCTTCAGCACTGAGATATCGGAAGGAATCCAGCTGTTTGCATTTAAACCTGTGATGCAGAATGATTGATGTTTATTGTATTTACTTTTAAACTTCCAGTGATGACTGAAGAATCAGATTTATTTATTCTTATTATTTTTACGTGCCTTATTTTCTGGTTGAATAAAGTGAGTTTTGTGTTTTTGTACTTTATTCTTGATCTTAGAGCTTTACAGTTTCTTCCTTGGAAAATGCAAAGCTCTGGGGAATAACTCCCTTTGGATCAAGGAGCCTTAATGCCAAGCTCATGAACAGCTGGTCTGAGCTGCTTGGGCTACTGAAAAAGAAAGCCCTGAATTTTTACTGTAGTAATAAAAGTGATTGGTTTCATCACTCAGTGCTGCCGTCGCTCCCTACCTGCTTCAGAGCTGCACCAGCTGCCACAAACCCTTACTGCTCTTTTCTGTGGATGCCCTCTCCAAGGTTAGTCCTGAACAAGAGGCCTCTTGAATGCTCTCTATCTGATTTGATAGCTTAGGCTATAAGGAAATCTCAAATGGGAGGGATGGGATAGAAATAAGCTTTGTGCAAACAATCCCTGTTGTCAGGAAAATAACAAATTAAAATCCCTCCATGTTGACTTCTCAGGTCTGTCATTTGCAGGGGCTCTTAATTTTTTTCCTGTGTTGTAGTTCAGGTTCTGGGAAATACAGAAGATCCTGTAGATAGCTTGTCTGTCTGAAAGAATAATCAGTGAGAAAATTCAGAAGAGCATCGGAAGGTAGACATTGTGTCCCGTGCCACCGAATCATAGCATCATCATGGTCGGAAAAGACGTTCAAGATCATTAAGTCCAATCATAAACCCATGCCTGCTAAACCATGTCCCTAAGTGCCTCATCTACATGTTTCTTGAATACTGCCAGGGATCTGATCAGACTAAAACCTACAGTTAGAGTTGCACTAGCATAAGTGGCAAATGGGACAGTCAGAATCACAGAATGATTGAGGTTGGAAGGTTCCCTTCCAACCACCACCAGGAAGAGTTTGGCCCCATCCCCCTTATATTCTCACCTCAGGTATTTGTACATCTTGATAAGATCCCCTCTCAATCTTCTCCAGGCTGAACAGCCCCAGCTCACTCAGGCTTTCCTCGTACAATAGATACTCCAGTCCCTTACTCATCTTCATCGCTCTATGCTGGAAGAGTTCTCTAGAGATGTTTAGTCTGACCCCCCTGCTCAAGCAGGGACACCTAGAGCATGTTGCACAGGATAGCATTCAGGAGGGTTTGGAAGATCTTCAAAGAAGGAGACTCCACAACCTCTCTGGGCAGCCTCTTCCAGTGCTCTGTCACCCTCACAGTAAAGAAGTTCTTCCTCAGATGGACAAGAAACTTCCTGTGTTTCAATTTGTACCCCTTACCCTGTGCCCTGTCACTGGCCACCACTGAGAAGAGGTTAGCCCCATCCCCTTTACATTCTCCCCTCAGGTATTTCTGCATGTTGATAAGATCCCCTCTCAATCTGCTCTTCTCCAGGCTAAACAGGCCCAGCTCGCTTAGTCTTTCCTTATACAATAGATACTCCAGTCCCTTAATCATCTTCATCGCTCTACACTGGACACTCTCTAGAAGTTCCCTGTCCGTGTTGTCCTGGGGAGCCCAGAACTGCCCCCAATACTCCAGGTGTGGCCTCACCAGAGCTGAGTAGAGGGGCAGGATCCCCTCCCTCACCCTGCTGACAACGCTGCTCCTAATGCAGGCCATGATCCCATTGGCCTTCTTGGCCACGAGGGCACATTGCTGCCTCGTGCTTAACTTGGTGTCAACCAGAATTCCCAAATTCCTCTGTGAATGTCTGGGTCATCCTTGTGCTGACGGAGCCTGGCTTCGTGCCGTATGCATCTCTGAAGCTTTTGGTACAGAAATGATATTCCTTCTTGGGCAGTAATTGATTTTGATCTTGTGAGCATCTTGATGAAAAACTCTGTTCTGCTGCTTGAATTTTGGCTGCTAACCCGCTTTGCTTTTCCTAGTTGGTATTTGGTGAGACTGTTTGTCTGGTGTGATGGTAAGGGATGGCACCCACCAGTTTCTAACTCTTTGGGCAAGACCATGCCATGAAAGGTGCATGTTGTGTACAAGGACGTCATGCAGTGCATTGTTTATACTTTGGAAATAAGGCATCCTCAATAGTCTTCTCCCAACTTTTTAAAATGCCATTAAAAAGAGTTGCTCCAGTTGTGCAGCTGGACCTGAGTTGTCTTTTGGGGCTGTACGGGACAGCGGGCAAACACTGTTCATTTCCAGAAGTGTTGGAAATAGGTAGGCAAGGTATATGTTTATCCCACGTTGATCTCATGTCAAAGTGATGAGATGGAGAGATATGCCCTTGATATCCCCTTGGATAGCTTATCGCTCCAGTAAATCAAGGAGTGAAAGGTGTATATTTTTCCACCAAGGGATAATTTCTGGAAAATTTGCTGTCTAGCAGGGGGCTGCATCCTTCATGGTGATAAAACCCCTTAGGATATTATGGGCACAGAGGAGAGGTCAGGGTGGACATTTTTGGATTGTGGGATGGGTAGTGCTCATGCTCTTTGTGCTGTTTAGTGTTTAGTGCTATTTGTGTTTTCTCTCACACAGCGCGATATTTACAAGGAACTTTTAAAGAGGGTTGTTCTGATAGTATATTCTCATTTTAGTTCTAAAGGATCTGTGGCCCAAAGTTGTAAAGGAGATGCAGTTACCTGCAGTGAATCCAGCAGATCCCAATTCCATGTTTTTTTTTTTTTTCTTAATGCAGGCTTCCTAAATTGAGTAGATGTGTTCTTAATACTCCTTCATGTTGACAAATACTATTTAAGGTTGACAATGTGCTGACCTATGTCTTCTAATATTCCTCCCCAAGATCTTGTCCCCTAATGATGGGAAACTGCTAAAACTAAAGTTATAATTTTTGCCTGGATTAGTGTCTGTGTTGAAACAAGTGTTTCTATTGCAGTGCCTTTGCTAGCGATTGAGAACCATGTCTGACAATGGAGAACTGGAAGACAAGCCACCAGCTCCTCCTGTCCGGATGAGCAGTGTTATCTTCAGTTCAGGGGGCAAAGACCAGTTGTTTGCCAACCACAGCTTGAAACCCCTGCCGTCTGTACCAGAAGAGAGAAAACCTAGGTATAAAATCATCTCCATATTCTCTAGCACTGAAAAAGGTAAGAGGCCTCCATTTTCCACTGTTACGATCTGTCATCCTTTACTCTTCCTATAAGCTTTGGTAGTGCTTTAGAGGTTTGAGTCCATAATTTGCACTTCATGTTTGTGGAATTTCCTTCTAACCATTCCATATGTTTGGGGCAGTAGAGAAATGCTGAGAGTTTGGCACCTGTGTTTAGTGAGCTGAGCTCTTCTTTTCCATTTACCAATGGGATGCATGAAGATGGGAATGTAAAAGACAGCAAATTAAATAGCTTATTGAGAAAAACCTCTGCCTATTGTTCTCAAATTTGCTGCCCAGTTTAAAGCTCTAATACTGCACTTCTGTATCACCTTAGAAATTACTGGTTCCTGGGTATTATTTGCCATTTTGCTATACTAAATACAGGCTTTTGGTTTGGACTGAACTGTGTGCATTCCGATGACGAACAAAATAGTGCATAGAAAATCTAGCAAAGATTCTAAATCTTTTAACATCTGGAAGGGTGAAATAGTAGGGAGAGTTATTAACACACCCTTAAACTGCTATGCATTTTATCAGCCTATGCGAGTTATCATTTTTGATGAATATTGATGAATTTTGATGAATATGAAGTTGTATTCCCAGCAGAAATTAATGCTAAATATTAACACTTGTTGGTATAATTTATCTTTTGGGTTCATTCTGAAGACGTTACAAACTTAATTATGGATTATCCCCTGTCCCTCTCCTCCCTTTTTTAAACATTACATTTGCTACAGATGTATTTACAAATTCTAGGGAATTCATTACAAAATTGCAGCTTATAAAACTTGTGGAAGAGCAAATATTTAGGCAGAAAAATAAAGTTTGTATATATGCACCTCTCAGGGCTGGAAACGAAGGATTGCATATCATGGGGAAAGCCTTGATCTTCGTAATATTTTCTCGTTCTGTTTTTAATTTCCGATGTCTTGTGGTAGGTGAATGGTAGGTAGGACTGATTCAGCTGTGCTGACACAGGTTTGACTATTTCAAAAGACTTTGCTCCTCCAGTTACTTATTCACTTTCCTAAGTATGTTCTCCAAGGCTGTTTTTTATTCCTGCTTGGCTTTCCAAACTATCCCACAGCAGCTATGCCTCACGCCAGAGGCGAACACTAGAGGTGGGCATCCTTGGCTTCAGAAGATTGCTTTCCATTACCTGGTGGACTCTGAATGATGAGTGAAATAACCCACTGTGCTGTTGAGTAAGAGCAACGGTGGTGGTGGCGGCTTCTCTTAGGATGGGAAGAAGCGTTAAAGCGAGGTATCTTAGAAGAGAATGGGAGAAGTTGCTACAGGTTGGTGGTCACAAACCGAGACCCAAGACCTCTGAGCTTTGTGCAGGCAGTAAATGCTGGTCTGTTCATTGCAGCAGCTATTTTTGTCTGGAGAAGGTTCTAGCTTAGCCCTTCCGTGCTGCAAAACCTGTTTTTTATTATATTGTTTGTCACGGGAGGAGTCACATAGAAATTGATAAGGTGACCTCTGTAAGAAAATCTGATGGAAGCATCAAACCCCTCCATCTTCTCAATGGGATAATGGATTCTGCTGATATCTCGTGGAGGAGCTGGCAGACACTTGTAGCTGGGCCATTGCCTAGAGGGACATCAGAAGATCTTAAACTTATTATATCGGACGGGCTACAATGAAATAGAAGGTGAACACAAAACGAGGGAAGGTCTTTGCTGCTCTAGATCAGTAATACTGGGTGAGGGCTCACTTGTGTTGTGCAACATAAACATTGCTGAAGCGTCTGAGAAGGTGGAAAGGCTCAGCTAGACTCCGTTGGATGCTACTGCAGAATTAGCAGGAATTTCTTAGAAATAATTAGCAGTCCAAAAAGTCCAAAATGCTCTATCTGTAGGTGTTCCTCCTCCCTGTCTTCAATGGGTTTATGAACTGCCTGGAATGTCTGGAAAGGTGGTAACTTGAGCAGCTGACGCAAGAATTGTATAAAGTTATGTTGACTCGTCTTGAACTGTTTAAAAACCCAGTTACTTATTGCAGACCTATCTATAGGTGTATATGCCATTTCATGGCATGCATGAAATGTATGGAAGCTCTTTGCACACTTGCTTAGCCTGTGTCTGCATACCTAGTGATGCAAGCTAAAAATGGAAGAAGTCATTTCTGCCAAGAAAAGTGCATTTTTGAGACCATTGTGTCCATTTAACTTTTCTGAATGCTAAAAAAAAAACTTGAAGGAATGTCCTATTCTGAAAAAAAGTAAGAAAAACAACGTAAAAAAGGCTTTACAACATTGCAAGGTAATAGAAAACTATTATTTGGATTTTCCAGGTGGAAGAAACCATCCAAAAGATATCTTTTTTAATTTGGGGGAAAACCTTGTCAAGTGGCTGATGCGAACAGTGGTAATTTAAACGTGGGGCGAAATGCTTTCAGTCCTCACGGTTGCAAAATCGGCTGTCAAACATAAGCAGAGTATAAATGGACACAGGGACTTTCTGTCACCAAAACAATAGGCTGATGTTGGTTGTTTTGTTCACTAGCTTGGCTGAGACTCACCCTCACCAGAAATGCATATTCAAACATCTCCTTTCTATTCTGCTGCTGGTAACCTCAACAGAAGTATTAGATTCCTGCTTTTTTTGATGTTTGTTTAAGAATTTGGATTATATGCCAATTGGATTGTTAACCTGACTTTGTATTTCAAGTAGATTGTTTTTCAAGGGAAAGATTTCTCCCCATGCTGGTACAAAGCTTGACAAGTTAAAACAGAAATGGTAAATTCTCCTTTTCATCAAATGATGCTATGTCTTACAAGGAGACCTACGAGGCTACTGCAGCAGGGAAGAATTGTGTATGTTCTACTTGGATTTGCATTGGTGCCTATGGAGAAGCCTGAGGATGGGTCATTGTAGGTGCTAAAGCCTGTCGTGATGCTTTTGCCTTTTCTTCCCACAGTTTTCTATGCTGTTTTGTTGCCTCTCAGCTTCAAGATACACTAATAATATCATCCTATCTATTGCAACAGCTCTGCCTCCACTGCTGCTTCCTTCGGAGGTTTCTCTACCTCTAGGAGGTCTGGTTGAGGAGATCATGAGATTTGGGGGACTAACTGTGGCTGGTGAGGCTTAAAATATTCCAGATGTGGAATTTCTGCCCCGAGGCAGAGCTAATCCTGCAGCGAATTAACCACAAGAGCTTAAAGATATTATCTAATGACCCAGGGATGGAGGCTTTTTTCCTACTTCCATTCTTGAAAATGCAAGATGAGATAGTCACCTTTCTGGTGTCTTACTCAACTGCCACTAATTTCCTTGGCTAGTATTCTGACATTGAATGAACCCACATGGGTGTTCTTTTGGAAAGCTCTAAAAAAGGCCTCTGAAACTAAAGATGTTTATCTTTGAGCAGGACTTAGTGACGGAGGTTCTCTGGGGTCTACCCAAGACCCAACACAAATGTGCGATGGGCTCAAGATCTCTGGCTCTGTGCAGTTTCAACGGGGGTTCAGCTGGGGTTCGGTAGCTCAAAACATCTCATCTTCAGCCACCTCTCTGCTGTGCCCTGGTTGTTGCTTGATTTCTTTACAGAGGTTGGCACGAGCATGCATTAGTGAGTGACACTGTGCGTTGATAGGGAGCAATGGATGGGGCAGGTATCTCACGGTTGGGCAGAGTTGCAGGAAAGTAGGCAAAGTGCCTGGGCCGCTACGTTTCTCCGTCGCTGTGGTTTCATTTAGGGCAGAGATGTACTGTATTTGAGGTGCCTTTTTAGTTGGATTCTCCTCTTTTTGGGGGCAATCCCTTTGAAGGAACATGTTCAATTTGAAACGGGGCTGTTTGCAGGGCCTGCAAACCTGCCCGAACTGTAGGAGTCGGGCACCATATTATAAATCCTTTTGTGTCTTGGCATGAGCATCGTCATTTCTTAAAGGGATCCCTGCTTCTCTATGGAGCTGTGATACGAGTGGGTTCAAATATAATGTGGCCTCCCAGCGGCCTTGCTAGCAGGTGTGTGCTGCCAAAAACATGACTCACCGGCCCTCCTGCTCACCTACAATTGCTCTGAGCGCCTCCGTGATCAGATATTCCTGTCAGCCCAGAAGTGGCTTCCTAGACTTCTGCCTCAGGTCCCGTGAAGACGGACGATTCTGCAAGGTGAGAGTTTATTTGCACCACATGTTTCTGAGGATTTGAGCACCAATTCCCGTCGCCCAGAACCCAAGTGTTCACATGAGTCTTCCTGAGCAATACAGCTTTTTATTTCTTCTTTTTTTTTTTTTTTTCCCCTGCCTTCACATAAACAACTGCTAGAGGTCGGGAAGAAACAGTGCTTTTCCTTAAACGCTTGCATGTAAGCCAGGCTTCTCTGAGCCTGCGACGGAAATACCTTAATGAGTCCGCTTGATGATCCGCTAACTTGTTGGCTCCCGCCAGTGTAGCCATGTTCAAAATATCCTGTTTATAATAGCAATGTCTTTCCACCGCATTGTTCGACTTGAGGCGGCCCATGGTGGGCCTTCCATCTCGGAGTATTGTCTTCAGCTCCCTCGTCTTCCTTTCCCGCCCGTGGGAAGTCGTTTCGGAAAGATCCCCTGGCTTTGCTTGAGGAGTATGAGGCATGCTTCCCCCTGCTAGCCTGCACCTTTTTACATATTTTTAAGTTATTTTTTTCCGCTGTAAAACTTTGTGGCCTGCTGCCAGGTCTCTTCCTTGCAGCAGAATGCTGCAAGTTGGGACCAGGAGCACCAGGTTTTTACCTGGAGAGCAGGGAAAGAAAGCAGGACACCTTCCCTAAAGCTAAGTTACTCAGAAGGAAATGTTTAAAGGGGCTGCAAAGATTTATAATTAATGGTAACTTTATCTCAGAATTTGACTTAAAAATGAAAATGGGAGACACTTTGTGATTATATCCTCTTTGTCAGGAAAATTTTTCCTTTTTCTTTTCTGCATTGTAAGCACTTTGTATGTGTTGCAGAGCTCCTTGCACTACAAGATGCTTATTCTCTTGAATATGTGTGATCTCTGCCATATAATAAATGACTTTAATAACAAAAATTTTTGACTCTTATGTGACGTCTGTGCCAGATTGAAAATACAAAATCACTGTTTTGCCTATAGAAATGCATGTGTCTGTGAAATGGAATAAAAGTTATATTCATCTGAAATGTTTTAATGTTTGAGTTTTGTTGTGTTTTATGGGGAAAATAGGATTTTAAAGCTCTCCTAAGTAGATCTTTCCATATGCTTCTTCTTCTTTTTTTTTTTTTTTTCCTTCAGGAAGCAAGAAAAAGGAAAAGGAAAGGCCTGAAATCTCCCCTCCATCAGATTTTGAACATACCATCCATGTTGGCTTCGATGCTGTTACTGGAGAATTTACTGTGAGTATACCTGACCTCACTGAGCAAACATCTGTGGGTCCGACGTAAAGAAGCCCCTGACGTTTTAAAATGAAGTGTGAGATTTTTTTTTGTCTACTTTTCTTTGCCAAATAATTTTCCTATATGTTTGCATGACATGAAGAGCAAAGATAATGACCTCGCAGTGCTTCTACAAGGTGAAAGTCAAATCTAATGTTTTGCTTCATCTGGGAGAGTCTTCCTTGAGAACTGCCATGGAAAGCACCCATTTTGGTTCACTTTCAGTAGATCATAACTGGTTCTCTCGGGTGTTTTGCATTCCCATTCCTCACTTACCTGGTTTAATATACCTGAAACCAGTGGCATCATGTTGACTCAGCAGGTTGGAGGCACTGGTGGGTTTGAGGATGCTCAAGATGTTGAGCAATCAGGAGGTATTTCAGCTGTGGCTTGGTCTTATATTGCATCAACAACATCATTACCATAACATCAAATTGGAACATTGAAGCATTCTCCTTCCCACTCAGGTATTTAGGGCTTTGTGTGGGGGAAGGAAATTCGTTCTGCTTTTTTTTTTTTTTTTTTAATAACTCTCTAACATACTGGAAGGATACTTCAACAGCCTGCTATTTCAGGGAATGCCGGAGCAATGGGCTCGCTTGCTACAGACCTCAAATATCACCAAGTTAGAACAGAAGAAAAATCCCCAGGCGGTACTAGACGTGCTGAAGTTCTATGACTCCAAAGACACAGCAAAACAGAAGTATCTGAGTTTCTCCGCTCCAGGTGAGATGCACAAGTGAGATGCAAGGCATAGTGAAGTCAGGGAGGAGGAATTGGGTATTTGGAACTTGATCTTCATCTGTTTTGAATTCATAAAGCAGACTCAAATGATGGAAAAGCCAGCGACTTATCAACGGGGAAGGAACATTTCCAGATCGATTTAAAGCTTACTGGAAACCAGCTTTTCCACTGGATTTCCTGTTTTAAGTGGAGGCGGGAAGAAATAGGCCTGGATAATTCAAAATAGCAGCTATTAATCCTGCTTAATTTAATGAGCTCTGTGTCTGAAGCTGATCTCTGAGACTATGTAGGGAGGCTGAAGGAATGGCTGTCCTGCAAACATACGTGCTTCTTTTTAACTATTTCTCCTCCAAATTATTTCCATTCTGAAAATAGCTTAGTAGCAAGACTTCATAATATCTTTGCTTCAAAACACTGTTAGGGGAACAGAATTACCAATTTGTTCTTAAATTCCATCTCAGGGCAATAGGACATGCAAGCATGACAGGCAATATTCAGTTTAAAAACCAGCTTGTGGATACTAAGGTGAGGTCAAGCAGTAGAACAAGTTGGTGGTTTTAACAGACCCTTAGGAGATGATTTTAGTAATTTATTCCCCTCTGTGGTATTATAGTGCTACTGGTTTATCTCATTTGTTACTGTGAATTTTTTCTTTTTTTTTCCCTCAGCTACTCTGTAAAGTGCTTTTTTTTTTTTAAATATTCTTTATTCTGCTGAATTTATGATATATATTGTTTGTTTTCTTTAGAAAAAGATGGTTTCCCTTCAGGAACACCAACGGTGAGTGTGTTTACTCTTCTTTGTAACTTACAGAAAAAAATTTTCCATCTTTCGTATTTGTTATACTAAATCCTGCATCCTAAAGCAAATTGAGAACTTCTTGTGGGATAAAAACCTAAAAAGGAGGGTGGAACACAGCATGTTTTACTAGAGAAATAGTGTTTGAATCTTGTAATAAAATGCGCTAGGACACTTGAACTCGAGCTATCCTTTTCTTTTGACATGAGTAACAATTCTTGTATCTTCCTATAAAAAAAAAATGTTTTTAATGCTTTTTGGAGGGATACAATTTTATTTATACTGTTTTTAACTTCGGCTCCATGTAGACGAATGCCAAAGGTTCAGAACCATCAGTGGCTGTAGCTGATGATGATGATGAAGATGATGAAGAGATTCCTCCTCCAGTTATTGCTCCACGGCCAGATCACACAAAATCGGTGAGGTGTTTTTTTTTGTTTTGCTTTGTTTATTTGTTTGTTTTTTCTTGGAAAAATATATTTCATTCAAAGTGATCAGTATTATGTTGAAAAATTAAAACCTTACGAAATCATTACCTGACTTTTAGTGTCAGCTTTTTGCCCCGTGTGCCCTGCTCACATAGTCCCAGGGATGCTACCTACTCCAGCTGCTTCTTTGACTCCTGGTAGATGTGCATATTGCTGCTCTGCTGCCCACTGGGGTCTTATTTTTGTTCCAGGGGCATAGATATCAATTGTTTAAGCAGTGATACTGCTTTTAACATTACCTACTTAGGGTATGTAAATATATACAGTCTATAGGATAGCTGTATATTCTATAAAACTTGGTAGTTCCTTCACATGCAAGGACAGTGAACAGCTTAGTGGGAAACAAAGCAAGAAATGCCCAGAATTGTGGTAGATGAGAAGTCCACAGGTCTGTGCTCTTTTCGTTGTGAAGCACGGTCGGTTACATTTAAATTTACAGGAATGCTTTGTCAGCAAGTTGCCAGCATCTTGACTTATTGGAATTCAATGCTTTTTGGTCTAATTTCTGGCATCAAGAAGCTACGTATAATAGTGCTTAGCGATCTTTTCTAAGTGTGACCTGTTTTAAACCAAAAGTCAAGGATCACAAAGAGCATACTCAAGTAAACAGTCTCTCTTAACAACAGATTTATACGCGATCAGTGATCGACCCCATCCCTGCACCAGCTGGTGACACTTCGGTTGACCATGCGACCAAATCAGGGGATAAACAAAAAAAGAAGACCAAAATGTCAGATGAGGAGATCATGGAAAAACTGCGTAGGTGTTTCTTATTTTGTTAAGAAAGTCTTTAGGACTGAGTTCAGTCTCATTTGCTTTTGACTTGAGAGATTTGGGGCAATTACGATCAGTCCTGCATTCTGAGTGGTAATGCTTGTGAGACAGCTACAAGGCAGGCGATCATGACTGACCAAAACATGCTCATAGCATGGCTTGTGCTTCTGTACTGATACTTCTGATAGTTTATCCAGAAAGCTGTCTTTGAAGAGAAGTGTTAGTGGGAAATAACCCTCATTCAGAGTCAGACCTGGCGTAATGGTTGTTTGAGACTGGGCCATTTGTAACTGGAACGAAATCAGGAAGCTTTGGCTCTCAATGTGTCAACCTTTTCACTGCTTGAGCTGACTCATACTCGGAGCTATCCTGGCCAAGGCTGGCCCTGCTAAACAGGGACGGTGGGAACGGCATGTATTCTTAACATGAGTAGACAGAAACAGTTTGCTGTGTTGTGATAGCAAAGAACGTTTTCTAAGGCAGTGACTCTTCTAAGAATTCCTGTGGAGTATTATGGAAATGTTCCCCCCCCCCCCTTTTTTTTTTTTTTTTTTTTTTTTTTTTTTAGGTACTATTGTGAGCATAGGCGATCCCAAGAAAAAATACACCAGATATGAAAAAATTGGGCAGGGGTAAGTGTTACCCCAACTGTTATTCACCTTGAGTGAGTGTTAAAGGCAGTGTACTGTTCCTCTTTGCTACTACCATGTAGATTCTACTTCACTGAAGCAGGCAGAAAAGTTTGCTGTATTAAATGATGACAAACAGATGCTGAAGACTTCATATCATGGTGCAATGATCCTTTCTTAGTCCTCTTTCGTAAGACATACTCACCGTTTCTGCAGTCTGACTACTGGAAAAAAGCTCAAGGGTACCTCAGAAGGCTTTCTGTGTGGTGGACTTAACAATATTTCTAACCGTGTTACTCTTATCAAGTTCCTAATAATTCTTTTGGGTTAAAAAAAAAAATAGTTAACTTTAAAAATATATGAAAGAGTAGTTCATTAGTAGCTTCTTATTATTTCAGCATGACTCCTACTGTCTCTCCCTTCCCAAATATTTCCATGTGCATTTGTGGGAGAGCTTCCTCTGGACCGAAATGAAAAGTAATACCTCCTACAGAAAAGCCGGTCCAACTTATCAGATCTTAGGCAAAAGCACAAGTTGTGGGGGCTTATAACATGGGGCTTTGTCTTAGAACAGAGTGGACTTGCATTAGTTTGCTTTTGGTAAACTGATGGGCATTTCTTGGATACCACTTACTTTTAACAGCCTTCTTTTTGATACATCCAAAAGTGCCACCCTTGCAACATCCAAAGCTGAAGGAGTTTTGTGTTTGCGAAGCGTCTGTTTGTGTTCGTGTGTGTGACACAGAGAGATGTTACCTGGCTGCAAGATTGTTCTTTTTCTTCACAGGGCTTCAGGGACAGTTTTCACGGCTATTGATGTGGCAACAGGACAGGAGGTAAGATCTCTGTGCTCCTCAAACTGAGAATGCCTTTGCTGTAGAAATGTTCCTCTGTAGGTGGTCAAAGTAATCTGACCAAGTTGTGTTTTGTGGCTTCCATCTCTGTTATCACCTTGCAGACTAATGTTTGTCCTAGTCATTGGTAACAGTATGTGCCTTGTTTCGTAGTAATGAAAGCTAAAAATAGAGTTTTGTCTTTCCAGTGAGAAGCATAGGGATTGAGATGTTCCAGACAGGGGTTTTGAAAAACGTTTATCGTTCAAGTACTATAGGCAATGGTGTTCTGGGTTGTTGGTGTTCTGGATTGTCGGCAATAAATCTTCTTTTAGTCTTAACACAGGTAGTTACTAGGCCCATTTCAGCAGTGGTGATTGAGACGTCTACTTGTATGAAAATAGCTTGTCCCCACGTGATTCTTTGCTTTAGTTAGTCTTCTGCACATCCTTGTTTTTGCTGCTTGGTGCATCCAAACTGTTTGGTGAAGGTGATGACACCAGTAAAATGCTACCTCCTTGTCATGCAGTGGTCGTCTCTGATTCCCCAAGATTAAAATTTTAGCAATTACTTCTTTCACATTTTCATTTCTTTTCTTTCACATTTCACATTACATTCACATTTCTTTATTTTTCCTTTAAAAGTCCAAAGCTAGCCATTCTTTAGGTCAGTGATAAGTAACTGGCTTTTCATCAGTGATTACTACATCCTCCAGTACTGTAGTACCACAGTACTTTCTACACCCTGCTGTACTTTTTGTCTTCTTACTGCCTGCAGAGTAAATCCTGCGGCTCGATTCCTTTGTTAGACCTTCTTGTTCAGCATGCGATGTAACAGCCGACTGCTTGTGGTCTCTGCCTTCATACATTAAACTGATCCAGTACACTGGCTTCCTCACTGCTTACTGTCTGAGGAAGAGGAGGATGTTCTGATGACAGAATTAATTTTGTTTGGTGGTAAGAAGAGAGAACTAAAGGAGGATTTTATTGCTATCTTCAACAGCAGAGTGAAGGGGGAATTGGAGATGGAGCATTGCAGGCAACAGATAAATTGCAGTAGGTGAGATTGTTTAGATGCTGTGTATGTGTGCATTCTATATATTTTTCTCCTCACAAAGAGTGAGGGAGAGTGGTCAGTCATGAAACAGGGGCCCAGATTGGTGTTGGTGTCTCCACCCATTGAGATCTCCATTCAGAGCTCACTTGGACAAGGCCTTCAAAAGTGTGCTCTAAGGTGGCCAAGCTTTGAGCAGGGGCTTTGGACCAGGTGATCTGCAGAGGTCCCTTTTGGTCTTAAGTGCTTTGTGATTCTGTGTCACAAGTTCTGTTCTTTTAATGCTCATAGTAATATGATAGTAAATGTTTTTACATTTGATTGCGTGTGTAGGGGGGTTGGACTGGATGATCTCTAGAGGTCCCTTCCAACCTTAAGCATTCTATGATTCTATGATTTTTGTGGTACTGCCTTGGTTTTGGACTCGTCTGTGTGTTGAAAACCTAAATGCCTCCTGAAAATGTTACTACTGACAGAATGGACTTGGGGCAATTCTTCATTGTAAAGTCTGGAAGGCTTGTTCCAGTTTACTTATTCCTTGGACTAGGTGGTTCTTTATTTTCCCTTCTACCTCAGGAATGGTTTATAGGCTTTGATTGCTCTGAGGGAGTTATGTCCTAGTTTCTCCTTCTCTTCAAAACATGGTCTCATGACAATATTTTTCCTACAATTGTCGCTCCAGGCATTTGAAATTACTGCTTTACTTACCTTAACCACACCAGTACCTGCTTACAACTTGCTGATAGCAATAGGGCTGGGAAGACTGCTCTTGCTGTTGATAAGCAACTGATTCACTTGTGTCTCTCATCTTGAGTTCTCTCACAGACATTGGTTGATTTTACCACCCACACCATGGCAAACATTTTCTTCCTTACCTTACTGTTGTTTTGAACATTCCCACTTGCCTCTGGGGTAGCTTGCTGTTTCTTCCTCTTCAAAACTTCCTCTGTTGGATTGCACTTTCAGTCTTCTCTGATTTTTTTTTTTTTTAACTGATAATAAAGTTACATGCTAATGAGTAAATACCCTACCAGCTGCAAGTCATTTCTGTGCCAAGCTGCTTTAATGATCTCACAGAATATCTTTTCTCTTCTAACCTTTTTCCATATTGAGAATGAGCGAAAGTTTTTTGATATTCAATTTGGAATTATTAACGTTTCCTTTGGTCCTCCTCAGGTTGCTATCAAACAGATAAATCTGCAGAAACAGCCCAAGAAGGAGTTGATTATTAATGAAATCTTGGTCATGAAGGAGCTAAAGAACCCCAACATAGTCAACTTCCTGGACAGGTAAATGCAGGCAGCTGGCTGAACCCTTCATCCACAGGGTTTTTCAAGAGTTTTTAACTTGATATTCCTCTATAGACCCAGTGTCAATACCTCAGGTTCTTATAGGCAACTGAGAGATGGTAAATCGAGGAAAAAAAAAAAGAAAAAAAGAAGAAAGTGAAGTCTATTATAGGGAATGGTCCTGTTGATTTGGTAAGAGACCTTTTGTCATCAGTGCACTGCTGCATGTGGTCAAGGAGCAGTGGTGGCAGAGAGCACGGCAGGGAATGCTGTGTTTTCTGAGAGGTGCAGGATGTTATCCTGAGCATCTAGGTCAAGAAGCATGTGACTCTTATTGTCAGCATATTACTTTATTACATATTAAGCTACCTACCTGCTTTCTTCACTGCTTGTCATGAGGTGTTTGTGAATTGTTTTCTGGAACTGTTGTCACGGTGCTCTTACCTGTCATTCTGCAGTTCTCCATCTCTCTTGATGGCTCATGGGCATGCTTTTCATTTTTTCTTTGCAGTTACCTTGTAGGAGATGAATTGTTTGTGGTGATGGAATATCTGGCTGGAGGCTCACTAACAGATGTGGTCACAGAAACATGCATGGATGAAGCACAAATCGCTGCCGTTTGCAGAGAGGTGAGTGCTGTATTTGGTGTGCAGAGAAATGAAGGCACATTATGCTCCTTCGGGTTTTATGGTACCTTTGTGTTACAACTAATTGCAATAACTGCCATTGAGAACATTCAGTTGAGGAGAATTAATGATACTAGGAGCAGAAGGAGCAGAAATTAATATTAAAGTCAGGGATAAACTCATTATGTTGCACCCCTTCCGCAACCAAACCAACCAAAATAAACTCATTATGTTGTGGCCCCTCCCCAACCAAACTAATCAAAACTGCATTTTCCCATTCTTTATCAAATGCTTGTACTCAGAGGAAGGAGTAGAAAAGGGATCATTCAGTGGCAGAGAACGTAGTGGTGGTGAGTTACACATGGAAGGTGTAACTCATGTTCAGCAGCAGGTTACTGCATATTAAACTTGGCTTTGCAATTTGTAACACAAAAGAGCTATCATGGTTGGAGCTGGGTATATGAGAATGTTAAAAGATGGAGCAAAAAGAAGTAAAAAGTAACTTGTGTCACAGCTTATCAATGTTTTTTACCTTGAGTCAGATGGTCTGTGACTCCTTCAGACTTGGTTTATTATGAGAACAGGAGAAGAAATTGCATTACCTAGCGTGCAGCAGAAGCTTAGTCTTTTAAAAAGCCATTTGGCTACCTCAGCATGACATCTGCTTTTGATGACTCACCTAAAGGGAGAGGATAAAAGGCAAAATGGATTGTTAACATGCACGAACAGGTAATGGTTTCCTGAGGAATTGGAATTGGAAGCAGAGAACTAAAGCTAACTTGACAATAATAGTAGTTAACCCTCTTGAGGGAACAGTCCAATATTGAACTATTGTACTTCATCAAAATGCTGCTGCCCAGAACATCAGATATTTTCTTATGCAAATCAGTGCCATTTTGCTAAAGAAAACAGAGGCAGAAATACTCACGATAATGTCCTTGCCAAGTTAAAATAGTAAATGTTTTGTTTATATTTAAAAAATACTTGTAAATGGTGGTTTTGCTTTTTCTCAAATAGCAAAACTGAGTTTCATTCTATTTTTAGGCCAAAATGTAGTATGGGAGGTTATAATCAAAAAATAACTCAAAAGCAGTTTTAGCGAGTTTGGTTTCAGTGGGTGATTTTGGAGAACATCTTAGGGATGAAGATTTTAATGGACTAGTTCTGTAAGATGAGAGAGAAACGTCACAGCTGAGTGATTTTTTTTTTGATCTCTGACTTCTGGCAAATATATATATATTTTAGCACAAGAGCTTCCTCTACTGGTTAGTTTAAAAAATACCTGCTATGTTTTTAGCTGTGGAGGGTGGAAACACTTTGAATTTTTGTTCACATGTGCAAATTGTGTTTACATAAGCTAAATGTTTTTGTTTTTTGTTTTCCTCTCTCTCCCGTCCAGTGCTTGCAAGCGCTTGAATTCCTGCATGCCAACCAGGTCATCCACAGAGACATTAAGAGTGACAATGTGCTGTTAGGAATGGATGGATCCGTTAAACTCAGTAAGTACCAGACAATTGTTTCAATTATCTGCTTTTCCTCTTCCTAGTAGCGTTGCCTTGGGAGTCTGAGCTGATAAAAGATAAAAGGGTAGTTAGCAAGGATATCTGAGAAGTCTTCTTTCTCCCCCCCACCCCTCCCCACCCCGGCAAGAGGAATTCGTTCTGTCTTCTAAAATCCATAACTTGCAAATGGCAGGTGTTGAAATTTGGAGGGGCCCAAGAGTGTAAGGCTGTGGGCATGTAAAGCTGTCAGGATGTTGTAGCAAATGTATTGCCACATTATTGCTTTGGTAAATCTGAAATAACTGGGAAGGTGCTAGTGGACACAAGAGAAAAGCACAGCTAATGCTAGGGGCTTTACAAACTTTTCAGGCTGCCATTATTTGCTTTTAATGATTTGCCCTTTTTCACTTAGAAGGTAACTTAACAAGAAATTATATGTTATTACCTATTTATGTTGCAATCTAGTCTGCAGCTGTGCTTTACTGTCTCCTTTGCTTGGACTGAAATTATAACCCACTTTCACTAACAAAATTGGGAAACGAGAAAAGAAGCAACTTTTCAGGTAGCTGTCCTGCATGCTCCTGCCTGTGCAGTAAGTCAGGTTTTGGAAGGTATGAACATGCAGCAATGAAAGAGCCAGAGGCTTTTGAAATGGGAGACCCCATTTCAAAATGCAGAAGATTTCGGGATTGTTCAGAGTAAGGCACGTGTTATCCATTGCCTTGGCGCCTAGAAGTGCTCAAAGTATAAAGCTACCAAGGAGCGAAGGGATGGTGTTTTTACAGTTGGGTAAGAATGTGAAATGCCGTAGGAAAAAAAAGCATCTTTCAGCAGTATTCCTGACTGCCGCATGGCTTGTGGTCTCCTGTCTGGCATGAGTTGCAGTGTGAAGGGTTATAAGAAATCTGGCTTGTTTAACAGACTTGTTGAGTGGAATATCGCCTTGTTGGCCATGTAAAG
Organism: Nothocercus julius; assembly: GCA_013398735.1. Classification (NCBI taxonomy): domain Eukaryota; kingdom Metazoa; phylum Chordata; class Aves; order Tinamiformes; family Tinamidae; genus Nothocercus; species Nothocercus julius. The sequence continues at coordinate 2,126,032 of VZSV01000136.1, forward strand.
AGCAGTGGAGAAGGGACAGGGTAAGGGGCATTGAGGGAGGCACCAGTGTGAAGAAGCATCAGCCCCAAGAGATTGGGGGGAAATGAGGAGAAGGTGAAGATGGGATAAGTTAGGTATTAAAAGGTGCTTTGTGAAGGACGAATATCGGGCTTGAGACTTGCCCTTTGTTGATGTGTGGTTAAAGAAATTGGGGTGCATGGAATATAAGCTGAACTTTCTTCAACCGCTTCCTTTGCCCCGGAGGACAGTGGCTTCAAGGAAATATCTGATAGGAAGAGACAACACTGATCTACCTGTCACCTGAGCCCTTTTTAGGGGTAGCTTTCCAGCATTTGGACACATGACATGATGACACCTTTTGGAAGAAGGCATCATCTAGTTGAGCCTGTGTAGGCCCATTCCCTGGGCAGATCTTGGAAAAGCTGCCATCACTGCTGATTTTCCTGCATTTGCTGCTGGGATCTGCTTATAGAGGAAGGGATAGACCTTCCAGAAGTGTTTGCTTGCCTTTATTTCTCCTCACTGGTGCCATGGTGCTGAAAATGCTGTTCATACATGATGAGAAAACCCACTGCTGCTTCTCTGATGCGTGTGTTGAAGTAGGCTATTCTCTGCATTGAATATGATGCCATCCAAAGGACCCAGCTGAACGACATGCTGGCTCCCTACTTAGGGGCTACTCTCGATTTGCTTTACTCAAGGCAGCATTTTGATAGTTGGGGTGGGGACAGTTTGTCGCTAAAGCCTCCTCTTGCCACCACTTAGCATTTTCACAACTGGCTCTTTTTGTCAGCACTGCTTTGGCATAACACTTTTCAAAATCGCTTTGAAATTTTACATTCTCTCTCTTTCTCTCTCTCTCTCTCTCTCTCTCTCTCAAACTTAGTGTCAATGATAAGGTAAAATCTGGTTCCTGCCTTAACTCTGTTCTTATTGATGCTTTACATGCCTGGGAAGTGGGAGTGCTGCAGCTGGATAAAGTAACATGATGGAACATGCATTGCTGCTGCACCTGAAGGCTATAGGAATAGGTGACTTTTCTTGTTTTCTTGAGTGTGGTTGTCCACTTCAGTACTTGCCTTGTGGAAAGGTTTGTTTGTCCAGCTTCCTTCTGCAGAGTAGGGCAATGTTTCACATATCTAAAGCCTTATACTCCTATATCTGTCAGTTGTAGCACTTGTATTTGATGTCCAAATTATCATGAAATATTGAACTCAATATCTGCAGAAATAATATCTATTTAAGTAGGGCAGAAACTATAGTTTAGGGATTAATATTTTGTAGTCCAGGCAGTCTAACATACCACATGCAGAACAGTTTCCCTCTGGATTCTGCTTGATTTCTTTTTTGGCTGGTACCAGTCTGGGAGTCCTGAAGGAGGGATTGGGAAATACATCATTCTACAGGATAATATTTATGTTCCAGGGGACAAAAAGGCTTATCTTCATTCCATGGAAGTCTGCCTTACTTGAACACTTCAAGTTTTTTATCTATCTTCTGCGTTGAATCTTGTCATATGGAGAATATAGTTTAAAGACAAACAAACAAAAAAAAAACCAACCTTCTTCCCACCTCCTTGCCCCAAACCTTTCAAGTGCGGAGGAGTAAAATATATTTGTAGTAATAGAGAAGTCTTCTAAGAACGCCACATCCCAGAATGCACTGAATTAACTTTTGTCTCTGTTATCCCACAGCTGACTTCGGTTTCTGTGCTCAGATCACCCCAGAGCAGAGCAAACGCAGCACTATGGTTGGGACACCTTACTGGATGGCTCCTGAAGTGGTCACACGGAAAGCGTACGGCCCCAAAGTGGATATCTGGTCTCTGGGAATCATGGCTATTGAGATGGTGGAAGGAGAACCCCCATACCTCAATGAAAACCCTCTGCGGGTAAGAACGCCAGGCATAGCTAGAACCGTTTGTGGGTGTTTACCAGGTAATTTTTTTCAGTGGATTCATGTGTTTCTGTTGGACAGTATCTGTGTTTTAAAAAAGAAAAATATAAGCTTCAGCAATGCAGGTAGATTCCCCCCAAAAGGGATGAGTTGTCTTGAATTTACAGTCAGCCTTGCCCTGAACTCTTCATGAAGTCTTTTCAGATGATGAGTGAGGCATACTGATTGTATCTGCTTTTACCTAAAAGATTATACTTTAAGAATTCTTCTCTCTTTGCTTTTCTTCAATTAAGGAAGTCTACTAAATTCATTAGGTTATGAAACACGCTGGTTGGCATGTCAGAGGCTGATGCTTTCTCTGCTAATGGTATATAGATGTGTCTTGTAAATATCTGTTGTTGGGAGGTTTTGCACATCTGTAGTCATTTTGCTACTAACAAGAATGGACCATAGCTACCTAAAATTGTGTAGTGGAAAAGTAGGCTGCAGATCTCCACCTAATCCAGATACTGCCGCCAGGCAGTTACCTGTGACATCTCTTAAACATTTGGCTTGGTTATAGAATGTTCCTTATTTTACAGGCTTTATATTTGATAGCAACTAATGGCACACCAGAACTGCAAAATCCTGAGAAGCTGTCACCAATATTCCGGGATTTCTTAAACAGATGTTTGGAGATGGATGTAGAAAAAAGAGGATCAGCCAAAGAACTGTTGCAGGTAAGAGCTTCTGATCAATCCCAAAGACACAGAGGTCAGTAGTGAAGTAAAGCCATGAAAAATGTCAGTGTAGACTGACACCTCATCTGTTTTGTATTTGCTTCTGAGGACTCTCTAGTAGAGAATAATTGGAGGAAACCACAGGCAAAGGTTGTAGCGTGTGCTCTGAAGCCTTCGAAGCAGTAACCCGTGTCTTCTTTCTACCACTACTAAATTATCCAACAGTATGTCAGCAGGCAGCAATACAGACATTGAAAATGAGCAGAACAAGAAAGAAGGAAGATATTTGAGCAGGGAACTCTTTTGTAGTGAATTACTGGAGAAAGAAAAGCCTGTTTCTGAAAAGGGAGGAATGCCTGTAGGGCTATAGCTGCTATGAACCACTGCATTCCTGGGACCTGTCCCCTCTTCGGGAGCTATGCGTTGGTAATGTGTTGCAGTGCTTTTCATATCTTGGAATCAAAATCACTGTGTAGATAATGTGACTTCTCTCTTTTTTTTTTTTTTTCCCCTTTAACTTGTCTTTTAGTAATCTATTCTGTTTCTCTCTTCCTGGCAGCATCCCTTCTTGAAACTGGCCAAACCTCTGTCTAGCTTGACGCCACTGATCCTAGCAGCCAAAGAAGCAATGAAGAGTAACCGCTAACATTATTGCCATGGTCTCCATCTTTTTGTGGTGTTTTTGTTTTGTTTGTTTTTTTTTACAAATCTTCATAATATATGAAATTGTTACACTTGTGGCGGGAGGGAAGGGATTTGGGGAAAAAGATGTCTGCAAAAGGGAAGAAACTCTTATCCAGAAGACACCCAAGATAAATTGTGGTGACTCTAGTGAACCCTTTCTGCAATCCAGGAGGAATTGAGGACTGAATTACTGGCCTTTTCTCTTTTATTTTTTTTTTTTTCAGACAGCCAAGGAAAGCCACTTACTGTGCCCAGAGTTTAAGGGTTTTTGATGACTTTGCTGCAACAGCTCCCATTCATCATACCATTCTGGGTACTTTCAATACTTGAATGACAGATTCAAGCTTTCAAGAGAGCAGCACTAACTTTGCTTGCTCATCTCTTTTGTTCTCCTCTTCCTCCTCTCTACCTGTTGACCCTTAAATTGCTCCAGTAAGCCCCTGTATGACTAGACTAACAGCAAGTATGAAAAATGTGAAGGTACATCTTGCCTCTCCTTCATTTTTACAGATTAGCTGTTCGCTGTACTGTAGAATTAACAGCTTGGCTACTTAAGAAATCATGTGTTAAGATGTTTCTTTTTAGAAAAGAGTGGGAAAAGGGGGAAGAGAAGTATTCACCATTTCTTATGTGCCTCTGTGGATCTTCTCATCAGGGGTGGGACTTCCTTGTAGAAACTTCATGATCAGTCAAGACTTTGGATGTCAGGTTATGGATGTGTGGAGAGGGGTCAGAGACTTCATTTATGATCAAACCATCAGTTCAAGTCAGGGCAAAAAAAAAAACTTTCAGCTGTCTTCCTGTCTGCTTTTTTTTTTTCCCCCTGTTAGACTTGCCAGCCAGAAGCTTATGGGATATTTTGCTTTGGGTGGTGGGCGGTTCAAAGACACGTATCTGTACTCTGACTTGGCCTTTGAGAGTTATGCTGGTGCCTTTGACTATTTTTATTTTACATTTCCCTTCTTTGTATCAAATACATTTTTGTATATGTTGTAATTCCCCTCCCCAAGCAAATAATGCATCAACCTATGGAGTTGTCAGAATTTTAAGTATTAGAACTATTTTTTTCCATATTTGTATGTGCTCCATTTGTACTAATGAAATCAAAAGAACAAATAACAAGATTGGAAGACACTGAAGATGCAGGATTTTTAAAAATGGAAGATTACAAACACCTGGAGATGTCAAAGTGCTGTTCTATGATGACACATGTTGGGAGCAGAGAACAGTGCTGCCAGATGTTACTGAGGCTCATTTGAGTAATCCAAGGTTGAAGAGACTTGTTACACTGGTGCTTTCTCACTAAAGACGCTTTACCAGCTAGAATGGCTGAAGTCAAATGTTCAGTGCAAGAAAAACTGCCTCCCTTCTAGAGGCAGTGAACAGCTTAAATGGTTGAGTGCTCGGGGTGTTAACAAAGGCAACTGTAGAAGAATCCATGGCCACTTGCTGCTTCTAGTGCTACAGGCCATGCACTTCAGCCTCCAGAAGAGCCTTGTGAAGAGCCAACTGCAATTGTGATGTGCCAAATGACTTGGTGAAAGAGCAGCGATTAATTTAGTGGGAATACGTGTTTTGTTGCGTTCCCAGTTGGACAAATCCGTGCATGGGTAGGGTTATGGTTGAGTATGGACGGAGGACCCCAAACTAAAGCTTTCATGCACTTTTGCAAACGTTGCTGGCAGAAGATTGTTGCTTTAGGTGATTGCAGTATTCACACAGAGACAGAAATAACGACTTCTGGGGGTTGGTAGCCAAGATATGACCAAACTTAACTTCCGGGATTCGAGTGGCTGGACCAGAGCAGCTGAGCCTGCTTGTGTTTGTGAGGAAGGAGGAGCAAGGCAAGGGTCTCGTTTTTTTGCTGCTGCTTTGTACCAACATGATGCCTTATTTTGTAAGGAACCACAGTATTATGGTTCGGTTTGTGTTCTGGTAACCTCTTCCGTGGTAAGTACCTGAGGAAGTTGTACCATTAAAGGAATAAATACCCTTGTAGCTGTAAGCACACAAACGTTCCTAGTTTTTCAGCTCAAGAAAGGATCACTTTCCAGGGAGATGCTTCTAGATGAGCTCCCCAGCCAAATGCTTTAAGCACAGCATCAATGCTGTGGCTTCTCGGTGTAATAAGGAGTCTTGGTTAAGAGGTTAAGATTTAAAACAAGACCAGACCTTTCTGATTGATGCTTCCCTCTATGTCCGTTGCTGGCAATGGACTTTTGGAAACTCCTTCTGCCAGAGTTTAGCTGGGAACTTCTCCCTTTTCCGCCCCTTTTTCCCCCTTTCTGATGGCACAGTCTAAGCAGTGAGATAAGTATAGCTTGTGCTGAATTTATAATTTTTTTAAATAGAAAAAAAAGAAAAACATGAAATCTTAAGTAATTTTAACTTATTAGTTCACTTTTATTGATAAATGAGAATGTCTTTAATCTTTTGTTACAACATTTGTCTGCTAGGAGATGATCAGGAGCCTACTTAGGAAGTGATTTCTGAACTTGAAGTCATTTTAGCAAACCAAAAAAAAAAAACCTTGCCTATTTGAGGAGCTACCAAAACATATCTCAGTGCTTGCTATACGGTCGGGAATAGTATTTAGCAGCACAGTTGGAAAGCATACACTTCTCCCCTTCCCTCCACAGCAGCCTTATTGCCAGACTGTTAGATTTCTTAATGCCTGCTGCCAGAAAGTAGGGTCAGAGATGAAGCTAGGTAGCAACTGAGTTGGAAGAGGAAAGTAGGAAGGAAGATGCTGTGCTATGAGTTCTCCACACTGGTGGGTTGCACATCGCTTTTGCCATGACATGAGTTGCATGCATGCACAAAGGCCAAAAAATGCAATATTTTTCTTCCCCCTCTAAAGGGAAGCATTTGTAAAACTTGCTGTTTCTCCTTCAGCTCAGTCAAACAGAGAAGTGTCAGAGCTGGGGCAGCTGCTGAAAAGGAGGATTTTGCTTCTGAAAGTGCCAGGAGCCCCAGATGTCCTGCTCTCCCACCTGGGTTCCAGCATAAGATCAGATTGTATATATCCAATATATCCATGCCAGGAATATAGCTGAAGCGTTATGTGCAGTGGCACCATCAGGTGTATACAGGGTGCTGGGCAACTTGGGGCTTACATTGGTGATTCGTATATTTTTATCTTACTGTAGAATAAAGTGGGCTTCCCATCAGAAGTAAGCATGGCATTGAGAATGTGTATTTTGATCTGCTGAGCTGTTAGCAAGATGCAGGGAGTTGTGCTTAGACCAGGTCTGAGAATTGGGGTGGCTTTGGCAGAGGGGACAGTTGGCAGGCTGGGAAGGGAGCGAGAAGTGGTTAAAGGTCTCCACAGCTGGAAATGAATAAATGTCTCTGGTTTGTTTTCCCTTTGTTCCTCTACATGAGCAATGGAAATGAAAGCAGGTGCAAACTATATATATATTTTTTTTTTATCTGTCTTCAGATTTTAATGTTGCCTTTTTGTGTAATTTAATCCCATTATGTTATTTAATTATTACTGCAATATTAACTACTGTATTTGTTGACTTTGTTTAATAACTGTTCTTTCAGGGCTAGAAATAAACTTAAAAAAAAAAAAGAGTTTCGCTTTGCCCTTCCCCATCCACCCTCTCCATGGGTTGGTACCTTGTAGAGCAGTTGGAAAGAGGAAACATTTTACTGTTTTAATGAAATTGACAGAATGTATTTATCATTAGGTTTCTTACCTGGATATGATGTAAATAATTTTATACCATGCTGGTCTGTCCTGTGTCTTCTTAAATTTTATTACCTTTTAGTGTCTGTATCAAGCTCATGGGGTACCTGCAAACTTTTCTTGCCACCACTCCTTGCTAGCAATCAGTCCTGCTTTCTGGAAAATGCTCCCAACTGCTGAATGAGGAGAGCCAGGCTTGAAACATCCCGTTTACCCATCATGAACCAGATATATCTTGCTCGCTTTGCTTGCAAAGCAAGCAAAGCAGCAGCCTCTCAAAGAGCAGGCTAGCTGGTCTAGTCTTCCATCTTCCAAACACCATAAATAGTGGTTTGTTGGTCACCCAGTGGGCCAGCAATGGGATCAGGCTCTGGTAATATGATGTTTCAGTAACTATGCCAAGATTTAGGGCTCTGTGGACATCATCCAGTATCCTGCTGGTACATACTGTTAGTGTAGGGAACAAGTGACCCTGGGGAATGAGCTGTCCTGTTGCCTGTGTGGAAGACTTGACCGCTGCTTCTGCACCATCCCCTCTGATGAGCGTTTGACTGCAAGAGCTGATCTGAGAGAGGAAGTTGGGTGCAGATCAGTGACCTAGGTTTTGGGATGTCATTGGTAGTGTGTCTCTTGGTAGACTTTGGGGACTAGCTAAAGAGAAGGGCATGCAAATGAATTTACTTTGGGATTAGGATTGGTTCAGCTGAAGTGCATGTATAGGCCTGTCTGGGCTATGAGTGTCATGGTCATCCTATTGGGTATTTCCCATGTGGCGATACTGGGAAATAATCCCTTCCTTAAATGCTATACAAGATTTGCTCCTACCATTGGGAAAGGAAAATGAAGGAACAGCTTTTCAACAGCGTTTTCAACCAGATATAGCAATGTTATTTTGCACAAAGCACCAGCTCTTCAGGTCCGTTACCTTGTTGACATTTTTTGTGCTCATATATCATGACCCTTTGTGCATATAAACTGATCATCTCTAACACCACCTCTCAGTGATGTTTGCATTTAATTTACTGGGGGAAAAGCCAGCAAGAGGAAGGAGAAATTGCTTAGTGGAACTCACTGTTTCACCTGGATGTTAGTATCAGTGCTGCCTTAAGGTGAGCAGGATTTTGGCTGAATGCAGGTTGCTCAACTGAGACGTTTTGACTTCTTGTTTGATTAGGCCAGATGTAATATAATGGTTTAAGTCTTGTGGGAACTTGCTCTTTTTTTTTTTTTTTCATATATCTGGTGGTCTAACTCCTAACAAGAACAGCCTCTCATCTTTTTGGTTGCTTTATTGAAGATTTATAAAAATGGTAAATCAAGTTAAAGCAGAGCAGTATGGCTCTAAAGTCAGAGGCAATGATGATGATTTGAATTACACCAGCAGTAATGGATGAACCGTGGGAAAAAAAAAATGTTCATTTTTAATTGACATTTATGTAGAAGTGCATGAAGACAAGCACTGGGTTTTAAGTGTGATTATGTGGCTCATAAACAGTCACAGCAGTGATTGACATGTGGCTACTTGCAGTGATTTGTGCAACTACATCTTTTCCCCCTCCCCCCGCCCCATTCTCATCACTTCCATTTTGCAGAATAGTGGATCACTTGAATCCCTGTGCAGGTTGCTCTTGGTGAGCATAGTCATCCTGGCCAGGCCTGACTATGTCCTACAGTCCTCACTCATGTGGAAAAGGTAGGTGAAGCTCCACCAAGCCCAGCTATGGTCTTGATGATGCTCTCCAGATGCATGGATGAAGCAGATTTTCTTGAGAATTTCCCCTGCTTTGAACTCCAAATGAAGAAAGCATTTTCTGTGGAGTAATAACAAGTGGAAACAATGAATTACTGAGTCATGATTATGCTATAGCTTTGCTACCAGGAAGGAAAGCTGCAATCTGTTGAGAGCGAGGAGGTTAGCGGTGATGCAGCTGTAGCATGGCAGTGATGGTATTGCTTCTAGCCATTCCTCTGTCAGACGGTGTGTGAAGGGAGAGCATCTTCCAGCATGTTACACCATTTTAGGAATCCATTTACCTCTTGACCCGTTGATTGAGACAGCTAGTAGGAACTAATGATATTTTTATAGAATCCTAGAGTCATTATGTTTGGAAAAGAACATGTTTGGAAAGAACTTTAAGATAATCAACTCCAATCATAAACCCATCACCACCATGGCTACTACATGGGTTGATGGGTTTTGTCCATAGGATGCTGACGGTGATTGTTGGTCCTCTTTAGGATGCTAAAAAGCCAGCAGGATTGATTTGGAGGACATTCATTGAATCAGTAGAAAGAAGGATGGGCCTGGCCCTGTGGGGTTGGTGGTTAGATGCTCTTTTCCCATAATGGGAACAGGGCATCTTCTCAATGTGAGCTGGGCTGCCTTGAAGTGAAGGTTCCGAGAACCAAGTAGGGTCCCTCTTTGCTATTTTTTTTTCTCCCAGAGAAAGTTTGTCTTTCAAGTTTGCATCTTTACCCAAAGTCAATGAATGACCCCTTGGGATGTCTTGCTGCTTGTAGCTAGGTGGCAAGACATTTGTGCGGATGGTTTCTGATATCACAGCACCTGATCACAGGTGGAGCTGCTGTTGGATTTTGGAGAAGAATTGTCCTATCCAGGGCAAATCGCCTTAAATAACTGAAGTGTAAACCGAATTCCGCTGGAATTTTTACCTTTGGGGGTTTGAAAGTAGCATGGTAGGGGGAGCTAGTGTGTTACGCTTTGGGTAGTGTTGCCCTTCAATGTGATGTCCTGGCCATATTTTTATTTTATTTATTTGTTTTATGAAATACTTTGGAAGAAAACGATTTCTTTTCCTCCAAATGCTGCTTTTTATCCAGCAACATCCTGGGAAAACAGACACTGAAGACTTCCTGTAGACTGTGAGCTTCTGCAGCGCCAAATGCTCTGATCCACTGCTGTTCTTCAAATCCCTAGCAAAAACCAGCACAACTTTAATGAGAGTAAACCAGCTGCTTGTGTGTCTGCCTCACTTGTTATTAGAGCTGGTAGCCTTTTAAAAATGCTTAAAAAGGAATGGGGGACAATAGGTTGCCATGGAAAGGAACAGATGTTGGGTTCTTACCTTTTCAGCTTTTGCATCATAACATGGTTTTCTCTGCCCTAGCTGTGGCTTTTGGGAGCAGGGCAAAAACATTTTCCTGCTTTTTAGACAGTCTTTGCATGGCTTTTTCTTGTAGCAATAGTTAGAAATATTTTGGTTTCTCATGAAAGCTTGTTTTTGTAGATCTCTACAAAACTTCCTCAGTGGCTATGCTTAGGCTGGTGCTAACACCACTGTGGACTGGGGCAGAAGGGACAGACAAACTCTTTGCTGTTTGTTGTTTATATATTTTGGTGGACTTTTGATCGCTTATCAAATCCCTCATGAGTTCAAAGACAGAAGACATATACATTAAAGTTGGGCTGGGTTTCAGAAGTTGGGTAATAATGACACTATGAGTTTTCGTATGCACTCTTTTACAAAGAAATATTCCCTATATTTATGGTAGGGAGAACCACATTGTAATGCTTGTAGATCTGGGAGAAGGTCTCGAGTCCTGATGCTGGTACGTGTTTTAGTGTAATCCGCAGGAAATGTTGAAATGTTTGATTACTATTATTAGCTCTTGTCTGTGGCTTATCCTGGTTCTGGGCTATTTTTGAGTGTGCCCAAAATGCTAGGGAGATTAAAAAAAAAAAAAAAAAGTAAATCTATTGCTCACTGATAAAAGTAGCAGAGAAGCTGTGTCATTAGGTTTTAACTTACATTTCCATAAAAATACCAATCCAAGCAGAAGATGACAGGGAGACAAATACAGTCAGGATGGATTTATCACTGTCAAAGATGTATTAAATGGGTCCCCAGAAAGCCTATTCAGGAATGTATCACTGTTGTCTGTTAACAGTGTGGATTACAGCACCCAAACATGTGTTAAGTTGATGTCACCCATGTGGAGAAATCTGCATGTGGGAAAGAAACTAGAAGGTTTGATGTGATTTTGACAAAGTAACAACAAGGATTGAGAGAGGCTGGGTGCAGCTGAAAGAGAAGGGCATGGACTTGCCAGCCCATGCATGTAAATTGGGCTGTGAGTTGCAGAGTGAACGTTAACGGTGGGATGCATGAATGAGAGGAGCATTTGCCAGCTCTTCTGGCCCTCGATCTGCTGGAGTCCTGTTGGAGTGCTGCCTCACATCCAAATTCAGGACAGATGCCAGCAGCTGAAAAGATCACTTGTTTTTGTGTGCAGAACTACTGGGATAGGGTTAGAAGTCACAAGCTGAAGTTTAAGGGAAAAGTTCAGGTTAGACATGAAGGACAACTCTTAGTATAAAGTGATGTAAAGCACTTTAAAAACAGATTAGGCAAATGTAGCCCCCCTAAGGAATAATATAGGTAAAGCAGGCTCTGCTGTGGGGCAGAGCACTGCTCTCAAGGTCCCACCTTACTACTCTTGGGAGCTGCTGTATTCTTTGTGGATTCTTACCACCACTACACCTCTGACACATTTTGGAAGGAGAAGGGATGAAATTCATGAGCCTGATTTTTGCAGACCTCTCTGCAGTGCTGTAAACCTTCTCTTGGATGTGAGGGGAGGGCCGGCAAGGGAGACATGTGAACTTCTCGCCTCCCCTGAGCAAGACTTTCTCAGCCCACCTTAGCTTCCCAAGAGAAGTCCCTTTGCCTCCCAGGTTTGGAGTGGAGGAGTATGTTGTGATTTATGGTCTCCAGTGAGAACTTATTTATTTATTTTGTTTCTGTTTTAAAACCTGAACAGCTCCGGAGAACAGCCACACACTCTCAGATAAAATCATTGGCAGGGAGATGAGAGTAGTCGGTGACTACCAGGTGGAGATGACATGGAGCTCTCCTGTTTGCACCAAATAGGAAGCTGCCTGCTGATCTAGCTGCAGATAAGTCCACTGGCTTGGTGAGCAGCAAGCATTGCTCTGTGAAGGAGAGGTTGCTGTGACCTGAAGGATGTTTTCTCTCTGAGGGGGTAGAAGTTTCTGGCTGAGAGAGAGGAGCAGGCACTGATATTACTTGCAGGTGATACAGCAGGGCAGCACATGTGGCTTTTCGCAAGGACTCCCTTGGCAGGTGACGGGGTGCCTGTCAGGCTATGCCACGTTTGCTTAAATATAGCTTTATAAAGAGGAGGTGCCTTCCCAGCTTTCGTTGTGCCTGGTGAAAGCGGTCCAGTCTCTTCATTGTGTGACCTTCGCAATGGCAGGCTTGAATGTTTCTATTGCTTTTCTTCTCCTCACCATAGGCATCTGCGAGGCAGGCAGGCAGCTTTCCAAAAGACTTCTCTCTCTTGGAGTGTACTGTTCTCTCGCCAGAGAACTTGCTGGCTCATTGCAGTTGTGTGCAGGCTGCCTTGAACTGAGGATGCTGATGGAGATTGGCCTGTGGGGTGGTGGCTTTGGCCCGGATGTGACCCTTACTCTGCTGTTTCTTCTCTTTGTGGCTCACGGTGCCTCGTTCGATGGAGCATCTGCTAATCTGACTGTCTCTCTTCAGGAATTCCTTGTGCAGGACTCCGGCTTAGCAGCAACTGCTGCTAAGCTTCTTGCCCAGTTCATAGGTATGGGTCTGGGACGGGTTATCACTAAGTACTACTGGTCCTGGGAGCTGACGGATTTCCACCTCATCCAGAACCTCATGTCTTTGGAATGCAGTTCCTCCCTCCATACATCCTTGTCTCATGGTGTCTTTGTGGAAGGTGTCTGCTCTTTTATCTTCCATCTAGTTTTTCTCAAGTTCCACCACTGTCACCCAATATACCGTGTCCCTGTCCTGGCGGCAACTGTCACTTTGCTGGCTTATATAGGTGAGTAATTCCTCTCTTCTTTGCCTTCTACAATGCCAGGTAGACACAAAATGTCAGGGAAAAAACACCTTATTTGAGGGGTAGGAATAGTCCCAGTCAAGACCCAGGAGTCCCAGAAGATCTTCTGGACCTTGGTGACTGTGGTTTGGTACGTCCGCCACACTTGGCTTGGTCAAGCTGCTAAGGCTCCAGGGCGATATGGACAGGAATGTGGGAATGGCAGGCAGCTCTTTGGAAATCAGATCCTGGAAAAGGGGACCAAAAGCAACCTGAACATGAGATGTTAGAGAAGGAGAGGTGGGGGATCTGTTTCCAGAGCAGTATGGAAACAAGGCTGATCTGACCTGCCGCTAAAGCAACAGTCCTTGCCAGCGCCAGTCTTGAAAATTACACATGTGCAAACAAGACTGATTACTCTGCTTCTTTCCCACGCAGCTGGGCCATTCACAGGGGCCTTCTTCAACCCTGTCCTTGCCACAGCTGTTACCTTCCACTGCTCAGGGAGCAGTCTGCACGAGTATGTCCAAGTTTACTGGCTGGGGCCCCTTGCAGGTAAGATCTGCCCGGGAAGTACTGCTCTCTCCATAGCGTGAAGTACAGTTTGGGGTGGGATGTTTAGGGAGGACTGGGCATCTCCCCTTGTCTGCTGGTGGCCTGCATGGGGGAACTGCTGTTAATAGAAACTGCTCCTCAGTTTTACCCACGGCAAATGCTCTTTTCATATCCCTTTCCTGTTGCTTGAGTTGTGCTTTTACTATGTTTTATCCAAATCCTGTGTGGTATAGCGACAAAATCTTTCCCAAGCCAAAGTCTGCCCAGCTTGGGGAGATTCGTGCTAAGGCATTTTAGGAAATGATAGGTTGAGCTCTGTTTTTTGAGGTCATCTGCAACTTCATGAAGACCACAGCAAACTAGATATTTGCTGCCTGGAATGCAGAAAGCAGGAGAAGACAGCCACTGTCAAAGAAATGGTGTGTTTTAACCCTTTGGACTCAAAGCAAGTCTTGCTTTTACTTTTAAGACATGATGTTTGGACTCTCTTTAAAACAACACAGCAAAGGCCTCAGATGCTCTTGTTGAGGGGTTTAGTTGTGCTGAGATGAATTTTGGTCATGTGCAGCTTTGCGGCAAGGATCTCAAAACAACCGCTTAGCCATGGGGAGGGCGGACAGATTGGGCACATTGAAGGGATACTTTCAGACTAAAGGGCATGGCCTCCTCTCATTGCAGGGATGCTTGCTGCTGTCTTGATATACCAAGGCAATATCCCAAGGCTCTTCCAGAGAAACCTGCTGTACAGTCAGAAGAGCAAATACAGGATACCCAAGGCAAGAGCGGCCCACAGATCTGGAGACAGCAAGGAGCAGGGATGGAAGAAGAAAGGGGAGAAGAGCAACGTGGAGATGAGTGCCTGAGCGTGAGGTGCAGCCCCTGTGATGGAACTGGTTTTCCCATGGATTTTGCAAGCTCTGCCGCTCACAGGGTGTGTGCCCACTGCTGCAGTTTTCTGGACTAGGCCGATCAGCTGTGATACGATGTGCAGGTGCTGTGCATCTCATCTGAGCACCAGTCCAGGCTGCGTGGTAGCTAGAGGCAGGGCTGAAGGAGGAGATTTTTAAGGCCACTTATGGGGTTTGGACAAGGTCACCTTAATAGGATGTCTGAATTCCTTAGGCTTCATTAAAAAATGCATGGAGAGTTTCTGAACCTGGAAAGTTTGAAACATGCTGTGTTGGCTCAATGGGGAAAATGAATGTATTTGCATAAGTTGCTCGTTCCATCTGGTATTTGGGAAGTATATGGAAACTGAGAACCATCACATGGGTATACTTGAGCAACTTCCAGCTTATTGTGTTGTTCAAAGCTTGAAATAATCCAAATGTGTCCCTCGCAGTTGTAAAATCAGAGCAAACCCCAATAACCATCCTGGATGCAGTCAGGGTTTACAGGGCCTCCCCCCTGAAGCAATTGTTCGGCCTGTTTCATGTGCTACGGGCGAGCCATTAGGCATGCAGAAATGGTGCATTAAATGTTCTGATTTATTTATTTATTTTTTAAATAACCCAACACAGGTGTGTAAGCACTTGCAGACTGTTAGGGGGATCTAGCCCTGGGCCACTCTCAGGTATAAATGAAATATTTCTAGTGGTAAAAATAATGGTTAGGGGAAATAATGATTGAAAACTGTTAGCTAAGTGGTGTCATTCCTTGCCATACCTCAGCTACAGACCAAAAAAAAAGAAAAAAAAATCTGGTCCAGGTGATTCTTTCTTTTTCAGGATGGTCAGTGCTCCTTTCCAGCCCACTTACTTGCTCATTTCCATTGCTCAGCCTGCTTGCATAATGCTGGATGAGGAAAAACTGGCCACAGTTACATTCCTCATGGTTGCACACACTTTCCCTTTTTGTTGGAGGGGAAAGTGCTGGGAAGAGGAAAGTTCCTTCTGCAGGGCCTCTGGGCAAGCAGGTCAATGAACTTGTGGCTTCCAGAGGATATGATAGCAAAATTAGGATGAGCCTCCTGTGTGTCAGAGCTGGGCTGGATGTGACCATTCTGGGGGAACTCAGCCCATCTCCAGTGCAACTGTTCTGAACAGGAGCCACCAAAGAGATCTCCCATCTGATTATGCCCCAGATGTCACTTGCTCTGCAAGGATAAAGTCTAGGCAGAAATGTCTGATGATTGCTGAGCAGAGCAAGTGGCAGGAGGCCGAATCCACTCTTCTCACCAGGCATTTGGGGAATGTGGGATGTGAGTCCTACTCGGTAGTGGGGAAGTAGGAGAAACTCTAAATGTGTTCAGCTTTCACGAGCGTTGTATCTTAGCAACTTTCTGTGAAGATAAGTCCTGCCTTCCCCTTCAGGCAAGCAAGGACTCGTTGTAAGCTGCTTTTAGGATGTAAATGATGTCTGTTCTTTTAAAAAACACCTCGTCTTTGGTAGTCACGTAGAGGTAGCGAATGGACCAAGTTGCTGTCTGTATAAAATGTTCTCTGTGGGCTCAGTCCTGCAGCCTCATGAGATTCTTGGAGATTTTGCGAGGGTAGAGAAAAAAATAGGGATACCTGCACTGAGCAGGAAATATGACACACTGCTTTCATCCCTGAATGGATGAAAAGCAACAAAATACCAGTTCTACATGAAAAGTTTTGGGAAAATTCTGTGTAGATGCATCTGTACTTCCCATTTCAGCACTGGTGAGTGCCACAGTGTATTTGGCTGTCCTGAACTGTCATTTCACTCCATGGCATGTGCAGGCAACCCCAGCTCCTGCCTGGCCTTCCCTGGATCATCTCTTGCTCCTGCTCTTCTCCCTGCCAGCCAAGGCCTGGGCAGCTTTGGCCAGGCTCCTTCTACAGCCCTTCAAGGAGCAGGTAGTCCCAGGAGAACGTGATACCATGATCACAAAAGGCTCCCTTACCTTGTTGCCTCCATAGGAGCTGAGCTGGCTGAGTCAGAGCACCCTCCTCTGTTGAGGGAGATGGGGGACCCACTCCTGCCTTTAAAGACTCTTTCATTGTAACAGCAGGGAGACCCAGTCATATTTAGTTTGGTTACAAACAGTGAATAAAGAAATGGCACCTGATTAAGTTGTGTGAGATTTTGAATTAAATAAGAGTCTGTGAGTGTGATAGATCCAGCTTTGGTACCTGGACAAGTAGTTCCCTTCGCCCCATGTGTCAGCCCTGGTCCTCCATGTTTCTCCCTGAGTTGAGGAATTGAACCACTGGAAATGGTGAGTCCCAACATCAGGGAAGCAACAAATGCAATGATACTTTAAAGGCCTTAGAAGTGAAACTTTATGGAACAAAAAATGCCCAGAGAATAATGCAGCAACCCAAACCAGCCTCTGTATGCAGCAACCCTAGACCAGCCTCTGTATTGTGTCCAGCTAGGAACTTTGCACTGCCCAGTCTCTTCTGGGAAAGGGCAGCTGGGAACACTTGTAATAACAATTATTATTATTTAATCCTGAGCTTTCTTTTGCAGACAGTTTGGATGGGAGCTGAAAACTTTTAGGCTCTGTGCATTTGGCCAAATGGAAGCTTGAGGGCTTCTATTCCACAGTCTTTTTTTTCCTGATCCTCTTAAATTTGGAAATCAAGTTGAAAATCTGAGATGGAGCCTCCTTGTTAGATTTCTTCCATTTCCCAATTTTGTCCAAGACAAAACCAAAAAAAAACCAAAAAAAAACAACCATTTGTTGGCTCTAGAGATGTTTCAGACGGACACTGCAGGGTCCTGAGCAAAGTCATGCAAGTACAAGGCTCTGAAAAGTTCATAAGGAAAATGACTTGAGGTCTGAGTTTGATCCCATTTGGTTTCCCTAGCCTTATATTCAAATTTTGATTTGAAGATAAGTGTGCGAAGTGAAAAAATAAGCTGGACTGGGCCAGCATGACCAGTTCTTTTGGTAACTTTTTCCCAAGAAGAGCATGGAATATTCCTACATTTGGTCCCAAGGGGTGGGTTCGCTGGTATGTTTAGTGATAGGGATGTTTGCAAGACATTTCCCTGTCTCATGTCTATTTAGCTAGCAGTCTGGCATGGCTATAACAGTGTCCTAGGTCGGGGTGCTTGTCCTCTAAATGCCTTCCACTAGCTCAGCATCTGCAGTCAGCATAGAGGCAGAGAAAAGAAGGCGGAAAAAAAGTCCTCCCTCTCCAAAACAGTGTTTCCACATGGCTGAGATGTCTGTCTTTTGGGTTGCTGATGTATTTAAGGGGGAATTCAATAGGAGTCACAGTAAATGTTGTTATTTTTAATTAACAAGAGGTTGCTCCTGCAGCACCTTAGCAAACCTTATGAAGTTTAACAAGGGGAAGTGCAAGGTCCTGCACCTGGGGAGGAATAACCCCAGTCACCAGTACAGGCTGG
>VZSV01000136.1:2144184-2203359 GCA_013398735.1 Nothocercus julius
CTCAAGGGAGGCAGTGAGGAGGATGGGACTGGCCTCTTTTCAGTGGTGGCCACTGATAGGACTAGAGGAAACGGCCACAAACTGAAGCACCAAAAGTTCCACAGGATCTTTAGGAAAAATTTCTTGACAGTGAGGGTGACAGAGCACTGGAACAGGCTGCCCAGGGAGGCTGCGGAGGCTCCTTCTCTGGAGATCTTCCAAACCTGCTTGGACGCAGCCCTGAGCCACACGCTGTAGGTGACCCTGCGTGTGCAGGGGGGTTGGACTAGATGATCCCTAAAGGTCCCTTTCAACCTTTAGGATTCTATGATTCTGTGATCAAGGCTTAGCAGAGGAGATATGCAAGTGGACAGCTGGAAGCATTCCCAAACTGCAAACCAAGCTCCTTTCGGTGGTGTCCGCCTGATTTACAGCTTGGCTCCGCACATTGTCCCTTGATGCCATGTCGCTGAGGCAGCACAGCCTCCAGCCACCAAGAGCCCCAGGCAAAACGTGGTGTGGAGAAAAAGTGGAAACTTTGCCCTGCACTAGCGTTTGGTTTGGAATTTGCTCTGCAGGTGGATGAAGATGTGGATGTTCGGGAGCAGGACTGCACCTTGCCATGCTCCTCTGCCTTGCATGTAGGAAGGGGCCTAACTGGTGCTGTCTGTGAAGGGTGTCACCTCTGAGGACTGGCCTCAGCATGGCTATCCCGGTGACTTCTTTCCCCAGCTACCAAGCCTAAGGTGGGGAGCAGCCCTTCTGGGATGAGGGGAATACACTAGGAAAAGGCAGCACTGCTTACATTTCACCTTCCCAGCCTGCAGGGTAAGAACAGGACTCCTTGTGGTGCTTTGGTGTGCCTTGTGTTTAATTCCTCTCAAACATCATATATGCAACAAATGGACAGCATTCTGACAGCTGTCGGAGAAGAGCATCTGCCCCGCCATGGTGAGCTGTGGTCATGTTTACCGCAATGGCCAAATGTGGCCTGCCCCTTTTCCCGCTTCCCCCGCAGTTGTATCCAGCTCTGCTACAGTCTGAAGCCTCCTGGCATCTGCTCCATCTGCTTCCATCCTCCTCTGATGGTTTGAGGCAGGAAGTTCTGCTCTGCTTGTCCAGGACCTACCCCAGGAGTGTTCTGTCAAGGTGAGACCCTGGGACCTACCGCCACACTCAAGGCTCCACACTTAAGGACCTGCATAATCCTGCAGAGACAGAGGTTTCCAGGGGTTCTGGCAGATCTTGAGGGCACCAAGTTGCCAACTTGCTGGCTCCCTGGGGGAAAGAAACACCTTACTCAAATGCCAGGGCACCTGCAGTGAGCAGCAGCTCAGGCTTCCTCCCCATGGCTGGACAGTTGCACCAAGCAAGGCCTTGCTCTACTCAGCCAAGGAAGATGAAGAAGGAAGCCTAGGGAGGACAAGTTCGCTCAGTTTTGGGTTCCCTCCAGCCTATGCTGCAGGTCCCCTGAAGGTGTTGCCCTGCGACATGCCCCGCAGTGAGGGAGCTGCCCTAGGGGTCTGGAGTTTCTGGACAAACTGCTTCTTGTACAAAGCGCTGCTGTACTGCAGCTCCGGTGTCACCAGCTGCCGGCACATGCGCTCTGTCTTCTTGTCCAAGCCCTGCTTGATGTTATAGCCTAAGATTTTGGCACTGCCGAATTGCAGTGGCATTAGGGAAGAGTCCTTGATTTCTTTAGGGGCTACGCTTCCTTTTCCTTGCAGGCAGATCTCCGCCAGCTCCGCTTGCCTCTGCTGGAGTGCTCTCACTTCACGCTGCATGCGCTCCCTGCCGATGTCTCGGTCAATCCTCTCCCAGAAGGTCTTGTTGAAATGGATGTAGATTTCCCAGTCCAGCCTGTTCCACTTCTTTATTTTCTCCACCATGCTGTCTGAGAGGGGGGACCTGGTACTGCTGTCCCTGATGTTGAGTGGGAAGGACACAACACTGTCCAGGTCCCAGCACAGTGTCTCCTTCAGCAGTACCATGGACTCATCAAAGTATTCGGAGATAAGGAGCAGGTCGAAGGATGCCTCAATGGCCTTCAGCATCAGGTGCACCCGCTTCGGTGTGACATCTCCATCAGGATTGAAGCCAAAGTCGAAGGTCATGAGGTTCTTGGCATAGTGACTGTCAGCAATCTTTGGGTTGTAGAAGCGATATGGCTGGTGGAGGAACTCCTCCAGGTTGCGGGCGCGGGAGAAGGATGACGTGCCCTTGTAGTACACGAAGGAGGACTCCATGAGCTGCACTGGATTCCTCAGGATGGAGAAATAGATGGCTGTGCTCGGTACCACTCTCTGCACCTGTGCAGGGAGGAAAGGAAGTTTAAAGGTGGGGAGGAAGGGAGAATGAGCTTGTTTGGCTGTGCCTGATGACACTCACTTTGGGGTTTGAGATGGTGGGTGCTGCAGAAGGATGGGAGAGGGTTTCAGGGAATGTCTCATCAAAGGAGTGTTTGTGTCAACTGTGGGCAGCCCTGTAAGAGGTACATCGGGAGGGGAGCAGCCCAATCTTTCCCCCGCGTGCTTTCACAGCTCGATGCCCTGTCACTATGGGACTGTTTATGGGGCCGTTTCAATGGGCCTGTTAAAAAGTGCTATTCAGAAGGATGGATGCTGGGCATGGCTAGCCTGAGTCACGCAATGCCTTAAAGTTATTCTCCTCTTGTAGCTGGTCCTGTCTTGGCAACAAGACTTCCTCTAAGTACCGCTGGACAAGAATGAGAGGATAGTTGCTGACTGCTATAGACCGCTTCCTCTGGCTTATCCCAAGACGGTGTCTCAGTTTACAGCACAGCTATCTATCCATTTACAGAAGCTCTTAGGAGCTGGAACAGACACAAAGGGTACCAGTGGGCAATCCCCTCTCTCCTTTGCTTTATCCTTGAAGAGTCTACCTTTCCTAAGGGTGTACCACCTTGCTCCATACTAGCCTCTTTTTCCCTACACTGTCCCCCCTCTCCCAAGACATTGGGACTTTGCCCCTTACCTCTGGGTGTAGGAAGCGCATGTGATGGCAGAGAATGTTGAACTGTGGAGCGCTCCCAGGGGAGAACCCTTGCACAAACTTTGCCATGAAGTGGTGTGGGTAAAAGAGCTGGCTGCCACCGTTGAGAGGGAAAGCGAAGGTGAGGTTGTGCGTCTCCCCAAAGCGGAAGAGGATGTTCATGACAGTGCTGCTAGCACTCTTATGGACCTTCAGAAAAACAACATTGGTCTTGGGTTTGCATGTGGCTTCCTGATAAGAGATCCCTTCAACTTTGTGGCTTTCTTCAAGTGATGACTTTTCAACTGTAGGTGCTTCTGTCCAGCTTGGGAGCAACCCCCTTTTCAGACCTGTCCCATGAAACTCTTCTGCTTGTAGGTTTTGAGCTGGATATGTCACATCATGTTTAGATGAGCTGACCAATCTAGGAGGGAGAGAACCTGTGGATTGAAATGACATCTGCATTGTTCTGGGTGATGCTGTTCTTATACGCTCTTCTGCAGTGATGCTGTTTGTAAAGGTTAGTGTCTTTCCAATGCTGTTGGCATCCTCTCTCGTAACTGTGGAGATACTTCCAAGAATACTTGGAGAAGCACCCTCTTTGGCTGCTTTTCTAGGGCCAAGAAGGTGGGATTTCAATATCTTGGATGAAAGATGGCTTTTCATCTTTTTGTTCCTTTCTACAGATTGCTTTGTCCAGAACCCCACTTGACTGTCTGGGCTGCTTTCCAGCAGTGTTGTCTGGCCGAAGTTTGGCTGCAGCTGAAAAATGTATTGTACACTCTTTGTTGAGGTGGGATCTGGCATGGCTTTCTTCTGCCTGTGTGGGGGAATGTCCTTCCCTAGTGGCTTAGGAATTTGTAGGCTATGGCTGGGCCTCTTCTGGTTCTTGCCTGTGGTCTGCTGTAGTGTATTTTCCAGTTCACATCGGCAGTTTCTGTAAAAGGGAAGCCATGAGTTGTCAACACCATGCAGTCTGTCAGCCCTACCCTATTCAGCATCCGGCTCAGTCTCCCAGGAGTGATATGCTGTGTGCAGTCTGGCATAAGCTGGAAGGATCAGCGTGACGAAGAACAGGAGGAACTGAAAAGCCTCAGACACACAAAGACCGGACCATGACACAGGTCCTTCTGCTGCTGTACTCCAGGGTGCAGAAACAGTGATGTTAAGGAGTATGTTTTAGCTCTTGGTCTTGATACTAGCTAACTGCTTGTGAGGGAGGAGTGACCTTTACGGCACCCATCATGTGAGTGGGGAACAGCTGGCAGTGAGGACTTGTTTTGGGAGCAGTGAATGCACTGCTCTGGCAGAGCATTGGAGGTGCACTAGAGCCGCAGATAATAATCTACTTCTTCAGGGATGCCCTGCGTAGCTCCCAAGGCAGTGACCTTTTAGCTCGGGCAAAGTACAGGCTGATCAGAGATGGTTTGCTCTGCTGCTTGGAAATTGCCTGAGCCCAACAGCATTCTTCCCAAGCCTGTGGGAGTTCAGCCTGTGGAGCCACTGGAGCAGTTCACCACAGCACCCAGCCTTTGAAGGCTGCAAATACACAAAGGAAGGAAGGAGCATGTAAAGAAGCTGGCCACACTGCAGCCCAACAAAACCCTGCTGCAGAGATCCTAAAAAGGGTTTTTCCATTTCTCTTGGGATGGGAGGCACAGCAGATGGGTTCAGGACTTGACCTCTTTGCGCTCTTGCGTTGGGACAGCTGGAGGAAGAGAAGGCCAAGTTGAAAGCCATGCAATGACTCCTTAATTGCCATGGAGCACTCCGGGCTGTAGGAAAAGCAAAAGGACAAAGCAAAAGGAAAGGGAGAAGAAGGACTATGACAAGGCCTGGGGAAAGTGGAGAAAAGTTTTCAGATGACCTTGAACTGGAAGTCAATCTACTTAAGAGCAGGATTACCATCCTGAGAGACCTCGACAGACTCGAGGAATGGACCAACAGTAACCTAATGAAATTCAACAAGGACAAATGCCTAGTCCTGCCCTTAGGAAGGAAGAGCCCTTGGTAATGGTGTGGGCTGGAGGTTGCCTGACTAGGAAGCAGCTCTGCTGGAAATAGCCTGGAAGTCTTTTCAGACAGCAGCTGAACATGAGACAGCAATATGCCCTGAAAGCAGAGAAGACCAACAGCATCATGGGCTATATGAAGAGGGGCATGCCCAGGAGATCCAGGAAACTGATCATCCCCCTCTAGCCAACACTTGCTAGAGCACATCTAGATAATATATATAGGTTTGGGCTCTCAAATACAAGGAAGATGTGGATAAAAGGAAGCGGGTTCAACAAAGGGCCTCCAAGACTGCTAGGGGCTGGAGAACTTGCCCTGTGAAGAGAGGCTGAGGGACTAGAACTTGTTCAGCCTCAAGAAGGGACAGCTTCAGGGGCCTAACAACAGCTTGCCAGTACCTACAGGGAGGTCATCAGAAAGGGCAGATGACCCAAGGAGGTTGTGCAGTCCTCTGTCCTCTGAGGTTTTCAAGACCTTTTGGGAGAAAGCTAGGAGCAGCTTGGTCTGGCCCTGGAACAGGCCCTCTTAAGGGCAGGGGTTGGACAAGATATCCCTGGAGGTTCCTGCCCACCTGAACAATTGTGCCATTCATAAGAAGAGACTGTTGGGTGACTTTGGGGATGGCAGCTTGGAGCCCATCTCTGCTGTCAGTAAAAGACTGGAGGACACAGGTGCAGGTTTACAATCCTGTTTATAACCTACTTGGCAGGCTGTAGCTTCTCCACAACTTGAAGAGTGACCAGGAGGAGAATGAGGAGGCTGAAGGAGATCCAGAGCCGATTAGGCTGACATCTGTACATTGCTTTTAATTTCCTGCAAGGAAGCAGACGTTTTGGATCATTAGTTACATTTGTATGGATAGCAGGAATGTGTGCGAGGCACAAACAAGAGTCAGATAACTGTGTTTTGTTTTTTTTTTTAAGCATGAGGTCACACTTTTATGGCTGGAAGGAGGTGCAGAGGGAGCAATAATTGATAAACCTCAAAGGCTGTGCTCAAGGAATTCAGCCTAGTGGAAATTTCCAGATGGGACACGAATATAGCACCAAAAAGTAAACAGTGACAACAATTTAGTCACTTGGTCTCTCAGGAGTATCTTACCATCATGGCCTGGGTGCTGACTTTAGCTCCTTGCATTTGAATGGCCTAAATGTACCATGGCCCTATCTCTATAAACAGACCTGTTTAACCTGTATTTTCCTCATGCCCTACACCTCTGGATTTCTGACACTGGAGACGCTCTTGGGCAAAGGATTAATGCCCAGCATAGGCTCTCTTTGTGGGTGCTGACATGGGCATAGGGGGAAGGGGTTTTGTCTCTCTTGGGAAGCCAGAGCAGATACATGTCTGGAGCTGAGAAGCAGTGTTTTAACTAAAACCCACTACATACTAAAGATTACATTTTTGTGGATCGTGTCACGAAGGATCTGGGTGGGGAGCTGCATTGCCCTCTCCAGTAGGCAATATGACAGAACCACTGCAGCCCATTTCTAAGCCTGTCCTCTGAGTTCATACTGGCAGCACAAAGTCTTCCCTGATTTCCCCAATACTGTTCCGGGAGTCATTGGCACTGTGTGATGGGGCTTTGGGTCTCTGTTGTTTGTGAGCAACCTCAGGCCCTGCAAACCATCTCTGCAGGATTCTTACTGTCCATTACGGTCATTGTAAACTAGACTGGAGCTTGACCTTAAGCTTGCTAGCACAAATCAGCCATTCTGCAGAGTGCAGCAGCTGGAAGGCTAAGCTTCCTGGAAAAAGAGCATTAGCTTGCATTTCATTTCTTGTGATTTCTACTGGAAAATTATAGGTCATGTCAGTGCTGCTGAGGAAGGTTCAAAAGGCATGTCGTTATAACCTCTGTGCAATGAACAAGTTGGTTGTTGCAGCACCTCCAAAATCTGATGACAACCTGGAGGTGTCCATGGTTGTCTCATTGGTTGTTGCTCTGCGATGCACTGATGATGGCAGAAATACTTGGACCTAGGAGGAATCAGGTGACTGGGCTGAGCACCACCAGTGAAGATGCATAGGTCACTGGCTGTGCAAAACTCAAACTCTATTAGAGATAAAACATTGAGTCACTTTGTGGCAGAAGCCAAGAAATGACTGGAGATGATGCTTATTTTCAACTTGAAGAGCAGACTGCATATGGCAAATTAAGACTGGAAAAATGAGACACAGAATATGTCATCTAGGCTCTGGGCCATATGGGATGTGAATATCAGTCCTAATCTAATAAACTGTTAGGTTGCTAGTAGCAGATGCACCAGGGCATGGAAAAGCTCAGACAAGAGATAAGCATGCAAACAGCATGCTGCTCAGCTATGCAAAGCAGCCCAAGGAGAACCTTGTGCCATCAAAGATAAATCAATATTACAAGAAAAATGCCCAAACCTTGGAGTGCCAAGACATAACTTAACAGTTTGTGGGGCTGAAAACAGCCAAGTAATGACACTTCACAGTGACAGTGGCCTGGAGCACTGATTGATTCAATGATAATTTTGCACTGCTGGCACCGTTAATCACCTTCCATCTCTTCTGGAGAACTGTGTTGCCACAGAGCTATTGCCAAAGTATCCCTGTAGGGAAAATCACTGATGTTCGGACAGACTTTTTATCCTGGGATAAGGATGAGTTGCTCCAGGGTGAGGTAACACCTGCTGCAAGTTGGAGAAGATTTTAATTGTCACGGTTGCAATATGGTCTTTCTCAGTTTCAGTCTTGGCTGGAATAACGGACAATAGTAATGCTATAAAGTTCTTGCAGGAGATTTGATCTGACTCTCACATCCCTCAAGGTGCAGCTGATTGAGTTCTGCAGTCCAGCGAGGCCAAGAAAAGTGGAAAGAAGGGAATCAAGGCCTGTGGTGTTTAACAATATAGCTAAAATGTCTCCTGTGCCTACTCTTGGTAGACGTTTGGGACATCTGCAAAAACGCACAGCAAAAATAACTCAAGACATTCTTGGCAAAAGATAGAGAGCTGAGCAGCACCATGCATTGCTTGTATATAAGTATTTTATGCAGTTATACTTCTGGACTTGGTTCTAAAGTGTTTTCTGGGCAGTGCTAAATTTTCAACTTGTAGTGATTCAGATTCTGTGTAAGATTCAAGGTCATTTTGCTGCTTTTCTGCCACTTCTTTGCAGATGACAACATGCTGGATGAACATGCAACATATTACTGGCTGTTTGGGTATGCTCAGAGCTGGCTGTTTGCACAGAGACAGACCCCTGTCTGACTATGGTGGGATGCATAAAGATCAAGAAGCACACACTGAGCAAGTACCATTTTATCCACAAGAAGCTCATGTGATTTCCTTCTTTCTCCTTGCTTTACTATGGCAGGATGAGATCACGAGTGCAATAATAAATCATTGAGATCAAAGTGCTAAGAAAATGAACACTGGAAGGTGTCCAAAACTGTCCAAAACTGCTCTGTAGGATGAGTCAGATGATGAATGCTGGGAGGGTGACTCAGTCTTAGAAAATGCCTCCAGCTGCTGGTAGACTTTAAGCAAAGAGCCCTATACCTTCAGGGACTGCGTACTGTCATCTCCAAAGATGGCATTGCTTTGCTTTTGATGGTGCAAAGGTGGGTGCAGCACCCCAAATGTGACTTTGGAGTGAAAGCTGAGCTAAATTCTCAGCTGTAGAGCCACAGCAGCTGAATGCTGAAGTTGGCTCAGCAGGTTTCACCAAAAGCCAGTCTGTTTGTTGTTTAGTTACAAGGGGTGAGACCTCAGCAATGAGGTGGCCAAAACTGATTTCACTAAGTAGTAGAACATGACTTGACTGTTTTGCTGGGGCCAGATACACTCCAGACAGCAAGAGGTGTTGCACAGGGAATTAACTGACATGAGAACAAAGACCTGGTTCCTCTGAACAGCAATTGCAGCTGCTTTCTTCAAACACGTAGCAAAGAGCTAACAAGGACACTGGTCTGGGTGATGCTCACTATAAGATAAGGTAAGGGTCCCTTTCATTTCAACACGGGTAGAAAGGCTTGCTTGTGTTGGTGCCCAGCCTGCTTTTGAAACCAGCAGGCTGGGAAAGTCACTGAGAACACCCCGTCCTGCATTTTGGCATATGGCAGCAGTGTGTCCAGCAGATATGTAGGATATGGCTTTCTTGCCTGGAAATGCACTCAGCCAGCAAGTGGATTACCAACGGACAGAGCCATGAACTCAATCAAGCCTTGCTCTCCTCTCTTCCTCAGCTGTTCTCTGCAAAATAGACCCTCTGGAGGAAGGCAAGTCACTCCAGATGCATTACCTGGGATTGCCATGTAAACGATTTTCACAGAGCCATATTTCTATTCCCCACCTCCTCTGCAAGCAAGCATGCACAGCTGAGAGCAGCATGCTCTTGCTTGGAATGAGGTGGAGGGAATCGGCATGCTGCTCGCCTTGCTGAGGTCTTTGCAGCTCCTCTTCCTTTGCAGCATCAAGCCTTTAAAAAGGTAATATCCCTGCTCGGCAAAAAAGAGGAGAAATGCCAATCCTGGAATTTCAGTAGAAGAGAGAGTGGAGTGCAGTCGAACCAGGCTTCCTTGCATTTACACTGAGCTGAAGTGCTGCCCTGACATTTACCATCATTTCTTCAATCTCAAACCACATCTTAGCACAAACAGCCCTACAGGGATGTGACCATATCTGGTGATGGGAGCAGCTAGCCTCATATCAATGAAAGCTTTTGGTTTTCTTCAAAGAAAATAGTATTTTACTAAAAAAAATCCACTTACGTGATCAGGTGCCTTTTGAATTTCAGCATGGTGAGCGGAGCTTTGGCCGCGGAGCGAGTGGTTATCGTGAGCTCAGCGCAGAGACTGGGAGAACGGAAAGCAAATACACAGTGCCTGGCTTGTGCTCCTGTATCCGCTGGCCCCTCCCTGGGGTGCCTGGCGTGGTGAGGCTGGAGCAGACGGTCACACTGGTGTCCCGCTCTCCAGTGCCTGCCCCCAGGGAGTGATTGCTTACTTGGAGTGGCCAGTTTCCACAGCAGGCCTATTGCTAATCATTGCTGTTTTCTAGAGACCATGGGCAGACTCCTGGAAGCCTTGGTGGCTGGAGGGAGTAGGTGGTGGCTGGCTGTACCACTGATTTTTTGCGTCCCTGCCTTTCCCCTGAGGTTCAGTTAAGGACACAGCTGTTGATGCATGTTGTTTCTCTTTGGCCTTGTGTGTCCTCCCAGCTCTGCTCTTCGTGGGATAGCTTTGCCTCTTTCTATTCCTTCTTGTGTGTTTGTCTTTTCTTTTCCTTCTTGACAAAGTTGAGGCTGGGAGTGCCTGTCACTTGGTAGTGACTCTGCTGCTACAGTCTCTGGGTCTATGCTGTGGAGAGGTCTGCAGAGACTGGATCACATATGCACAGCGCAGGGCTAACCCTCTCTAAAACAGCTAGGTTTCATCTGTGCTTGAAGCACCCTGTGCTTCCCCTCGCTTTACTTGGGGCTCTGGGCATGCTTGAGAAGCGTTTGGTGCTCCAAGCGCGTCAGGCTGGCCTCCTACCTTGACCATAGTCACCTCCCTCCTGTGCTGAGACTGTTTTCTGTCAGGATGACCAGCAGTGGGGCACATCTGGTAGGAAGCCAGTTATGTCTCCCACATGCCCGTAGCAGCAGAAAAGTGAGTTACAGGGTCTGCTTCCTCCTGGCTGGTGAACAAGGCAAGACACCTCAACAGAGAAGTGGAAGGCTGCCCTCCATGACAAAGATCCACAGTTGGTCCTTTCCCCCAGTGTCTCTTCTCTTTACAGTAGCTCTTCCTCTGTATCCTTCTCCTCCAAGGCTCATCCTAGCATCTCATGGAGTATCAGCAAGCACACAACCATGGCTTTGCAGACCAAGGATGCTAAAATCTGGATGGCAGGATGGCAATGAACACATGCCTAGGTGGTGGTGGAGATGAAGGAGGTGGTTGTGACCTCTGCAATGAGAATCATCAAAGCATGCTGTGTAACACCCGTTCTGCCCTTAAGAGTCTCAGCAAGACCAGGTTGCCTTTGTACCTGGTCTGTCATTGGCTGAAGGACCCTGGCGGGGCAAGTTTTGCTTTTGCTTGTACTTGTCAAAAAAAGCACAGCAGGTAGTTACACCTGCCTGAGCTCCCTTTCAGCCAAGATGTCTTCCTTTAGCCACTGTAGGGCCATTTTTCCTCCCCTCCCTCTTACAGGGAGCACAACAGGGAGGCAGCTCATTCCCCCCTTCCCTGGCACAGGGAGGTGCCGCCTCTCCCTGTCCACCTCATCAAAACCGCAAGTTTACTGTAGGGCTGTTGTGTTCTCCACCCATCCTGTGCTCCTGCTATCTACTGTGGTTGGAGCTTATCTTGGAACCTGGGGCTGGGTGAGACACATGAACTGGCTTACCTTTTGCATGAGTCAAATCCCTTTTCTGCTGCTGCCTTCCACTAAATGGGATGTCTGGATTACGAGTTGGTGTTTCTTCCTCCTCCTCCTTTTCTCTGCAGGTGTAACCATGTCTCACAATCTGAGGTGGATAAGCCTGGTTTGTGGAACCATGGTGCAGGTGGCTGGGGGTCTGCGAGCATCTTAAGCCAGGATTTGGATGCAGTGGTCCTACTGCTGCAGGACAAGGGGTAACCCTTCTTAGGAGCATCCACACAGGCACACTGGGAATGAGAAGCCCAGGAATAGGAAGGTGCCCAGGCAGGCTTGATCCTGATCCTATTTGATTCCCCTTTTTGTGGAAGAGCTTACGGGATTTGTCACTTCCTCAGCTCCATTGTGTCCATAAGGACAGGCCTACTCATTATGAGAGACCCAGTTTTGGTGTGCAGTGAGGTTCAGCATCTCCTGTCTTCCCATTTGCTTCCTCACAGCCTCTTTCCTGGGCATAACTTGATGCATCTGTGGAGGAGAAATTCAAAAAGCAAAGCTGTCTTTTCTCAGTAAGGTCTGGTGATAGGACTGGGTGCAAGCATCTCTCTTGGAATACAGATGACAATTGCATCCCAGGGAGACTGTTGAGGAGTGTGGCAATTTGACCACAAGTGTTATAGAGAGAGCTGTGACGGTGATTTCCTGCTGCCCATTTCCAGGAGGTTTTGGGTGCAGGCAAATCGGTCTTTTGCCACAGCTTCTCTCAGGAATTGGCAGATGAGCCAAATGCTGAGCAAGGAGGCTTCAGCTTGCCTCAAGGCACTCAGGACTGCTGCTATTTCCTGAGTGGCTTGTCTGTAGAATCTTGGGACTTTTCCTAGGGTTGTGGGGCAAACTGTACCAATGCTTGAAAAGCATGGCTTTGTGGTCCCTTTTCAAGTCTAAATGTGGGGTCAATGTGACCATCTACGTTTCGAAAGGTGAGGAGGAAAGGAGTACTGTGACCAGGACATCCAACCTCTGGATCACCCAGCAAGGACTCCCCATAGCATGACCCACTTGGAGACAGAATCCCATGAGCGCAGGCACTTGTCACAACTCCTGTTGCCGCAGAAAGGTCCATGCTGTGTTGTTAATATCTAACAAGGCCAGGCAAGTCCCAAATTACTAACCATATCCTCCTCAAACAAACAGTTGAACTCTGAAAGGACCTTTTTCTTTTCTTCAGTCCCGTTTTTTATCAAATGCTGATTGACCAATCTTGTTCTCCTTCCACTTTACAATGTGGCCAGTATGTTAGGAAGGGTGTGGTGAAACCACTCAATGAAGCTCAGTTAGCAGCAGTTGCTGCTCCTTTACCAGCAACCTCCTTCCTACCCGGCTCCATCTCCCTCGCATTAGCACTGACGCTCGCCTGGCTTCCAGTAATCCTTGTCAGGGATTACCACTGATGCCAAAGCCTTGTAGGCCTCGTGTTTACCCCCACTTCCCTAAGGGGGCTGAGTCAGATGGGTGCCAGCACAGAAAGGTAGCAGCGCCAGAGTGACGGGTGGGTGAAGAAGAGGACTAGGGTTTGAGGCTGGCTATAGCATCATCTCACTTTCTCCCTTCCTTCATCTGCAACTTTTTCCTTTCCTTTCTGTGATAACTGCTCCAGCATAAAAATGACCTAGCAGAAATCTCTGTGTAGATTTTTTTTTGGTTTGGTTTGGTTTGGTTTTGCTAAAGCTGGATCCATTTGCACTCCTTGTTGCGCCCAAAGATGTGAATAGTTGCCTTCAGGTGGTCAGCATCACAGCTCATGCTGTTAAAGACAACGAGCAGGGTAGAGCTTTCCAGGCTTGATGGGGCAAGGTTTCACTTGGCTGAGAAGGATAACGCCGATGCCCTTGCACATGCCAGCAAGAAGGAGGTAACTGTAGCCTGGAGAATACAGCAGCAAGGAAGCATCTTGGTAGAGAGCAGGGAGACTGGAAAGGGCGAGGAGGAAGCTGCTTCTGGGACTTGGCTTTGACTGTGTTGCAAGAGATTTGTCAATTGCTCCTTGCAGACAAGTACTGTTAGTTGCTGTGGGATGGACAGAATCAATGTTGTCTGACGTTTCTCCTTAACTAGAATGAATATCTAGCTGCTTAGGCTAAAGGAGGAATGCTTGTATCAGTGGCAAGATGATTTCTAAGGAAAGAAAACACAACTATTGCTGTGAACCACAGTAGGTTCAAGCAGGTGTTTGCAGCATCTTAAATGTCCAGGAGGTACAACAAGAGCTTTGCAAATGGAGGCTGGGGACAACCCCTGGACACTTCTTGGGGTAGACAGGCTGATGTCTAACTGGATGATGTCTTTATTGGGGGAGGGAACCCTGCACAAGCCACAGGCCACTCAGGACTGGCTAGTTTGTGCTGCTTTTGCTGTGCTGCTAGAGTGAATGGGTTGCACCAAAACGCGCTCTGCAGCAATCTCTCATGGGTGCTAGTGCTCCAAGCCAAGGAAGGTTAGTCTTTAGGAAGGTTAGGTTAGGAAGGTTAGCTCCTGGAACTGCTAATGCAGCTGCTTACATAAGGAGCCAAGTTTAAACATTTTCCTGCAAACACGCAGGCTCTTGTTTCACACATATCTATCTGTATATTTGCGGCTAGCTAGTGCGTAGATAGCAAAGGCCGACATTGGGTGCGGTCCATGGCCAAAATGGCAAGTTTCTGGATTAAAAACATCTGTGCAGACTTGTACTGCTGCAGGGGCATTTGGAGCTGCTGAAACAATTGGTGAGAAGAGGAAATAATTTTTGTTGTTTTTGTTATTGGCTTTTTTTTTTGGGGGGGGGGGGGGCGGAACGAGTGCAACTGGCAGCCCAAGGAAGTCTAAGTCTACTAAGTCATATCGGTGTCCCTTGGGAGTTTCCTTAGGAAGGAGAGGAGAGTGATGCCTCACTGACGGAAGTGGCTTTCTACTTTTATGACGAAAGACAAAATCTGCAACATAAATTAAATCCTTTATTTTGGTGGGACAGGGTGATAAGTCCTCCCACAAGGAAGGGCTGCAGGGGGCACAGGCTGTGTCTTTAATAGGGGTCTCGGTAGCTGAAGTTGGATGGACCTGGATTGAGGCTAATATTCCTTTGTTCTGTGTGCAAGTAGCTAGACTTTGAGGACCTGGAGGTTGTTCCCATAAGGAGAAGTCACAGAAGGTCCACACATCACCAAGGATGACCAAAAGCTCAAGCAAGAGAGAGGACCCTGGCTGAGTCCTGTACTCTGCCAAGGCTGACAGGCCCATTCCTACTCTCACCCACTTCAGCATTTTTTTCCCACTGTCTTTATTTCTTTATTTTGTGATTTTGTGCTTTGCTTAAGCAGAAGATGATGCAGCTAAGTCCCTGCTGACACAGTCACCTTGATGAAATCATTTGTAACCTGATCTGCAATACTTCTGCAAACAGCATGAACATTTCTGACAGACAGAAGCTTGAGAGAAAGGAGTCTTCTCCAGCAAATCCTTAATACAGCATTTCCATTTGCTTTTCAGAGCAGTTTACAGACTGACCCATTCATCAAATGACCCACAAGCATTTCTAGATGACTTACTGCAGGGAATCCAGTACGCCCTCTTATCGGGAATGTGCCAGTTTGCTTTTTCAAGTCACTTGCAAGCCTATCGCAGACAGGGCCTCACCTTTGTTTCTGGGTTTTCATTAGCGCCTACTTAAATTTATATTTAGTTTATTTTACACTTTGCAGACTGCGTGGGGCACAGCAGTTTAATTAGTTCCTATTGACTTTAAGAGCTCTCCTCGGAAAGGAGGCCTCCCTGGAGTCTCACTGGCGAGGTACCTAGAATTAAAAGTTCCTTTTGTAAGGCCATGGTGCTCAGCCATGCTCAGCTCATAGGGACCCAATGGGAGCAAATGCAGCAATTTGTGAAATCAGGAGCAAAGGGTAGCTATGAACCTGTTGAGACTGAGAGTGGTACTGATGCGCTGTGGACTCTGAGCTACTTGGGGTCCCTTCTGGTGTAGTGATGGAGTATGTTCCTCTGAGTATGTTCCCAGTTTGCTAAGGGGATGAGGAACACTCTGGCTATGCAGGGGGTTAAGGGCCTTTGCTAGAATCAGGCAGCACTTAGCTTTAGGGTGAAAGTGGGAGAGCAGGTGGATGTGCTACAGTTTGGGGGAGAACCACCTTGTTGCTGCTAGCTTTATGTTTTTTGGCTTGCGCTGGGACTTTGGCCTTAACTGTATGTTCACTTGTTCTTTAATCTTGTTCACCTTATCAGAAACCTTTGAACAAAAAAAAAAAAAAAAATCTCCACTCACCTTGGGGACAGGCTTTGTGATTTCTCTTTGGTTTGTTTTGTTTTCTTGCCAGAGACTTCAAAGAGATTAGAGCACTCTCTCACAAACCTGGGCCTGGTCTTGAAGCCTCTGAAGTCCATAATGCTGGCAGTGCTATAATGCTGGCAGTGCTTTAATGCTGATGGGGTCTGGGCTGCTTCTGGGAGCTAATTGTTGCTGTTCCTTCCCAGAAAGGAATGGGTGAAGGTGCAAGAGATGTGTTTACTCTTCACAGCCCTTCTCTTAGTCCCCACAGTCTGAGGGCATACAGCTTCTCTTTGGCTGTGAGAGAGGTTGGCAGTGTGGGTCTGCTCTGACATCCCACCCATCTATGGCAAGGCAAGGATGTGTCCTGCAGGTTATGCCTCGTGTCCCATTTCAGATGATAAGGGGAACAGAAGCAGAAATAGGACACTATCTCTTCCTTTAGTTTCGACTTCTATCTTAGCCATGCAGGCAGAACTTCTCCGAAACTTTAGTGTAGAGCAGATTGCATGGGGGCTTCGCCCATCTAACTCTATCTGTCATCCCTGCGGGAGCACAGTAGAAAATGAAAATCATCTGTGGGCTCTCTCTGGTGCTGTCTGAGCTCCTGAACTCTAGGATAGCAAGTAGAAGACCTGAAAGACATATGTAACTTAGTATGGCTTCAGAATTAGACTACATTGCTAAGGGCCTTGTAGGATCCAGGATCTTCTGAGGAAAGCAGTTCCTTAAAGGCTGGATATGTCTTCATCTCCAGACCAGAACATGAGGTTACAGAGTACTTAGAGGACTTGCTAGTTTGTTTCTAGGCACTTAATAACAGAAGGGAAAGAGGGCATCCCAACTACAAGCAGGCTTGCGTTCCCCTCAATGGAGAGAGCCATGGGTGACCTATTCCTGCCAAGGATGAGACACACATGGCTTGAAAGTGATTGCCATGCTAGGTGTCTTCCCTCATGCCTGAATCAGGGTCTCTCGAGCATCCCTTGTTTGAAGGGGCTATTACCCTCCCCAGTGCTGCTTGGATCTTACCATGTTTGTCACTGAGAGCTTTGTACCACAGAAGACTATACTTGCTAACCTGTTCTCTCTATTAGGGACATCCTACAGTCTTCACTTCTCGAGGTGGAATCAAGCTGCAGCCTGGGTTTCAGGCATGTTGCCTCTTCAGTCTGTCCTTGATCCAACCTACAGCCAGGTTTTGGGAAACGCTCGCTCATGGCTGGAGGTTTTCTTTGAAGGAGCTAGTGAAGAGAAGAGGTTTGACGCAAGTGCTCGCAAAGTCTTCCGGAGTGTTGCTAATGGAAAATAAGACCGATGCCAAACTGAGAAAACTATGTTCAGCCTGAGAAAGGCCAAAGCTGAGCAGGAACAGAAATGCAAGCGGGAAGGGCTGAATGCAGTGTGATAGAGAAAAGGGGAGAGAAAGAGAGGAGAAACAAGTGATATAGGAGAAGGATGTTTCTCCTCTCCATCAGATGTCCTTTTCCTTGGGGGCTCTGGGGTAATTCAGCATTCATGCTGTGGTTGCAAGTAGTTTGTGTGAGTTTTGTCCCAGTGCTGGAAGTGCTGGGGTGTCTTCAGGCCTCCTTGTGGCTGGTGAAAGTTGTGTGTGGCTGTGTCTGACCCAGGGGAGCAGCTACAGCCCCACAAAGAGTTAGGTGAGGTGCACACAGGCAAATAGCAGAAAAGGTACTCAAATGAAGGCTGGATGGAAGACTCATAACAACCAAACGAAAACAGGTGGAGCAGACATTTGCAGAGCAAATGCCTTTGAAACACATCAGCATGCAAATAGGGTGAGGAACCTCCTGGTCTGAGGCCACCTCCTATTTATGGAAAGCACGACGACAAGAAACTAGATAAACGTTGGTGGCTCATCTGTGAAAAAAAAAAAAAAAAAGAAAAGAAAAGAACTGTAATGAAATTGAGGAAATTGCTTCATTTATGTTTTCTAGGAAAACTGCAGCATATGAATGTTAAGTAGCTGCCAAAGATTTGTGCTTGGTCATCTGACACCTGGAGGAGCAGTGAGGCTGGATGTGCTCCTTCCCTGAAAGGCACCTGAGGTCTGCGCCCTTCTCTCCCCCTTTGCTCCCTTTGCCTGTTCCTCCTGACCACATTTTCCAGGGGGAACAGGATGGTGTCAATTAGGACCATAGAGTTAAAAGCAATGTTGTGTCAGTAATTGCAGACAGCTTGTCCCTGTCCTCTTCCCAAGCCTTAGGGTGCAAAGGGCTACCTTGGTAGTGTAGAGATATTTCTGACCCTTGAAGAAAATACCATTTTACTCAGGCAAATCTCTGCTATGTAAATGACACAGCCCAGGCAGAGGATTTTTGCTCTTCCTGGGCAGGCTAATTGCCTTGACCTCAATTCTCGTAGAGGGATATTTCCTGGGTTATGGAGGGAAGCTGAGGATGACGTTTTAGTGGAGGTAGTCATGTGTCAGCAGGCTCTGTTCCCTTTAGCATAACTGCCTGCGGCAAAAGGCAAATTTCCCATGGCAGGCTGGACTCGCCTCACCCTCCATCTCCAGGATGAAGGGAGCTGAACTGACCACCTGGTGGGGACTGCCACATGGCAGGGCCCTTTGGGATCTACAAATGTTGGGATCCAACCTCATCTTCCACTGAGAGTTCATCACCTCTCTGCTTCCCTTTCTGTCATGCAAGGAAGGACCTGGGAGCATAATTAATCAATCACAGAATCATAGAATAATTGTGATTGGAAAAGACCTTTGAGATCATCAAGTCTAACTGCAAGAAAAAGCAAAAGGCTTAAAAGCCAAGATCTTCCTCTGAAGATCTGAGCCAGGATGGAGAATTTCCCCTTTCCTGCCAAGGCAGTTGTGATTTGACTCTATGCAATCACAGGTCCCAAATCCAAAGAGGGACAGAGTTTCCTGGATTTGATGAGGGCTGGTACTCTATAAGACAGTCTTGGGAAACATATGAACTCATGGGAACACCATGACCCTATGCCCACTGCTCTTGCCATATTCTTCAGCCTGTAAGGCTGAGATGGGAGGAAGTAAAATTTTAGCAGTGATAGAGGGTTACAGCTCAGCAGCAAATGCACCCTGCAAGGGAAGGTATGACATGAGGATGTGCCCTTGGGAGCAGACAGCAAGAATAATTAGGAGTCAAGGGCACTAATCTGGAAGAAAAATGTTATTTGCAGTCATAGTCAAAGAGTGGATCATAGTCAAAGAGTGTTGGAAGTGTACCTGTTTAAATCAGGTTAAATTTTGTTGCTTCCTTTCATGCGCTTTGGGATGTAAAGTCTTGCTTTCTTCTCCACATGTCCCAGCTGCTCATAAATGAACCTCAATACAGTAACAAAAACGACTGCAAAGTCCTTTTAGAG
Source organism: Nothocercus julius (assembly GCA_013398735.1). NCBI lineage: Eukaryota > Metazoa > Chordata > Aves > Tinamiformes > Tinamidae > Nothocercus > Nothocercus julius. The sequence continues at coordinate 2,163,190 of VZSV01000136.1, forward strand.
GACTTAGGTTTAGGGGCGTGTTTGCACTTAAATCATTACTGCAGAACTGCCTCCTCATGCATCAAGGGGCTTTGTGTGAGGCTTGTAAATGCTTCTTTTTGGGAACTTGATGATGAAATCCCACCAGGAAGGAGGAGAACAAGAGGACCAGTGCTAACATCCTTGAAGAGTTTAGAGAAGGAAGGATGCCCTTTGAAAGAAAGCAAAAAGACAGTGGCTAGGTAGAAGGATGAGGTTGAAAAACAACTATCCGGAGATGTGGGAGTTGTGTGAGCATGCAGGACCGTCGGATGCTAAGCTCAAGTGAAAGAAGATGTCCTTCGGCATAGCCAGCACCACTCTGTGTTGTTAGTAATTCATGTTTTGGCTTTTCTACAGTGGTTTCTCTGCAGCAGACACTGTATTTTAGCTTTCTCTTCAGATGTCAGATGCTACTCACAGCAGTCATCCTTCTGTCCATGAAGATCTTAAACTGCTAGAGCTTCCTGAAAGTGTTAAATCTTCTCTGCTCCCTTACAATAACTGCAGGGCTGGTATCCCCAACACGGGTCTTCTAGGTGAACAAAATATTAAACCTCTGGATTTTTTACTGCTTGTCCCTGTAGGGGTCATCAAAGCAGCAGGGAAATTGCAGGTGGCTGCATAGAAAGAAACCCAGGAAACGTCTGGGACTGCTAAAACGCTTCATGCACCAGTGTTATGCTCAAGACAACTCCACTGCAGTTCCTGTTGCGGACATGCTTACCCTTCGTTGCTTATTCTTCTGAGCCTCTCTGTGCTGTGGCTTGATGCTGTGCCCCATCACAGGTGCTCTGGCAGGTTTTTGACAGAATATTTTCTTTGGAACAGCCGGAATCAGACACCTCTGTCTCTTACAGGGAACAGTTCTTTTTGGCAACATCTTCAAGTAAAAAAGTTCAGAAGTCATCAAAAGAATTCTTTCCCAAAGAAATGGTTTATCAATTTCACTTTTTTTTTTTTTAATTAAAAAAAAAAATTGGTCAGCAGCATTTTAAGAAAAGAAAAAAGAAGTATCAAAATTCTGCACTGATGCAATAGATCAGAAGATTTTTCAGTCTTCTGTTGTGACAGAGGAATTTGATGACCTTTCCAAAAAGCTTTCAGGGAAACACAGCTAATCCATGCCTTCAAAGCCTGCAGAGAAGCTGAAGGAAGAGCCACTTTGCCCCTTTCAGCTCTTAGGAATGCAAAACTCCTCTGCCTTTTTTCTGGTGCGTGGTGGTCTCTTCTGGTCTGGTTCCTTTGCCACTAACCTGTTCACCCCAAGATGGAGGGCCAATTGAAGTCAAACTTCTAAAGAAAGGCATCCAGAGCCAAGCCTTGGTTTGTCAAGGGTGTAGTGTTGCTCAGCTGTGACTGCCTGGGACACTATATGCCTCCTATTTACATGGCTCAAGCTAGCCGAAGGCCAGAGTCTCCTTTTCAGACCACTCTGGGACTTGGAATTTACAGAACTAAACCAAACAAATCTCTGCAATGCTGTTTCAGTCTCTAGGGTGACCGACAGTCTGAGCCATGCTGGTTTCAAGAGCTTCTTGGTCTGGGTTCCTGGAGCTTCCACAAGTGAGTGTGTGACACCTGTGGCAGAGACTGCAAAGCTGGCACTCATTTCCTACAAGTTGTTCTGTTGCACACATAACATGCACAAGAGTTGGTGCTCCCTTACACTTCCCGCTTTGTCCAAAAGGACTCTGGACTTGAAGCTTTACTATGGGGGCAGTTGTTCCTTTCGGAGACCCAGCTCCTACAGAGATTTTTCTTCCTGCATGGCACAGAGCTGCAACAGCCTCAGTTCATGCCTTGGGATGCTCTGAAGCTTTCTGCTTGGTTCTGCCGCAGCTCATCGGGCATCTGCACAGTGTTGTCCCACACATTTTCTAAGGCTTGAGGACTGGCCAAGTCACTGTTGGTTTCCCCAGGACTAGCAATATTTCCCCAATACTGCTCAAAGTTTAGTAGCCATGCTTGCTTGCCATAGTCTAGCATGTTAATCAATCTAATCCTGAAGTCAATGACCTCTGAGAGATGGGGATTAGTTGAAGAGTGACAAGGCGAGTCATAGAGGGAGCGTGAACCTTTGGCTCCTATAGCAGAAATGCGGACAGCTCTGGTCTGCAAATGTCCCCAGGTGTTGAAGTGGAGAAAGCATGCACACAATGCTGCATTGTAATCATGCTAAAGCAACGGGTCACCATGGGATTAAGGTCACAGCACTTCTTGCAGAGAGCTGCACACAGTACAGAGCCAGCTCTGGCCATTGTGTTTGAGCAAGGGCTGTGCAAACAGCACGATGTGCTGGGCCAAGGTTGTGATTGCCATTTCTCATTGGCAGTAGGTCAGAGGTTTAGAGGGACAAATTCAGGTCCAGAGTCTATGTGTGATGAAAGCTCATATTCAACTAATATGCAAAAGGGTCTAGGGGGATGCAGCCAGGTGCGGTAGTCTCATGGCAAGGACCAGATTTATTTTTGGTGGTAGAAAATTGGGAGGGGAGGAGAAGAGAGGTCAAGGAGGAATGCTGAGGCCCTGGGTATGTGATGAGGAAGAGGAGCACAGTCAGCTCATTTCCTTTCTGCACGCTTGAGGACTGACACTCTGCTTCATGCATCATCTCCTGGCTGCTTTCATTCCTTCCTCCTGTCTTAACATCTCTGATATCCTTCCTTGTTTCCCTCCTGGGCCTGGAGATCTCCTCTCTCTTCTAGCTTGTCCCAGAGGGACAAAGTACATAGTCACTGTGCACTTGCTGCTGAGATGTGGTTACATTTCACAATCACGGTCCTACAGAAAGCAGGACGGAACTGAAGAAGTTGGGGATGGAGCCCCTTGCTCTGTGGGCTTGGACAAGGATGTTTTCCCTAGTCCTACTGGTGGACTCTCCTGCCTCCATGCTTGTTCCAGCAGAGCAAGGGCATCTCTGAAGATTGATGATGATGGTTCATTGTGGGGAATGGGCCAAAATGTGGCTGCACAAAGTTTAAAAAAAAACCCAAAGCCACAGTTGTTTCAAGTGTCCAAATACTGGCTCTTTGCAGCTGTTGAAATATTCACTTCTCCAGAAGAGTGTGTTTTAAAAGAGCCGATCTGCGTCTGAGGCAGTGGGAGCTGCAGTGGGTGTGTTTGGTTAGCAAGCAGCCAGCTATTTCCACAGGGGGTATTCATTAGGTTGCAGTTTGGTTGAACTTTGCTCAGGCTTACTTTCATTGCACTTCTTCCCTCACTCCTCCGCTGCCTTGGATTTGAATCCTTTTCTCTGTTATAGGCCAAGTGTTAGGGAGCGGTCTTCCTCTGGGCCACTTACTTCTCCCCTGCTCCCCTTGTTCCCCTTGCTGCTTGAGTTGTTCCTTCTCATGCTGAGTCTGGACTTTTCCTTTTCATCTTCTGCCTTGCAGAACAAGCAGCTTGCAGGACAATTTGGAGGGATCCTGTTGCACCAGTGTCTCAGTGTCTCCTTATATTCTGTAGGTGCTTTAGGATGCAGGGTTCTTCTCCTCTGACTTGTAGTCCTCTCTTGGAGTTTGAAAATACAGCTGGGAAGAATCAATACATTCTTTGGTGCATCTGCCTCATCCTGGGGTACTGTAGGGGTATGAGACTCTAAGACAACTAAGTCTAACTGACTTCCTGGGACAGCCAACTATCCAGAAGGTAACGTGGTGGGTAAGGTGGTCTGGAACTTGAAACAGGAAGGAGAAATATGAAGAGAGATGGAGAGAGGCATAAGTGAGAAGAAATGTTCAGACTAAAGTTGCTGAAATATTAACAAACAAAAAAAAAGGTTTTTCTGTATTCTTGAAATACAATATCCACTTGTGCTTAGAAAGTGCTCTGGATAACATTCCTTTCCTGGTGGTGTTTGGGAAGCTAAAGAGCTGTTGGGTTCTGCTGGAGATCAGCAACTAGGCAAGAGACAGCAACCACAGAGGGAGGAAGAGAAGATGATTTCTGACAAAGGTTTAAGTCTCCAATAGTTCCTCAAAGTTCCCAAAGAAGGCTAGTATTGAGAAGAGCTGCTAATTCTGTGTGAAACAAGGCTGAGGGAAATTGCATGTAGTTCAGTCAAGACAAGAGTGTAAGGAGGTCTGATGGGATACGACTTAAATGAGTAAGGTGAACACACCATGTGCCCCAGGGAATGAATACTAGCACTTTAGAGATCTTTTGAGCATTGTCCTTCTGTCAGTGCAGGATGTGTCTCTTTCTAGATCATTGTTGGCCAGTCCAGGAATGTTATTTTTCTTCAAGCAGACCAATACTAAGTCAAACATCAGAAAGTTAAAGCAGAAGTTAAAGCAGGCAAAAAGCAGCACCATGCCTTCTAGGTCAGTCCTCACCACGCTGTGTTATGAACAGACAGCATTTTTTGAATGATGGATCATTCAAGTCACACCAGGTGGCCAATTTCATATCATCCAGGTATGTGGTGGGAACTGTATCCCTGGGACCTGCCAAGTTGTCTGCATCAGACCTGTAGTGCTGCGGTACTACACTACTACTACCAGTACCACTCTACCCCAGTATCCGGTACTACCCTAACTATGGATTCTCCAAATATCCATGGGAAAGACAGAGCTCATCACATTATGCCAGCTCAAGAGCAGAACTTTGCCTGTGTCCTTGTTCTTGGAGAAGACCCTTGTGCCTCATACCTTGTGCCCCAAATGTTGGAGTTTGCTTCTTAGCTCAGCCCCCTCAAATTGTAGACGGAGCAAAGTAAAGTCAAGCAAACATTCCCTTGGCTTGATAGGCTTTGCACCTTGCTGAAAATTTCAGGAGACTGCTATGTTTGAGGTCTGAGTTGGGACTCCAACCCAGCTCTCCACTGCATTGTCCTCTCAAGCCAATACCCTGAGCACTAATGTATGCATGAGCTGAGACAGTGACTGTGTTGGCCTTGACCACTCTGTCAAGGTGCAAAAGCTTCTAAGGAGTGTGTCCCTGCATAAGAGTCCAGCTAGGGGTACATACTCCCAGTTTTCTTCCCCTGTCTTTCCACCTCCCTTCCTTTTATTTTTAACCATTCACCTGTGACCAGAAAATATTGCACTGTGGATGCTGAATAAATGAGCAACGTGTACTTTGGCATTTGGAGTACAGTGGATTTAACCCTAATTCATGGAGTGATGATAGCCACCCCTGGGTCTAAGCTGTGACTCATTTAAAAGTGGGAAAGCTTGACTTGAAAAGCAGTTAATCCTTTAAGTCTGCTATGATTGCAAAGGATGAGAATAACCTTAACTAGCCACTAAGCAGCTGTGTGCCCTGTCTGAGCTGTCATGCGTGCCCTCTGTGTCACATCCTTAGGGTACTTCATGCCATTCCTGCTGTGGTGGGGTATATCACCCTCTGAAGTTTTCTACATGCTTGAATGAGAGAGGAAGCCTAGATTTAACTTTCAGAGAACTAAAGCAGGGTGAGATGATTCCTTCCTCTGGTTTCTCCAAAACCCATTTGGCAAGTGTTTCTAATAATTTTTCTAATAATTTATTAATTCTTCTGTTACACAGGGAGCCTGGAAGTGCTACTAAGATAGAAGTTAGTACGTGAAAGCTCTTTTTTTTTTTTTTTTGTCTTTTGTGCAGTCCTCTTACATTCATGCTAGCATCCTTTGGGAGGCAGGAAAGGAGGCATTGGCTCATGAAGGACGGCATTACGGCATTTACTGGATGAACATTGCAGCTACCCTGAAGCCCTCTGTCATTACACAAGTCTGATGTCCTTGATTAAAGGCCAACCTCATCTTCTCCTGGGGATTTCCCGCTTCGAGTGGAATGTGCTAGAACAAATATTTTGTTTGAAATAGGATCCTCATAAAGCCTCTCCTGCTCTTTCTTCATGTTATTTCTACATGGCTTGTTTAGAGAAGACAGTGACAATGTCAGCTCAATGCTGGGGAGCCACATGGCACACCTTCAAGAGCCAGCACTCAGCAGTTAAGGTTGGTACCATTTCAGTGGGATTTATTTACTGTCACATATATAAAAAAATGCCTAGAATAGCGTGGGCTATAAGTGATTGCTGCATTAGCTCATTATCCTACAGGACAGTTGGTGCTTTGTTTTTCATTCCTTTGTCTAGCCATGAGATTACTTTGTATTGCTTTCTTCTACATATCGGGATGGTGGCCTCCTGGAGGGTTGGTGGCAGTGGGGACTTCCCACGGTAGCAGGGCAGGACCTCGCAACCAGAGACTGTCAAGATTTTCCCACTGCCCCATGAGGGAGCAGGGCAGGATGTGGGGCAGCCTCCAGCCCCAGGCATCTCCATGGGAATGAAGCCAGACGAGGCTTGTGGGTCAGAGTCCAAATTTGCTTCAGCGATCATTGGGCAGGTCTGCAGCAATGAGGCAAGACTGAGTTCAAACTGGGAAGTGAGCCTGCAGGTCCAAGTCGAGACCAGGTCCAGCATTCACCAGGCACATCTACAGTGTTGAGGCAGGACCAAGATCAAGCCAGGAAGTCAGTCTGCATGCCTGGATCAGGATCAAAAAAGTCCATGGCTAGGCACAGACCTTCACCCCACAGCTCAGGCAGGGACTGAAGGCCCTAGGTTGACCGGAAATAGGCTGAAATGAGTTGGGGAGAGGTCTCAGGTGAGGCTATTTTTGGCCATTAAGGCCTATTAGTGCCCTCAGGGTCCTGATATTGCAGCATTTTTGGCTTTGGTGTGTGTGGCTACAAAAAAAAAAAAAAAAAAAAAAAAAAAAAAAAAAAAAAAGAGAGAGAGAGCAGGGGGTTGTAATAGCTACAGATGAACTTCAGTGGAGGACATTTCTTGTAGCACTGCATGATGGACCTTATGCCTATCTGTTTTTCTAAGGCTTGCTGTCTTCTCCCCTCAGCACATGGTCCCCGTGCATTGTGGCTGCTGTTGCGTCCATCCCAGGTTTGAATGGCAGGACACAGAAAGGGATTTCTGCCTAGAGCTGGTGAATGAGATGTAAAAAAGAGGTTAGTATTCAAAGAAGCACATGGTAAAGGACAAAACTGCTGGTAGAGGGACACAAGAAAGGATGGGGCCAAAAGAGCAGATCTGGGCTCTAGTGTTGCAGACCTGTGGGCATGGCCAGGCTGAGATCCTCATTCACTGCCAGCAGTCAAATGCTCCTGCCTGGTGCTAGTAACCCTAGTAGGAGTTAATTTTCCTTGGTGATTAGATCTGTGGCATGAAGCTATTTCTCCCCAGTGAGCATACAGTATCCTCTGTGTGTAACACGACCAATCATCAGACCCCCAGAGCAAAACTACGTTCCCTCCTAACCTTATGCAACTGTCAGTAAAATATCTGAAGCAAGACACTCTTTTAGTTCCTTCCTTATTCTTCTACTAGTTTTCAGGAACTGTTAGGGCCACCTTGCACTAACTGGGCTCTCTCCAGTGCTGAGATGATGATGTGCAAGGCACAGGGTGGCCTGGCCACTCGCTGGCAAGCGAACTGCAGGAACTCTGGGAGACCACTACTGAGTCCTGTCCAAATTATTCGGAGAGTGAGAGACGTATTCCTTGCATGCCAAAATTGTTTGCCAGTTTTCTTCTGTCTGACCAATGTCTCCTTTAGGTTTGACCTGAACTGAAATAAACAACAACAAATTGGCTTTGATTTGGCACCTGCTGGATTGGGGGTATATGGGGAGGAAGGAGAAAACAAAGACGAGGGAGAAAAAGAATGGAAAATCTTGTCTTGCTCTGGCAAAGGATTCAGGTGAAGGCAGGCAGGTAGGTGTCCAACACCAACCCCAGCTCTCCCTGCTCTATGGTCATACCCCACACTTCCCCTTCTCTTCCTTACTACCCCATCCCAGACATCACTCCTAGGGGCTAGACACATGCCATGGAACCTACCCAAGGCCCTGCACCTCTGTCTAGGACTTGTGGTACTTGTCTTCACAGCTGGAAATACTGAGAGGATTAAAAAGCCAAGGAGGCCTGCAAGCCTTCAGGAGGGGGGTTGAAACCTTCTTAGTTTGGCCTTTTGTCTCCACCTCTTTGCTCCTCCCCAGTTTCCTAATATCCCTGAGACTTTTGTTATTTTCCATATTGCAAAACAGCAATTACAGAAGGGTACAAGGAAGCTGGAGAGCCAGAGCCTAGCAGTGCCCATAAAGCTGTGCCAAGCCACAGTGGCCAGGGATCAGCGTGGCCAGAACAGGAGGAGCTGTTGCCTTGACCCACTTGTGCCAGAATTTTATCTTGGTGAGAACATCCTGACTGACAGGCCAGCAATTTAATTTCTGGGCTTCTTGGGAGGGAGGTGGGGACTGGAAAGCCAAGTCTGCCTTTGGGCTTATTAGAGATCCTGCACGGAGGTGAGATCTTTCACTAATGATATGGTGGTTACCAGTGTGGACAGGGAAGAGGATCCTCCTGGCTCCTCGCTGCTTGTCGTGCAAGAACTGCTGGGCTATTGGGAGTAATGTGTCTTGTAGGCACAGCCCTGGCTGTGGCAGGCTCCTATCCCTTGCAGAGGAGCCAAGGTAGGTTAGGGCACAACAGGAACAAAGTTTGATTTGCCCACACTTGAAAGCAACCAGGGCATGGTAGAAAAAGCAGGGTGCACCCTCACACTGGCACATACCACCATGGCCTGGCTCACTGGCTTGCCCTGGATCCTTCTTCCCCTTTTCCATTTGCAAAGTGCAGCATGAGGCTGTGATCTGAATCAGGGCCTGGAAACAGAATACAATTTTAGGTTCTTGGGAAAGCAGAAAGCCTGATGGACAGTTTGACATAGCTCTATGGGTTCAGTTCAAGAACTGTAGGTGGAATCACAGGCAGTTTTCAAAGGTCACTTTGGCTGTCTAATCTTTGGTCTGTAACGACTTGTGTTTTGTGTTTGTTAGCTGTTAAACCAGGTACTGAGATCCATGAGTGTCCTCGCCTGTTTGCAAAGCCCATTTTACTATTGTAGAGCTGCGAAGAGCTGAGCTCTCTGGGGCTTTCTGAGCATGTCAGGTGGCACCTTGGGGTCTTGGCAAGGTGCCTGTTAAGAACTGGGGGAGCTCACTGTGTCCGGCATGGCTGGGGCGATGAGACACTTTATACCAAGGGAAAATTGCCAGCACATGCTATTAGTATGTACGTCTAAGCAACAAAAGCAGATGTTCCTCAAAGCAAAGGTTAATGATGTCCCATTTCTTCAGGGATTCTATCCTCCTTCTGAAAACAGTACTGAATGCCTTTTAGGGCTTGAACTCAGCTTTACAGTGTCTGGGGATTCAAAACAAAAATTCTTTGATTACATTTTATTTAATTTTAATTAAATGAATGCTTTCTGTGAACTCTCCTTATTTTGAGTCCAACAGCCACTGTAAATTAATTCCCAGCAGTCACTGAGTTAATGAAAAAAATGATGCTTTTCCTACCCCATTGCATCATTTTTTTCCAGATGAAAACACTGCTGCTAGGTTTTCATGGGCTTGTATTTAGTCAGTGGTGTCATATTTTAATTAGTTATTTAGTACAAAAGAGTGAGATGTTTGCAAGACTCATGACTCTTGATCTGCCAGGTCTTCTCTGAAAAGTTCAAACACAGAGGAAATGAATTTGACTAGAGTTCAAGGGCCCTCCAATATAGATTAAGCCTTTCCATTATTCTGAAATCTCATTTCCACTGATTTCTTGTAATGTGGCTTCAAAATGTTTACCAAAAAAATGGCAACAGAAGTGCTGCAGGAAGGAGAGATTTCCATAAACACAGTTTTGGGGTGCTTTCAAAATACATTAATCCACGAGGAAAGCGAACAGTCACAGAACAGTGTTAATATACTACCAGGGAAGATGGCTGCAAACAGGTCTCACAGCTACATGTAGTTGTCACAACTGTTTAAAAATGACTTATTGTGAGATTCTCTACACACCAGGGCCTCAATATTAATGATTACCACGAATCCACTAACTGGAAAGAGGCTGAACAGCAAGAGGTAAAGTTCATCTTGACCCATAGGTGTGGTGACCCTTTTCCTGTTCATTTAATGCCCAAATCTCTCTTTATTTTATTTATTTATTTATTTATTTGTTTGTTTGTTTATTTTTGCCAGAGAGGCTATCAAACAGTTGAGTACAAGGCTTGGCCAAGCTGCTTGTGGACTTGGGAGGATGACAAGAGGTTCAGCCTCCTGCTCCTTGGGTCAACTCCAGTGCCAACTGCTGCTGGACTGGGGCTCATGTCAGCTGAAGCCAAAAACTTTAGTGGAGAGGCGTTTTATTTGCCTGAGCAAGATTTCTGCAGCCCAGCCCAGTGGCTCCAGGGCACAGGACTCTTTTACATTACTATAGAATTTTGCTCTCTTGAAAGAGACAAGACCCCATGGTCCTTCTGGCCAGCATCCACCTCCTTTCTCTTAAATACCTTGGACTTCCCTTCATTTTTCTCCTGGGAAAAGCTTGCAAGTCATGAATTCACATGTTTTCCTTTTGCAACATTTTCCCTTGCTTTCTCCTGTGGTTTCCTTTTGGCTCCTTGTCTCTGCTATCTGTCCTCAGCGGGAACTCTGGGTCCACTGCTTGGGCAAAATTACTCTTGGTCCACATAGACCTTCTGTCTCCTGCTCCAGCTCTCACTGAGCTGCTCCCCTTGCAAGGCTGCCTGCATTTGCTGGAGGCCTTTTCTGTTCCCCGATTCAATGACATCTGACTGCTGAAGGCAAGTAGCACCCAAAGATCCTGCAACGTAGGGCCTGGCCAGGTGTCCCATAGCATTGACCACGGCTTAGTTCTGGGGCTCTTCTTGGGGATAGTCCCCTTCAGAGACAGGCCAGCCCATCCTACAGAGCTTGACACAGCCATCTTTTGGACAAAGTAGTTGTGCAACTATTTGGCCCTTGCACCAGAGTGAGACCTGGGCATGCAGGCAGCAGCAGAGCTGAGCACACTGTGGCCGCGCAGGACAACTGGCACTCCTGCAACTTCCAGACAATTGATATTTACTAGTTTGTTCCCATAAGTCTTTGCATACATGGAACATGCTTGGAAAAACCCTTGGAAACAGACACAAATATTATCTGGCTCAAGCAACAGTTTTTACAAGTGTCTTCAGTAGCAATGATTAACCTACTGCCTTTTTCCTCTGTTCCCTTCCCAAAGCCCTTGAGAATATCGCATTTCCCAAAGTTGCACAGAGTCACCGGTAATCCCATTAACCTTTGGGTTAATTAAGCAAACCAGAATGCTTCAATAGAATCATAAAATCATAGAATCATTATGATTGGAAAAGACCTTCAAGATCATTGAGTCCAACCGTAAACCCTTCAACACTGTACTTGCTAAACCAGGTCGTTAGGTGTCTCATCTACACGTTTCTTGAACATTGCCAGGGATGGTGACTCCACCACTTCCCTGGGCAGCCTGTTCCAATGCTTGACCACTCTTTCCCTGAAATTCTTCCTAAGGTCTAACCTGAACTTCCCCTGGCACAACTTGAGGCCATTTCCTCTTGTTCTATCTGTAATTATTCTGGGGAAGACCCCTGTCTCACTACAACCTTCTTTCAGGTAGTTGTAGAGAGTGATAAGGTCTCCCCTGGGCCTCGTCTTCTCCAGACTGAATAACCCCAGCTGCCTCAGCCGCTCCTCATAAGGTCTGTGCTCTAGTCCCTTCACCAGCTTCATTGACCTTCTGTGGACACATTCCAGCTCCTCAGTGTCTTGTAGTGAGGGCCCAAAACTGAACACAGTATTCGAGATATGTCACTAATTAGTATCTGATGGGAGTTTCCTCTTGACAGAGGACAAATCTCCACCTACTTCAGGAATGGGGCTGGTGATTTTTGCCGAGAGTCAGCAGCGTGGCTGCTTCTTAGCCAAGAAGACCTTTCCCCCCGCCACAGAAGTTGGATTGGTTGGAAATTGCCACATGGAGAACATGCAGGATAGGACTGTGGGCAGTGACACCTTGCTGTAGAACAGCTGTGTGAGGTAAGAAAGAGCTGGGTTTCTGGTGCCTGGCTGTCGTTTTTATTAGTTATAGCCCCAAAGAAAAGCCTGTGATGGCATGACATGGTAAGCGGCTTCAGAAAAGAGACTGCAGTCTGTCAATAAGCTTTGAGCTCTGAGCCGGAAGGAGCTACTTAACACTGACAGAGCGCTCTTTGTTTGCTGTGTGTTGTTTGGAATTTAAGCAAGATTGAGGAGCAAATATTGATTCAGAGATCACCAGCTCCCTCTCTCCTCTGGCCAGTTCAGCTCATCCCAGGTAGAAAACAGCATATTGCAACACAGTCATAACCTGACATCGAGTATTTCTCCTAACCAACAGCAAAATGGGTATGGGGCATTGTCTGGGAATAAACTAAACACAGTGACTCCGGAGTTGGAGCACAGCCTCAAAATTGGCCCAAGTATTCAAGCAATGGATAAAAGCAGGCTTCTGGAAAGAGTGCCACTGCTCTTCAGGTATCGGAGCACATATTTGGGTTTTGGGAACCATGAGGAATGTACAGTTGCTTCCACTCCACCATTGGTCATGGACATGCTCGTCAATCTGGCTTTTGCATGGTACAGCTTTACAGCTTCTGCAAGATCCATCTCTACTGGGGCTCCAGAGAGGAAGCGAAGCAGTCTCTTTTCCAGGGATCAGGGAGGAGCTTTTGTTCCAGGTGCTCACATTAAATAGGTAAGTCAATTATGCAGAAGTCTCCTGACTTCTCTCTGCCCTTCCTGGCACCCACCATCATCTTCTCCAATATGTTGACAGGGACATTTTTGCCAGATAAGAGCTAGTTTTCATGCTGCTTCCCATCTTGGCTATAGACAGAAGAGCAGAGAAGAAGTTCTAGAAAAACAGGTTCCCATGAGGCTCCAGATAGTCTACTCCACCACACCCCAGCTTGCTGTGACATGACCTCTGTAGCCAGAACAGGAAGAAAAATTGAGGACTAAGCCCATTTTCATGGTTGACCAAGTTAGTATATTTGTTACGAGCAGATTCCAGTCTTCTCTGAGTCACAACCTAGAAATTCCCATTTCTGAGGGGAAACAGGATGTATGGATGAGGCCAGTGTCCTGGTGGGTGTGTATTGCCCTCTGCCAACTCAGTGTTTTTTTTTGGTTTGTTTGTTTGTTTCTTCCCCTTCCCCCAATTTTTAAAGTGTTATTTCCTTAATATCTTGAGGTGAGTGGGCTGCCTGTGCAAGCACCAACCTGGTGATCCCTGGAAACAGCAGCACCATCTCCAAATGCCCTTGTTGTTGGATAGACACATCTACAATGAACTAACTGCTTCAAAGAGTCAGGTGAAATGCCTGTGTTTGTATGGCATCTTGATCACAGCTTTTCTTCTCCCTGGCTAAGGTTAAGCAGAGAGCTGCTCCATAGGCTTAGTGCCAGCCTTCAGCTCTAGGCTGAGATCTGCCATGGAAAACAGCCAATAGTGAGCCATCTCTCAGATGGTTGTGCTGGCTCTAACTTCATCTCAGCCTAACCACAGTTATGTTCCTTCCTCAGGCTGTAACTAAAACCAGCTAAAGCCAAACAAATTCAGCCTCGTTTCAACCACAAAGCATATATGTGGATTCATGGTAGTAAGCTTTCCACTGGGAAAAGTAGGAATAAGTGGTATTACTTCACCGTCAATTTTATATAACACGAGGCGGAGCCCTGTTTTTTTCTTAGGGGTCAGATATGTTTATGTCTCACCATTGGCCTGTGGTTGGTCAGATGGGTGTGTTAATTTGTATTTCTTCATCATTCATGTAATTTTTAGCAGCATCCACTCTCTGAAAACGGAGCAGCCAGGATCTGTAATGTTGCAATACAACGGATTTGTAATGTGTAGTAACACTGCAACTTGCTTCATGAAGATGTGCTGTAGAAAACTTAAGACAACCTAAATAACAAGACCAAAGTCCTTAAGAGGCACTGGCCTAGCTCTTTTCTTTATGGTAATGCTGCTCCTGCTTCCATGAGCCAGAGTTTTGACTTGTTAAATGCCACGACAACAAGAATTTCCAACTTCAATAAGAAAAAAAGAGTTAAAACCTGTGAAACCACCCATCACAGCACTGCCATACCCCCAGCAGACTTCCATGCTTCTTTATGTGTACTTCCATTTCATCTCTCAGGTGGCAAATAACTTTTCTGCTGTGGGTAGTGTTGTAACCGTATATTTTATGGAATCAAAATCTCCCAGGCTCCCTTGGGATTCCTATTAGAAGAGGCATCTTAGAACAAACCAACAAAGAATTGTGGAAGAAATTTGTAGGATGGCTTCCCGTCAGTCCTTGTGTTGCTTGTTCCCATGAATGGAGGTGTTGTTAAGGCCCTGAATTGTGCAAGGATTGGTGAGATCTGTGGAAAGTTGAGGATTGTGAGATCTTCTGGAAGCTCAGTGGGATTTACCTGTCTCAATTGAGGAAGACTCAGAAGGCCGCATCTTTCCGAATGCTGGCCTGAAACTGCTCTTGCTTCAATAAAGATGTATGGGAGAGTGACATTGCCTAGTGGTGGGAGCAGACAGTCCCTGTTTTGAGTACAGTGTATTTGGAGACACTCAAAACATAAGTGCTGATTTCGTAGGAGAGCAGGGCATGAAGGAGTGAGAAACTGAAACTACCCATGCTGAGAGAAGGGTAATGCTGAAGGTTCAGTGCTGTGGCATGGAATGGCAGCTGGCCACCACCAGCCACAGGCAGGTTTCTATGCCCTGAGCCAGACCGGATGAGCGAGGAGAGCTAACCCAGGATCCTTCCAGCCAGCACCAGTTGAGGAGCAGGGACAGACTGTAGATAAGCCCATGTCTAGAGGCTGCAAGAGAAAAAAGGGCCAATGTAGGAGATCCAGAACATCACAAGGACAGGTTGGTGATCAAGCCTGGGAGCTGGGCTTTACCGCTGGGATTCCCTTAGTTGAACAGAGGGTGAGTATGCAGCATGGTGTCTCCTGCCCCTGGTGACTCATAGGACCTTCAAAGCAGTTGTTCCACCAGCTACTCCAGCTACGCAGGCTGTGCAGTGCATGGCTCTGTGGCTCATGAGTCAACCAGGCCTGTGTATTTAGAGACAGTCACACACCATGGACAAGGGCTCTCTAGACATTCCTGATGCCTGGCAGCTCCTGAACTTCTTTGCTGCAGAGGAGGCCAAGGCATGGATTTGGCTGGAAAATGGATAGCAAAAGCCATCTCCTGACCTGAGGATCCCAGGCTGAGCACAGCCTCCAACAGTAATAGGGCAGGAAAACCAGCAACCCCGTGAGTCTCTCACAGTGACATCTTGAAATTCGTGGCTGCTTGTTGGTCATCCTAGTGAATGGCCCTGCTAGTGAGTGCTCTTGGTGCCAGGGCATACCAGCTTTCCAGGGCAGCACTGTTGTTGGGGGTATGGGCCAATTGTGCCAGCCCTGGCAGGTGATGGTCAGGGATGCTGCTGGGGCTTGTGGACTAGCTGTTGTGGTCCAGGAACCCCAATTTCTTGTGTGTGTGACAGTCTATCTGCAGTTTGTTTTGCAGCTTACACTGCAGGTTGGGGCATCAAGCCTGCAGCAACATCATCAAGACAGGTCATAGAAAAGCCTTGCCATGACCTTTTATTTCTGGATGCAGAGAGAAAAACGAGGAGTGACTGCAAACCACACTGAGGAGGTTTCAGGGTAAGAGGGAGAGCAGTACCTATGGGGAAAGAGGGAACCACTAATTCCAGTATTTCACCACAAGCAGTGACAACAGTTTAGCAGCATGTTGATTCCTTCTGGCTGCAGGGTGGCAGCTAGTGACCTGATAGCTGTTGATGTCTTCTCTTGGCATGCTGCAAGTTGCTTGCCAGGCTGCCAGTAAAGCATGTTTACTGCCTTTGCACTCTGTCTCCATTGCCAGGGCAGTGCAAGGGAGAAAAAGCCTGTGCTCAGAGTGCTGCAAGCCAGCGGGTGATGAGCACAATAGTTACTGGCAAAGGCACAAAATTCAGGGCTGGGTCATATCTCAGTAGGGACTTTTGGACATCAGGCTGTGCAAGGCAGGGGGTAGCTGGAACAAAGCAAACAGCCCCTCCCATGGCATTTTAGCCTGCAGGGGGGATTCAAATGTCACAAATTGGGAATTTTCCATTTGAAGCCTCTTGGAGAAACAAAACACACTTTGCTTTGCTCCGGCTCCCACCTGTGATGGCATTCGGTGCCAAAGTGAAAGGCTTCTTAAAAAAGTGGGCTGATCCAGGAAGGGGGGGGGGGGGCGATCTAGGAGCAATTGAGTAACAAGGAAGGACAAACAGTGTTAGGTCATTGCTTTTGCAAACACAGCCAGGGCTCTTTCTCTATAAAAGAGGAATAAAGCGGTTTTAGAGCCATCACAGACTTGGAGGGGACAGCCTGTGACCAAGGCTGCTGCATTCCCCTCCTGTGCATCTGACTCCCTGGCCAAGTATGAGACTTGTCCTCTCTACTGTGCTGTCCTTCGGGATAGTGGGTAAGTGTCTGCTGAAGGCAGCTTGGGGGATCAGAGGAATCAAAAGCTATCAGGACTTCAGGCTTTACCCCCTAGACCAGAGTGTTTTATACAGGAAACTGCTGAGTGGCAGCAAAAGCAGAACAAATAGTCAAAGCGAATCTGCCAGACTCCTGCTTTGCCAGATATGGCTGGGGATCTCTCAGTGAAGATGGTGTTTTTAACCTTAACAGCAGCAGTTTTCTCACCGTGCTTGATAGGGCTCTGGGTGCAACCTATGGCTAGAGGAAGGTTTACTGCTGTCCTCAGTGAGTGGCACAGTGAGGAGGGCTGCTCGCCAGCCCAGGCTGCAGAAGCTGGAGGGAAGGGAGAGCTTGTGAGAGGTGCTCCACTCACATTGGTATGCTCTCTGTGCTGCAGAGGGCTGAGGTAAAAGTCCCTCTGGCCAGCTGTTGCTCCATCAGGAGAGGTATTCAGCGGGTGGAAGAGAAAATAGAAGACCTCTCTGCTGAGCCTGCATGCGTGTTGGGTTAAACTTGAAGGCAGTAACAGGAGCTTAAAGAATGCTCACATAACGCCACTGAGGGGCACCTCTGCATGCTCTGCTAACTTCTGTAGAAAATAGCGTGCTACTTGCACGCTATCACGCTGCTGCAATGCTCTTACATCTCTGCTGGTTCCTGGGGTGCTGCTGCTTCTCGCCACCTCCTGCTGGTGCACACTTGGCTCTCTGAGACCTCTACTGCTCTATGAGGGGAGACTCGTGTCTCACCTTTCACCAGTGGCTTGTCATGCTTCCAGTCCTGTTCTGCTGTCTCTTTCGCCAGTCTTGGCAAGCTCCCAGACCACCTTTAATAAGTGGAACTCTGTCCTCTTGCTGTCACTGCACTTTACTCGATCCCCCATGTGTTTTTATGCCCAAATTGTGCCACTGCAGACCTGTCTCTGTTTGAAGCAGGTTTTTCACTCTTCTCTCTCTGTTCATGGTTTTGTGAGGTAATGGTCAGGTAGCCATGTCAACCATGTTGCTGCTGTCTTCCCTGCCTGGAAAGTCAAGAGGTAGGGGATTATCCTAGCAGAAAGGAAGTGGCAGTCTCTTCTGATCCCTCATAAAATACGATGATCGTTAATGTCCTCCCATGAGAAGTGCTGTTTATGTCACTGGAGTTGTACAGTAAGTATTAGCTGAATAATAGATGCAGTGATATGTTACTACCCATGAATAGTCCTCCTCTTTCTCTACACGGAAGGGGATAAGAGGTTCTCCAAAACCTTGATGACGGAGGCCATGGCACTTGGGCTCCCTTTGCCTTCCCAACTTCTACAAGTGCAACTGGACAGAGTAGTGACCATGAAAAAACAGCAAACACCTGCACCCAGCATATCCTTGCCAGTAATGTTCTGCATGCCATGGCTAGTGCTCTGGATGAAGGTGCTCATGCCGTGTCTATCTGTGGAGGCATGTTAGTGCTGATGGGAGTGCCCTTGGGAGGTCCCCAGTCCAGCCTCTGCCCAGATCAGGACCTTTGCCAGGACCTGACTCTATTAGGGTGGCTGTGGCTTTGTCCAGCCAAGACTAAAACTTTAGATTACGGCAGGAGGAAATAGGGCTAAAATTTCACTACATTGCCAATCTTAGCACCTCCACTGGGAAGAGGGGAGGTGTCTTCTGGCAGAGGTGTGGTTCGAAGAGAAAATAGGAGGTAAAATTTCAAAGGTGAAAGAGAAAATGGAAATAATACAGGTTAATCTGAAGATGTTTAAATGATATGTTGCCACCATGGAGAAAGTAAGCCATGCATATATCCTTTAGGTCTGTACAATCCTGACAGGAAGGGGCAGAGTTAAGGTGAAGTGTATAGTATGGGCCAACAAGAAAGGTGGCATGAAACTGGTCACATACTTTAACTGCAATTTTCCAAAGTTTCTGGTGTTTAGGTTGCTGAAGTCCTAGTCCACAGTCAGTATCCACCTGAGTCTTTGCTTTGCTCTGGTCTCCCGGAGCAGCTAGTAAGCAGCGTCCCTTCCAACCTTAAGCATTCTATGATTCTATGATTTACTATTAAAGAACCCATAGGGGAGAGGCCTGTGGGTATTGTGGAGCCTGTATGGCATCTTCACTGCCAGATGAGGGAAAAGAGGTGGGAAATAAAGAGTTAAATATTTCAGATCATCCAGCCGCTACAGAGGTTTTGCGTGGCAACATACTGAATGTAGTCTGGCTGGATGACAGATGCTGGCCCTCTGGGCTTATTTGCAAAGAGACTGCTGCAAAGCAGAGTCTTCTCTCTCCTTTTTTGCAAACTCTTCTGACTTTTGGAAAACCATTCAATTTCTTTTGGAGCATGTAGATTTGTGCTTCTGCTCATGATTCAGACTGGCTGAATCATGATGCCTTGGAAGATGCCTGCACTGACAAAGCTTTTGTGAACCTTTTCCAGGGCCAGGAATGATCCTTCCGGGTGTTCCTCTTCATGTACATGAAACTCAGAAAGGAAACTACCTTCCTGTGTGATTTAGGAGATGTGCAAGGGGCCACGTCCTGTCCTCTGCTCACTTGAGGGCAATGACTGCAGGGAACTGGAGATCTTGTGTTCACAGAGATGCTGTTTTTCTCCACTTGTTGCCTTCCTCCCTTGCTAAGACTACCTATTTCTGGTTTGTTGTATAGCTCTGTGTTTTGCTGCACCGTCCAAGGCAACTGTCAGATGGTGCACAATATCCTCACCAGAACAAAAGAAATGCAATGACCTAAAGGAGCGTATGCAACAAGAGAGCCCCGGATTGGCTTGCGTGCAGAAAATGACATACTTCGACTGCATAACGGCCACTGCGGTGAGTGGTCAGCAAAACACCTGCAGCGGGCACTGAGGACTTTTCAGCAGCCTGTTCCACTTGGCAAATGTTCCCCTGAGTCATTGGTTGTTACCTGTGATCCCACTATAGAGGAGTCACCCACAAGGATCCAGGAGAGGTTCATATTTTCCCTTATGTATGCCTGCTCTTTCCTTATGAATTTAAATCTTTTTGTTTGTTTGTTTGCTTGTTTAGAGAAATGAAACAGATGCCCTGAGCTTGGATGGTGGTCACATTTATGATGCAGGCCTGAGTCCCTACAAACTGAAGCCCATTGCTGCTGAGGTCTATGAAGGAAGTAAAGGTATGTTTTCATGCAGTATGTATATGCCAAGCGGTGGTAGTGAATTGATAGTCCTTCCTTCCCACACAGTGATGTTTCTTCTGGGTGTCTGAGGTAGTGCCCCCCACTTTCAAATCCCAGAGGAAAAGAGATGAGGCTGGTCACACCAAAATTATGAATGTTCTGCTACCACTCATGGCCACAGGGCCACTGCAATGGAAAGTGGCTGTGTTGAGAGTCACAAATCACATAGTGATACCAAAGCCATGGAAGGGAGCCACAAACAGAAGACATGGCATAAAAACTGGGCTGAAGAGAGCCCAGAGAGCTTTTGCTCTCAGGGACCTTTAGCAATGCTGATAATAAACTAAGGTAGGTAGAGAAACTGTGCATCTTCCTGCAAATAGCCCTCAAAATAAAAGAGATTAAAGAATCCTAACAGCATTACCATTACTGGCTGTGGAGGAATATCTAGTTGAGCTGACTAAGGCAAAAGGACCAGGCAATGCATGGAGAAATGAAGAGCAGCAGAAAGAAAGATAAGTGGAATTATGGAACAATCCCATTTGTTATGAATTAGCTCTGATGCTTCATCCCCACTCAATCTCTGTACTGCCGCACCTCACTCCTACGCTTCACCTGGGGCCTGAAGGGACACTATTTCTCCATTTTTGTCATTACTGCCTCATACAGTCCCACCATATCCAAGCTCCCAACTTCTTTGGGAAGAACGCTCTGCCCTGGAGGTTGTCCTGTTTGTGTATATTGTTCAGGATCAAAGAAACACAACAGGGTTATTCCCAATGTGATACTTAGGAAATACAAATATTAAATTCAAGGCTGTCTCTAGCACCCCTAAAACTCACTCACTTTATCCGTATGTAATATTCAATGGATTTGATAAAATTTTAAAGACTAAATGTGGATTTCCAGGATTGCAAGGCTTGTATCTGTACTTCGTTGGGCAGTGGCTTGGAAAGCAGATTTGCCAAAAGACCTGCAGACATGACTGTCTAATGCCTGTCCAGTATTTTGCATGAGCATTTTGCATGCGATAGTATTTTCAGGTTCCTTAGCACTACAAATTGTAACGATGTGTTACTGGTTCAATATTGCAGTGTAACACAGCCCTAATAAAATTACAAGTCCACGAGTGTTTTGGTAGTACAGCATTTTATTCTCTGAGATTGAGGGTTCGGTAAGTTTTAAAATCAGGGGTTCAAATTTTCAGCATTCCTGCCTTTTCAGTGCTTTCTTCCTTCTTGTATTACAGGACCCACAACCTACTATTATGCTGTGGCTGTCGTGAAGAAAGGAACAGGCTTCACAATAAATGACTTGAAAGGCAAGACTTCCTGCCACACGGGCTTGGGCAAGTCTGCTGGCTGGATTATTCCCATTGGGACACTTGTTCGCCGAGGAGACATTCCATGGGATGGCATAGACTCTGGCTCCATCGAGCAAGGTGAGGTGGGAAAGCATGAGATGATGTTAAAACAGTGGGATGAGGTTAAAACCAGTGGTGGTGGGAAGGTGAAAGTGGTGTTGCCTCATCTTCTGCAGAGATTCAGTGGAGACTCACAGGGCATTGACATTCCCTATCTTGCTCTTTCTCCTCTGCCTCCTCCATCCAAAATATACCAGGAGCACCTTCATTTAGGAATCTCATCTTATCCCCAAGCACATAAACTCACTGTGCTGCACATAGTTAAATCTGATAAGCAGTTAATGCTCCACTCTGCCACATACCCCAGGAGGGGAAAGACCAAATCATTAAAAAGAGTCAGTACTATTATGGAGTTGAGACCCTTCCCCTAAGGCATGCCTTCCCATCACAGATCCTCCCAGCTTCTTGCAGAACTGATTTATCGAGTAACTATCATGTGTTTCTCTTCCACAGAGGCGGCCAAATTTTTCTTGGCCAGCTGCGTGCCTGGGGCCACTGAAAAAAGCCTGTGCCGTCAGTGCAAGGGGGATCCTAAAACCAAATGTGGCCGCTCATCACTTTATTCAGGATATTCTGGAGCTTTTCTGTGAGTGAAAGTTATCTTTCTTTGTGGAAATATCCTTGCCTTCACACATACAAGTTTTCATTATCCTGGGGACTGCTGTGCTGCAACTGGGGGCCCTGATGAGATTGAATTTACACAGCAGCCGGGACTCTTGGTAATGGAAGATTCATTTTTTAAAAAATTTCTAATAAATGGAGGCTTGGAGTTCCAGTAGACAGTTGTGAGATCAAAGAGGGAGGTGGGTTGTATGATTTCATTCAGACTGTTAAGAATACATAGCATTTTGCTAAGTCTAACTGGGTGTCTTACGAATTACTTCTCTGCCTTTACATTTCCTCCCCTACTAGTATAGCTTTTGGGGACGGTGACTGGGTTGGAGACTGTGCCAAAGTAACATTCTGAAACAGGAGATAGGGAACCACAACGTCTGCTTTGTTTAACGTCTCTTCTGCTTCCTGCCACCTGCAGTTGTCTAAAAGACGGAAATGGAGAAGTAGCTTTTGTGAAACACACCACTGTTGAAGGTAGACTTGTTCAATCACTCTTATTTTTCCTTTCTAGTCCAACCTCTTGCTGCTACCCCATCCTATAATTTAGTCTACACTGTGCCCACCTTCATTCCTCTCCATATTTTGCCCAAACCTCTTCCCCATTGATTTCTAGAAACACCAGATTCATTAGTTATCTAGCTTATCCTTGTTCTTGAAAAATATGACTGTTGTGTGGTGTCACTCAGATGGCCCTTCTTTGAAGAATGAAAACCTGCAGGTTACCTGCTTGGTTTAAGCTCAACAATGTAACTTGTGCCATATTACAGAGCCAGCTGTAGTGTTTTCACAGTAATGGCAGGGTGAGCAATTGCATAGATGACTACCCGCTCTTCCCAGACCCATCCAGTCTTCTGGGAGACAGGTTTGGAGGGAATTTAGCCTGCAGAAATTTTTCACTAGCTTGACGCCTTTCATGGAGGGAAGGTGACTATGCTTAGAGCACTTCCTGGCACTCAGGAGACCTTCAGTGAGTTCAGTGGAGAGCCTTCAAGATGGTCAAGGGACAGGAACACTTGCCCTGCAAGAACAGGCTGAGGGAGATGGGATTGTTCAGTTTGGACAAGAGATGACTTTGCGGGGAGCTTTGTAGTAGCCTGCCAGTACCTACAAGAAGGCTTCCAAGAAGACGGAGCCAAGATCTTTGTAAAGAGAAGATGAGAAACAACAGTCATAAATTGAAAAAAGAGAGGTTCAGACCAGATACAAAGTGATTTTTTTTCCCATGAGTTAAGGAGTGGGACAGATTGCTTGGGATAGCTGTGTCCTTAGCCAAGATTTTTCTGTCCGTGTTGCCTTCATATGGCTATGATGATCCATCTCTCCTAACATTGGTAGGTAGTCTTACCTACATTACCATTGCAAAAGAGGTGTGGGAGTTGTCAAATGAGAAGAATTTGCCATTCCTCTAGGCTTCATAGAATCATAGAATCCTTAAGGTTGGAAGGGACCTTTGAAGATCATCTAGTCCAACCCCCCTGCACACACAGGGTCACCTAGAGCATGCGGCTCAGGATTGCGTCCAAGTGGGTTTTGAAGAGCTCCAGAGAAGGAGACTCCACAACCTCTCTGGGCAGCCTGTTCCAGGGCTCTGTCACCCTCACTGTTAAGAAAATTTTCCTTAAATTCCTGTGGAACTTTTGGTGCTTCAATTTGTGGCCGTTTCCTCTAGTCCTATGGGTAGCCACCATTGAAAAGAGGCTGGCCCCACCCTCCTCACTCCCTCCCTTGAGGTATTTATGTACACTGATTAGATCCAAGTATGCCACTTCGTGCCCGAAAGTATTATTTACATGGAAGGCAATAACTGAGCCATATAAAAGAGAAATGACTTGGAGCTTATTTGATTCACTGCTGCGCTGTTCAGATTAAGGGTTTAATCCACCATAACAAAAGATGACCTCATCAAACTGACCTGATCAGATGTAGAGGTTGTCACAATTTAGCCACCTGACCTCTGAATGGTTCAACAAGAAAACTTTACATTCCTGCGTTGTCTCTGACATTTCTCTGTGAACTCTGTTGGTGGTAGGCTTCAAGGTCCCACTTGTGGTATTTGGGCATTGTATAAAGCACTTTATATAAAGCTTTCTGAAAATACTATTTTATTCAAAAAGAAAAATTCTAAAGCTGCCTGAGATTGGGTTTTTGTGGTATTGCAACTTGTGGTTCCTCCCTTTAGAAAACGCTGCAGATGAAAAGGATAAATACGAACTGCTGTGTTTGGATGGCAGCCGGCAGCCTGTGGACAACTATAAAACCTGCCACTGGGCCAGGGTCCCTGGTCATGCTGTCGTGGCTCGAGATGATGGCAAGGCTGAAGAAATCTGGACTTTTCTCTCAAAAGCACAGGTAGCACAGAGATTTCATTTTCTTTCTCTAGCAACCCCTATTCTGTCCCCTGTTTGGATCAGCCTCTCTGGCTTTCTAAGCATTTTGGTGTCATCATTTACTAATTATTTTTCCCTTGTGACAGGAAAAATTTGGCGTTGGCACAACCAGTGACTTCCATCTCTTTGGAACACCTGATAAGAACAACCCATACCACAAAGACTTGCTTTTTAAAGATTCTGCTATATTGCTGAAGAAAATCCCAACACTGATGGATACCCAGCTCTATCTAGGCTTTGAGTACTACAGTGCCATTCAGAACCTCAAGAAAGGTAGGCAGGACATGGGCCACAGCCAGTGGCCATGAAATGCTAGATCGCATCAAGGGAAACTGGAATGAATCTGGTAGCTGCTGTAAAAATTCAATAAAAAGTTGCCCCTGATGCTGCATTTCTTCAAGTTCTCCCAGTAGCATTCTCCCTGATGTTTCCCACCTGCATGATCCCAGTGCTCTCTTCCTTCAGTCAGTGGGCAGCATCCCGACTGAGGGCATCTCTGCACAATGAGCGGTTCTGAAAAAGCTTTGGGATTCAGCCTGTTTCCCTTCACAAACTGCCTGGATGCAGTCAGTAGGCCAAGAAGTGTTTGCAGAAGATATTTGGAGAAGTGATCAGCAAACATGCCAAAGCGAAAGAATGTGATTTTCTGAAATGTAGTCAGTGTTGGCAGTCAGTTTTCTATATTCTTTATTTCCTATGACTCTTGGCAATCAGTATTCCATATTCTGCATTTCCTATGAAATGTATTTGCTAGTGTGGTTAGTAAGCTCAAAACTGATATGGTCAGAACTGCTGCTCAGAAAAGGCATTTCTGGGATACAAGCATACAGGACTGGAAGAAACATCACAGGGCATCAGGCCCAGTTCTTGTTATTTTTAAGAAACAGTGTCCTTTATGTCCATCTAGACTCATAAAGTATTTACTGACATCCTAGCTGGCACTCTGAGAAGCAAACATCCTATAACTGTCATTTTTTGTACATTCAAAAAGTTCAGTTTTGCAGATATCTCTGTGGTGGACTCAACCACTATGGCATTCATGGAAGGAGACACATAGACTTCATAGAATCATAGAATCATAGAATGCTAAGGTTGGAAGGGACCTCCAGAGATCATCTAGTCCAACCCCCCTGCACACGCAGGGTCACCTACAGCAGGTGGCTCAGGACTGCGTCCAAGCGGGTTTTGAAGATCTCCAGAGAAGGAGACTCCACAACCTCCCTGGGCAGCCTGTTCCAGGGCTCTGTCACCCTCACTGTCAAGAAAATTTTCCTAAAGTTCCTGTGGAACTTTTGGTGCTTCAGTTTGTGTCATGTGGAATCCAAACAGATTATTCAAATGGAGCTTCACAGAAACATAACTGAAATGTGTTTTTCCAGACTCTTCTTAACTCTCACAGCTGTCTGGGCTATGAGGTCTATAGGAAAGCTGAATATAGTATAACTATCAACACAAAGTACTACCAGGGCTTAGTGATTTAGTGATTATAATGTCTTGGCTGACACAAATCTGAGCAAAAGATCACGGTGAAGTCCTTTCTAACCAGTAGATTGGAGTGGTTTTTGGAGCATTTTTCAGCTTAAGATTCTGCTAAAGATTCTGGGTTAAGATTCTGCTAAAGATTCTGGGTTTTGCTAATGAATCATCTTTACACAGACCTTCTGCTCAGGCTAGTCCAGAACTTAGTAAACAAGATCCTTTTGCACTGGGCAGTGGTAAGTTTGTGTGTGCAGACAGCTTGAGGTATGTCCTGCACCTTGGTGGATAGCTTTCTTCTTTAGAAGACCATCAGGCTTATTCCTTCTTTCTCTGCTGTTGTTTTTTTACAGATCTGATGTCTTCTAGCTCCAAGAAAAGCAAGATTCAGTGGTGTGCAGTGGGTAAGGATGAGAAGATCAAGTGTGACCGCTGGAGTGTGGTGAGCAACGGAGAGGTGGAGTGTGCTGTGGGGGAAACCACGAAGGACTGCATTGTTAAGATCATGGTAAGGCTTTCTTCCATTTTCTTCTCCCTGTGACCCTTTCATATAGCCCCTTCATTCACAGCAGTGTTGCTTCTTTCATCCTGGAAATAGATTTGACGGGGAATATTAAAATGAAATGGTGGGGGAAAGGGGAATTGCTAGAAACACCTGTAGGTAGAAACCAACTTCATCATCGGGAAGATGCTTTCGGATTAGTTTCTCAACTATTAACATTTTGGAAAAATATAGTTAGAATTCTCTTTCTTTGATGTTTTCAAAAAAAAAAAAAAAAAACTGATATAATGCCTGCTGATCCAGCTAGCAGTGCAAACAGTCTCATCTTGGAGGCTACGGATATTGTGTCAATCAGAGAGGGACCATGGCCCTTCTAGAAGAGGAATGGTTCCAGAGTACATCTGAGAGTGCTGGTGGTAATTGGGTCAGTCCCTTGGTATTTATATAGCCCAAAATGCAAACTCCAAAGGTGAGGTCAGATAAGCTTTTGTCAATGAAACAGGCTAGGAGAGGCATACAGTGGGATACCATGAGTGCCTGGGGAGGAGAACTGCTCTGATGGTGATGGCTACAAACACACGGGAGTGATAACTTCCTAAGTCCCTCCTTTTGCGTCTTCTGTTCATATGCTAAGGAATGGCCACCTCAAACCCGAGGACCCTTATCCACAAGCAGGGGGTTTCTTTTATGATCCAATTTTTGAAAAGAGCTGGTATGTGTAAATATAGCATCATTTCATCAGTAGGCGGTTTTCATTGCAGAAAGGTGAAGCAGATGCTATCAGCCTCGATGGAGGTTTTGTCTACACAGGTGGAGTGTGTGGCTTGGTGCCAGTGATGGGAGAAAACTATGAAGGTAAGCACAGCCCAGATTGGCCCTCTGGCTCCAGGTGATGGTGAATGGACTGGTGCAAAAGCACTGGTTTTATTCTGAAATCTAGAAAGCAGCCTTGGAAACGCACAGCGTGCTAAGGCAGCTCTGCTTGCCACGTGCCTTGCTTCCCGGCACCAGCACTGAAATGGTCCTGAGCATGAGAGAGAAAATCATATCAAGCATCTTAAATCAGGCACTGCAGGCACTGTGTCTTCTTCATTATAATCGTGATGACCCTTTCCTTCGGCACCAGTCCCTATATGTAGTTGTAGTAGCTCAGAGGAAGGGATGGAGGCTTTGCTTTGTTCTGTTGACACGCTAGGTACTACCTTCAATAGTCACTTTTAGATGAAGTTTCTTAGAAATCAGTGAGCTTGATTCAGTTTTGTATTTGCTATGTATTTTTTTTCCTAAAATCTTTTTCTTTTTCTGTCTCTCAGATGATCAATGCAGCAAAGCAGGAGAACCAGGTAATTACTGCCAACAAAGCAATAGAAAATAGCCCTGATGGATTTAAGCCAAAAAAGTATATTTATACATGTAGCCAGGGGTCAAGAATAAGCAGTCAGCTGACACACAAGCAGTCTAGTAAGAACCACAGTATCCAAAGTAGTTGTTAAAAACCTGGAAGGCAAATTTACTAGTCAAACACAAAGTCTGAATCTGCAAGCAGATATCAAGGCAAAGCATGTGGTAGTGGCAGAAGTGATTTATGCTGCTATCAGCTTAGCTGATGCTGTCTGGAGCATGGTCATGCCATAATGTTAGTGGGCCTGCAAACAGGGAAAGGGAGCCTGGGTTATAGTGCTTGGAAGTTGTTTTTATAGAAATGGAAACATGGGGAGGAGGGAAGGTTTTGGCATTTGTTAAGGAAGGGATAATTGGTGGCAAATTATTTATAAGTACAAATTGACACCGTTCACAGATGGTGCTAAGTGGAACCAGTGCTCCCCTAAGGGATGTCCAGGATCAGCTCTGGTTCAGGTGCCAACCTTGCATTTCATTCTCTCCCATCTTTCCTCCGAAAGCATCTTACTTTGCGGTGGCTGTTGTGAAGAAATCCAGCCCAGGTATTACGTGGAACAACCTGAAGGGCAAGAAATCGTGCCACACAGCCGTTGGGAGAACTGCTGGCTGGAACATCCCCATGGGCTTGATTCACAACAAAACAGGGAACTGCAATTTCGGTGAGTCAACTTTGGCATCCTTAGCCCAAGGATGTGGCTACCTCCAGGTTTAAGAACAAAAATGTCTTCCCACCACTGTCATCTGATCCTCAAAGTTCTTCATACCGCGGTGATTCTAGCTTGGGGATAGGAAAGTAAGAAGCGAGGCTTTGTCGAGCAAAGTTTCAGATTGATAGTGACTAGATGTGACACATAGGCTGCCGCAATTCTCACCGAAACGGTGAGAGTCTTCCAAATGGAAAGCTTGATGTAGAAGTCGATCTTTTGGACAATCTTTTAAGGCTTTCCATTTGGAAGACTGTCTCCGTTTTGGTGAGAATTGTGGTCCAGCAAAATAAAAAAATAAATAGATAATGTGCAAATATTATGGTCCAAGAGAAACCAAACATTTGGTTATTATAAGAAAATGGCTATCTTCAAGAACATATGGTGTTAGTGAGTAAGTTTTAGACTCAGTCCCTGAAGAACCAACCTCAGAAATCTTACCAGTTTTATTTTCCCACTGTTCCTTTTTTTCCCCCAGATCACTGGTGTTGCTGCCAAATGCAGTTTTGCCTCTCCCTAATGGCTGAGGAGGTTTGGGTTGGCTCTGTATGAACTGAAAATGTCTTGCAGAAAAAAATGTGTTATTTTTATATCTCAAGACAGTGACTACTGCAGTGGATACACTCATAAAGCTTCACAGCATGATGTTTGAGGTTCACAGAGGCTCAGTGAAAAGCAGGTGCTTTCCAGGTGGAAAAAACGTGCACTGAATTTCTCATATTCTTCCCTTCAGAGGAGTACTTCAGTGAGAGCTGTGCTCCAGGGTCTCCTCCTGCCTCCCGACTTTGCAAACTCTGCAAGGGCTCGGGGGGCATCCCACCGGAGAAGTGTGTCGCCAGCAGCCATGAGAAATACTATGGCTATACTGGAGCTTTCCGGTAGGTGATGAAAATATTCGGGCCGCTCTTGAGTACAGGCAAAAAATGCCTCCACCAGACGCTTCCCTTTAATTAAAATTGCTCTCACCTTCAATAAAATGAACCGTCCTGTAAAATTTAAAGAGGGAAGGGAAGGGACAGCGAGAGGTCAACTCCAATTCCATCTCCTGTGTATCCATCACTTAAGAACACAAGTCTAAGTAATTCATATTGGACTTCATAATTAAAAGGAGAATAACTCTTGTTTCATGTACACCTATAGGAAACAGATTCCTGCCGCATGGATTCAAGCAGCTACCCGGCTTGATTTGCTTTTTACTTTGCAGGTGTCTTGTCGAAGAGGGGGATGTGGCCTTTATTAAGCATTCAATCGTCGAGGAAAACACTAATGGTAAGTGGTTACTCTGTTACCGGGGAGAAGGAGAATCTGGAAGGAAATACAAGGCAGACAGCCAAACCAGCCCCTAGCTCTGTCTTTTTTTTTTTTTTTTTTGGTGGAGTCAGCCACAGACTCCCGCCCCAACATCTCTGCGCAGTCCTGCATCATCTTCCTGTCTGGAACTCAAAAGTTCAGTTTACTTTTCTAAAAGCAGTGACTGATGTTTTCAAAGTAGTATGAGAAAGGAAGACATAAGCTCTTTAATACACCGAATATTACAGAAGGATGTGTGAATAAATCTTGCAGCTGCTGTGAGAGTCTGACTTATCCCGCTTATATCCATTTTTTTTTTCTGAATTTTACTTAAAGCTCTTCTGTATACGTAGAGTATCCAAGTGTCAGTGTGTATACGTGCAATGAAAAAATGCCTGGATTGGGTGCTGTGAGCTGACATGTTTCTGCTAGGGAAGATACTTGAATCTCCAATTCTCTTTGAAGGCAAAAATAAAGAGGATTGGGCCAAAGATCTGACAATGGACCAATTTGAGTTGCTGTGCCCTGATGGGAAAAGGGCAAATGTCATGGATTACAGAACCTGTCACCTCGCAAAAGTTCCTACCCATGCTGTGATCTCACGGCCTGAGAAAGCAAGTGAAATACGTGATCTGCTGAAGAGACAGGAGGTTAGTACTGGCTGCGGGATAAATGTTCTGGATTAGCTTTTGTACTGCATTGGGGCCTTTTTTTACACGAGCGATGCTCTGAATTACACTGAGTCGCTGAAACATGAAAGATTTTGACTTATGGATGCAAGGTCACGGCTCTGTACCTCCGTATCCTTTGGCTGCCTCCTCCTTCCATCCTTTCAGATCTGTTCTTCCTCCATTGCCACCTTAGCAAATGCCCAAAGGTAAAAACAAGATGAGTTTCAGCATGAGGTGCTGCTAGGAGACCCTTGGCAAGTTGGCGCCTCTTGCTTCCATCTCTTTCTGGAGATTGACTAAGGGCTTCGTGGTGAAGCACCATGACGTAGGCTTGTACCAGGCTAATTCTGAGTTCCTTTCTGCTTTTTCTCCATGACGTTATTTCAGAAATTATTCGGAGAAAAGGGAAGCGACAAAGACCGATTCATGATGTTTAAGTCGCAGACCAAGGATCTTCTGTTCAAAGACTTGACCAAGTGCCTGGTTGAACTCCGTGAAGGAATAACGTACAAGGAATTCCTGGGAGACCAGTACTACGCTTCGGTTGCCAGCCTCAATACATGCAATCCATCAGGTAAGAACAACATCCCTGGGAAGATGTCAGTGAAACGCAGCTCTGAGCCTCATAGGTGTGGACAGTGGCCGTGTCCTGTGGGCACGTCATACAGGTGAGAAAGCACCAGCTTGTACTTCCCACCCCCGGCCCACGAATCAGGGGGGTGAGTTTTTTTGCACTACACAGGGTAGTCCTGTGGCCTGACGTTGTCCCCATGGTGGTGGCCCGCTCACATCTGCTGGTGGGACAGGGTTATTTCCAGCTCAAGGGAGCCACAGGCCGGCTCTGAACTCCCTCCTCTCTCCTCCTCTTCCAGATCTCCTCCAGGTGTGCACCTTCCTCCAGGACTTGTAGCAGGATGCAGCAATGGGCCCTGGTTGATGGGAGAGGGCAGCTCTGAGCTGCTGGGACTCCTGCACCCTCAGGACCCAGCGCCTCTGTGCACAGAGCCCTCTGCTGCTTCCCGCAGCCCTTTCCACTTGTCCGACGGTGGCTGCTCGCAATCTCTGATATCTGCTGCCAGCACAGAAAAAATAAATAAAGTCCTAGAGTCTAAACGAGATTCCTGAGTTTCTCTTTTTTTTTAAAAAAAAAAAAAAAAAAAGCGAACCAAGCCCACGCAGGCGCAGGCGCAGGCCCAGACCCAGGCTGAAGCCTAGGCCGGCGCCATGATGGAGTGCCGAGGCACCCCAGGCATTACGCCTCCCATCGGGCTCCTCGCGGCGACACACCAGGAACCACAACTCCCATGAGGCTATGCGCGATGACACGCCCTCCCCCAAGGAACTACAACTCCCATGGGGCTCCGCGAGCGCATGCAGCTTCCGGGAGGCGGTGCGCCGGCGGAAGCGACGCAGCGCAGCGTAGGCACGCGTGCGGGCGGCCATGGCGGCGGGCGGGTTGGAGCCCTATCTGGACTCGCTGCGGCGGGAGCTGCGCGTCTCGGATCCTGCTGTCCTCTCCGTGCTGCTGGCGCTGCTCGCCGTGGCTCTCACGCTGCGTGAGTCGGGGCGGGGGGACGAAGGAAGAGACGCGTAGGCCCCGCGGGCTCCGTTTCCTGTCCCACCGCTCGGTGGTGCCGCCGGTAACGGTGGCCTCAGGGGGTTCTTCTCTCCCCGCAGTGATCTGGCGGCTGCTGCAGGGCAGGAAGGGCGGCCGGAAGGCGGTGCTGCTGCTGGGCCTCTGCGACGCGGGCAAGACACTGCTCTTTGCCAGGGTGAGCGCCAGGGGAGGGCCCTTCCCTCCCATCCCTGCATAGACACAAAAAACAATGTCTAAACGTGTTTGTTTTTTTTTTTTTTTTTTTTAACCGTCTGTTTTCAAAATCTTTGGTGGAAAAAAGATCTTTTTATCCATGTAAACATTTTTATATTCTCATGTTTTAACCAAATATTTGAAGCCCGTTGCCATTCACAGGTTGCTTTGAGCAGGTGAACCACTGGCTGCAGCGCTTCTTCCTCCTCCCAAACACTTGATTTTTTTCTCCGCAGCTGCTGACAGGCAGATACCGCGATACACAGACCTCCATAACAGACAGCTTTGCCACGTACCGCGTGAGCAGCGACAAGGTGAGTGGTGCTGCTCAACTTGCTGTGGGAAGGTGAATCTGGCCTCACTTGTGGAGCCTGGCCCAGTTGTCTCTGCATTTCAGTCTTCCTAGCTTGAAAACAGGGTCTAGTTTGGAGGGAAATATTTAGTGTATGCTGGAAAGGCTAGGGAAAAATCTAGGAGGTGTTAGGGATTCCTGTGTACTCAAGTTTTTCTTAGCAGAGTGAAGAAACCCTGCAGGGACAAGGGTGTGGAGCAGGAGGGAGATAATATGAGGGGATGGCTGCATCCTCGTGTTCTCTTCATTGGCTTGGCAGTAATTTCTGTTGGTCCCAAGAAAACCTGTGTTTAAAAGCTTAAGCAGGCTTGAAAACCAGCTGAACCTCAGGTGATCCCAAAAATATATTTGGTTGTTTTCTGTTTCTGGTCTATGTCACCAACCTAGTTATCTCCAATTTATGGTTATTTCCAGTTCCAATTAGATTTAGAAGCATTTCTTTTCCTGTTGCTAGACACACATGTAGCGGGGGAGACTGGCAAGCTGGCAGCACATCAAGTACCCATGAATGCTTAGAGAGAGCTGCAGGGTAGAGGCCGTTATATCTGGGCTCTCTTTCGTGAGAATAGGAAAAAATAAGTTTAAAAATGTGGTGATGTGAAGTGTTTGGCACTTTTTTTTATTGATATTTCTTTAAGATTGAGCAGTCAGGAAATACTCAAATGGGGAGCGGTGGGAGAATGTGGTGAAAGAGGCTGCTGCTTTCATGGTTCCTTGAGAACACCTATAGTGGCCTCAAGAGCAATGACATGGCCCCATCGTGGCCAGAACTGTGTGTGTGGAATTCGCTTTAATGCCACTGCTTTGGCAGTCTGTGGAAAGAGGGTTTCACAGCTGTCAGTTCAGAAGGGACAGGTGCTGAGAAGGATGATGTGGTTTTGGTTTTCTCTCCAGCTGTTCTCCTTTCTCACAGCTCTGTTGGCTGATTTGCTGGTGTTGGCTGTGAATGTCACTTCTCAGTAATTCTTTTGTCCATCAGAATCATTTGGGCTGGGGGAGAGACTGCGCTTTGATGAGAATCAGGTGTTACTGGCCTGGTGTACAGGTATTGCTGGTTCTTTGCTAATAATCTGCTTTGGTCTCTGCTAATATCTGATTTCCTTCCACTTCCAGGGTGCGAACGTGACCTTGATAGACCTCCCGGGCCATGAGAGTTTACGGCTTCAGTTCTTGGAGAGGTTCAAGGCTGCTGCCAGGTAACTTGGAGGGGGTTGGCAGGTGGTGACAAAGCAGGTGAGGTTGTGATACGCTGTGCCCTGCGGCAGTGGGAGCAGGTTACTGAGTGAAATGAGGTGGTGTTTATGCAGCTTGTTGCCCATGCACTTTCCCCTTTCTCCCTCCAGAGCGCTTGTGTTTGTGGTGGACAGTGTGGCCTTCCAGCGGGAGGTGAAGGACGTGGCTGAGTTTCTCTACCAGGTCCTGGTCGATAGCACCATTCTCAAGAACGCACCCGCGCTGCTGATCGCTTGCAATAAGCAAGGTATTTGGTATATGCTGCTCTGCGGGGTAAAAAAGTGATTCAAACATCAAGTGACGGGGGTTCCACCCTGCCTGCTGAAATCTGTAGCCAAAGGAAGGCCGCGAGCGAAATGCAGATTCAGAGACCAATCATCAGAGCTACTTCTAGCAGCTTTTGGAAAAATTATTGGGTCAAATATTTCAAACAACAATGCAGATAGACAGCACTTGAAGAGCTGCAGATGTTTAGACAGATGTAAGTAAGACAGAAAGCTGTCTGGAAGGGAAGAGCGCATGCAAAACTGTTTTCCTGAATCTGTAGGCAGCAGAAAATGGGATCCATTTGAGCCCCCTGTGAACACCTGGTAACTTCAGTCTTAAAATCAGGTGGCTGTTTATCCTCCATGATTGCATGGAGCAATGAGCAGGAAGATTCAGCTCCTGAAAAGGGCCATACTTGTTAAACTAGTACAGGCATTGGCAACTTCTTTCATGTTGGGATGGTTCCCTATGTAACAATCTGAAGCTTTCTGTCAGAAGCAGGCTTTTTATTTTTCATAATTATTTTCTGTAGGCATTTGAGGAGCACAGTGGGACTGGGGGGGGTTACAAAGCATCGTGCTATAAACCTTGTGCTCCAGTGTCACTTATCCTCACACAGAAACTGCTGACTGTCCCCTGAACCTCTATGGCAGCAGTGTGAGGGGGGCCTTGTGGTACCTGCTGGGCTGGTTTGGGAGCCAGGGTGAAGTTAAGTTGCACAATCTTTTATCACCAAGTCTTGTTCTGGGTAGGGTTTTCCTTGCCAAGTCTCAAGAGGGAAACAGGTTCTGAATTTTCACTTCTGAAAGATAATTCCTCCTTTTTCTTTTCTCTTTCTAGATGTCACGATGGCAAAATCAGCCAAACTGATCCAACAGCAGCTAGAGAAGGAGCTGTAAGTGGGAGAAGGGATCTCCAACCCTCTGAACATCTCTTTCCCGCTACTCTTCTCTGCTTTCTGTCTCTTCCTACTAAGTGTGCTTCCATAGCAGAAGAGCAGTCCGTTTGGTATGTGTAGTACCAAAAGGGTGAGAGAAGACTGACTCTCTGGTAAAGCAGTGAGATCCAGTAACATTCATGTCTGGACAGTAGGTACAGAAAGCCTCCTAGGAGCTGTAGTTCAGGGAAACATCACTCTCCAAATCATCCCCAGGTTAAAGGATGGCTCTCGTACCCTGGGGCTCTGCATGCTTTGAAGTACTGGCATGATTGCCTTCCTAAATGTCTGTCAGGCTTTCTGTGAGTGGCATGAAGACCCGGAGTTGCGCACAAGGTACTGGCAGAGGAGATTTGGGTACAGGCATTGCAGGAACCTGGCTGGGGCCCCTGTGTCACTGTTTTATCCCACCTAGGAGGGCCATTTCCTTAGGAAGATGGGTGCTGTACGATCCATTTTTAGATTTTAAAAGCGAGCAAGGAGGAGGAGAAAGTAGAGGCCAGGAGCTCTTGGGGGTCAGTAGGGGGAGCACAGATGTTTAGTATGCGAACAGATGTGTTTTCCTGGGGCACAGCTGTGTTGCTGATGTTCCCTTTGGCCAGCAGACGGCAGCAGGGTCCCTTGCACCTGTGACTCTTCCAAGCATGAAGAGCTGATCCTCCCCCTTCATAAGGGAGGAGTTAGTTGCCACATAATCAGTCTCTGCAGGAAGATAAGTTTTCCTTGGTTCTGATGTTTGATGTTTGCCAGTTGTTTTGCTTTAAAAGTAGGATTTTTATGACTAACATATTCTGCCTCAGTTTAGGCAGATGTTAAACTAGTACAGATCTTGAACACTACAGGCTGCTGCTTAGGCTGCTGCTTCCTTCCAGAGTAGGAGACTTCGGGAGGCTGGACTGGCTCAGGGAGGAAGAAACTGCATCTGGCTTGGAAGAGCTTGACTCTGACCCAGCCTTTTGCATCTTACCAGCAGCACTGCTTCCATCCTGTGTAGGGAAGCAGAACCAGAGGCAGAGCTGCTGTCTCCCACGAGTGAGTGGGAAATCACATCGTGCCAGCTTGATTAGTGCCATTTGCTTCCTCTCATCCACTGAAGGATCCCAGTGGATCTCTTGCTCATGGTCCTTTTTCCCCTTCTCTCTCTACAGAAATACCTTACGAGTGACTCGCTCTGCAGCCCCCACCAGTTTGGATGGCCCTGCTACTGGAGGCCCTGCTCAGCTGGGCAAGAAGGGCAAGGATTTTGACTTCTCCCAGCTGCCCATGAAGGTGGAATTTGTGGAGTGCAGTGCCCGCGGCAGCAAGGGAGAGGATGGAGATGCCGACCTTGAGGCCCTGGAGAAATGGCTGGCCAAGATCGCCTGAAGGGAGGAAGGCTGGGATGCACAGAGAGAGAGACAGCGACTTGGGGGGTGGGACACTGGGGGTCTGAAAGGAAGAGGGAGGATTTGAAGTGTCCAAATTTCTTCCCATAGAGGAAACATAAGCTGGAAACCAGTGCTGCAGTGTCCTTGTTCATGGGCTTGGCAGCAATGTAACATAATTGCTGCTGTGACTTCCTGTTGCTGTCTGTGTTATACTGCTACTTTTTTTTTTTTTTCTCCCCCCTCCTTCCCTCTCCTTTTTCTCCAGGATCTAGCCCTCTCAACTAGTTTGTTCCCTGGAAATCTCTGGGCTTTTAGCTCGACAGCCACAAAGGCAACTTGGGAAGGATTGCACTGCCTAAGGCAATCTGTCCTCCTCTGCTTTCATTTGTCATCACAACTCTGTTACCTTCTGGGGCTACTGATTTCTACCTGTTTCTGCCTTCTTCCCCAGCCTCTTGCAGGTTGGGAGCACGATACACATCATCAGCACTCCCCTGGCAGGGTGCACAGAGCAACTTTCTGCTGGGCAGGCATTGAGCAGGGTATAAAAGGAGGTGGTTTTCCCTGCATCTCCACCCTCTCTGTTCTTCTAAACTTGTGCAGTTATTTTATGTCAAAAGCAGCTCAGCTGCTCAGCCTCTGCCCACTGTTTGTCTCTCGCTGCCTCTTTGTATCTGCAGGTCATTTCTGCTGTTGGATTTTTCTCGAGAGCTTTTTATTAACTCAGGGCTCAAAGTCCTGTAAGTCTCTTTCACTCTCTCTTTCCCTCCCATAGGTTAGGCTTTGGGACCTATACACGTAGGCAGACTTTTCCAAGTGATAGGGTTAAGAGTAGATGTTTTAACCTTAAAATTAGGGGAGAAGGTCAGTCCCCACAGCAGGAGACAGACAGTGATTGTGGAGGACATCTCTTTTGTGCATGTGTTACCTGTGCAGAGGGAGATCTTCCAGCAGCATTGGTGGTGGTCAGGTGGAGTCAAGAGCTTCATGCGGAGCTGGGTAGAGTTCAGCTTCTTCCCAAACAGCCTGAAAGCAGATGTTTGGAGCCACCCTGCCCCAGAGCTTGTGTCCTGATGGAGGGTCATTACCATGTAGCGCCTATGTGAGGATGATTTCTCCTTGGGGTGTGGTGCTGGCAATTGCAAAGTCCTATATAAAAGTTATTCCTCCATTTTTTTCCTCTCTGGCTTGATGCTTCATTGCTGCAGGCTGATGTGTTTTGCTTTTTTCCTTTCTTTATGGACATCCTCGATCTTCCTTTTGCATTGCCAAGTGCTAGTTATGATGGGGAAAGTGTGTCTAACCTTGTGAACCCCATGGCTCTTTTTGGGGTGCAACTGGCCCCTTCCTTAGCAGCTGAGAGAATCGTGTTCTGGGGGTGCTTGAGAGGAGCCCTGGGCAAGGCTGGAGGCTGATTGATCACCAGGAGCAGATCAAAGCCCAAAGACACCTTATCCTTAGGAGAGGCTGAGGCCAGGGAAGGCCATGGTATTTATGAAGAATGCTCTGTGTTTATTCCCTGGAGCCAGAGAGTTGTTGGAACGTGTTTATCAGGCTTTGAACTCAATTTAACAGGAGGCTGTTCCTGGGCCTTCTCCTTTGAATCCATAATGGTGAAGCAAGATTACTGCTGTCTCTGAGGCATTACTCTATTTGCAAAAACCTCCCTCCTTGAAAAGTAGAGGCCATTGGAAGGGGAAATGCTGAACAAGGCCATGCTTGTTTTTTTTTTTTTTTTTTTTTAAGTTATTCTTAATTAATTTCCTCAATAAAACTATTTGACTAAAATGATTGTGTGTGCTGAGCTCATTCAGCATGTCCTTCTGCCTTGACTCCTCCGTGATGTGTCAAATCCATGTGGGCTGAGACTCAGCTTCTACTGAAATGTCATGCTGGAGAATAACTTACTGCTTGATGGCCAGGTCTGTGTTAGTTGGCTATCTGTGGCTCCACACACTTTTTTTTTTTTTTGGTGTTTTGAGGTTCTCCTAGAGGTGATCACTTACTTTCTTTTTTAGCAGAAACACACATACAGGAAAGCTAGGGTACTCGCCACCTGCTCTGTGCAACACAGTGTAGCTTTGACTGCAACTAGGACCCTGTGGCAAAGAGCAGGCCATGATGGAGAGCAAAACACACATGCAGACCTGGGATTGGCTCATTTGTTGTGCTGCTTTGTT
The DNA here is from genome assembly GCA_013398735.1 of Nothocercus julius. NCBI lineage: Eukaryota > Metazoa > Chordata > Aves > Tinamiformes > Tinamidae > Nothocercus > Nothocercus julius. The sequence goes on from VZSV01000136.1 coordinate 2,201,359, forward strand.
TTATTAATAGTTACTAACAGTAGACAGGATTTTGGGTCCACTGCGGGGGCAAGTGGGCCAGGTAACTGCTAGGAGAGATGACCCTGCTCCTGTGCTTGGAAAGCAAATCCAACACTTCCTTCCAAAAAGAAGCACAAGTGAATATGGAGGTACAAGAACTTCCCCCTTTTTCCCTCCTGCAACATCTTATAATGGCTCAGCTGGCAAACCTCTCTGTGGCCCAAACGACAGCCCCCTGTTTCCTTTCTCAATGCTTTCTTTTGGCAGTTGTTCTACCCATTTTATGTATATTTTTTACCCCTTTCCCCAATATTTTACAACAAAAAAACCCACACTTTCTGTAACTGCAGTCAAGAGCCATGTTCTCCCCATGTCACCCCATCTTCCTGCCCTAGAGACAGTGAAAAAGACAGTTCCCAGCTGCCAGTTCTGGTGGCTTCTGCCTGCTCTGCGCTAGCATAAGCACCCGCTTTCTCTCACTGGGGCCTCTTGGGGCTTGTCCAATTTGATGTCAACCACTGGTGGGACGAAGGCAGAGGAAACCGAGTTAAGGAAGGTCATGTAGGTGTTAGAGGGAAAGCAAATCACTGGGCTGTTCTCGAAAGGGAAACAAATGGAAAAAATGAATTTTATCACAAGACTTTCTGATCAGATTCTGACCAGGTTGTTTGCTGCAGGAGCCCAGGCTTCAAATAGTTGCTTTCCTCAGCCATGTGCTACTTGGGTCAACAGGGCAGAGGGACCTGGTTTAAAGTGGCTTGTTGGGGAATGGGAAAAAGCTCCTGCTGGTGGTTTCCACTTCCTGATTCCTCAACCTCTTCCCACACCTTATGGCACTAACATGCTGGGATATCATTTGGCGATGACCTGGTTTTGGGGATCCCAGAGGAACCACGGGTTGGTTAGTATCCCCTCAGCACCTACAAGCAGAAAAAATACCCCAGCACATCCTCTTGGAGGACACTTAAAAACTGTTAAGGGCAGAAGAGACATCAAGAAGAGGAAGCTTGGATTTACAGGGCCAACAAAAATCCTACTCTTTGATGTCTGATATAATACATTGATGTTACCAAGCCTTTTAATACCATCTCCTGCAGCTATCAGGTCTGGAAGCTCCAGAGCCAGATGAATGGGTTGAGAGGACAGTGTGGGGATGCAGCTGGCAACACAGGGAGGATTGCAGGACTCAGCACAGGGGGCCTGTACCATTCAACATCTCCGTCAACAACTGTGGGCTGAGACACAGCATGTCCTCAGCACATCCGTGGATGACAGCACAGATGTGGGTACCTGGCATGCCAGCGAGCACTTTCATCAAGATATGGGAGCATTGGTTCAAGGGTCTGTGTTTCTGCATTGTGTCCTCCTTCCCCAGATTCTCTCCAGCTCCCAAAGCTACGCAGCTCCTAGGGCTTCAAGCTCTTGTGCCTTCTTCCCACCCTGATCTCAGCCATCACTTTTGAGACAGGAGTGAGAAGTTCCCCCACTGCTATGCCACCTTGTTCCAGCTCTTCCTGCCAAGGAGAGCTGGTGAGACCCAGCAGGAAGAGCAGCAGCTGGAATCTGCACCCAGGCCTGGGGATGCACATCCTCAGGGAGAGCCCTTGGCCAGCCTTGGCCTCCAGCTTGCTCACATGTATAATAGAAGGGGACAAAATCCCCAAAGTTCTTTCCAAAGCCCACCAGGAGCTGCACATGGAACAAACCAGAGAGTTGTTTTAGAAAGGATACTTCCTTCTTTGCCCTTCTCTTGGGAACTTTCCATGCCTGGCAGAGCTGAGGCCACACGCCGGAAGAGCTGTGGGAACACAGGGAAAAGGATCTGTCAGCACTCTGAGAAAGCCAAAGCCTAGGCAAATGACTGGCACCCTACTCTGTTAAGAGCCTGGCTGGCTCTGGAGGCTTGCAGCAGTGCCTGTACTTAAGGCTTACTCAGGTGCCTTGCAGGGATCAATGCACGGACTCCCTTGCATGGCTGCCAGCTCCCCAGGCCAGAGCAGT
>VZSV01000136.1:2203424-2216291 GCA_013398735.1 Nothocercus julius
CCTCTCACCTGCTTTACGTTGTATCCTGTTTTTGCACTGGTCTCGATGAACATGACCTTCAGTTCTTTGGCTCGCTGTTCCCCTTCTTCAATTGTTATCTGCCTGAGGACACAGAGGAGGGGGACAGGCAGCTAAACCCACTGGTATTAACACTGCCCAAAAGGTTTTGCTACACAGGAGCAGGGCAAAATGTGCTGCCACCCTCCCCAGGCTCTGCCTTATTTTTTCCCAGCCAGTCCAGTTGACTAGTGGGAAAAAAAAAAGTCAGATTTGGCAGTCATGTTGCCTTGACCTGACCCAAGCTTTCCCCACTTCATCACATGTCCCTGCGCCAGCCTGTCATACCTGCTTGGTTGCCTCCCATCCATGTCTCCGGCATGTGTCTCCAGGACTTAAGTCTTTGCTACCATACCCAAGAGTGGTTTTTCAATCGCAGATGAGGAATAAGAAAGCCTCTATCAGCCCCAGGCAACCTCCCACCATTGGCACACCATAAACTCCTCAAAGAAGTTCCCTAATCCTTTGGCCTCAGCTTGGCCCCATTTCTACCAGGAAAATCCAGCTTGCTCCAGAGCAGCATCATGTGTGGTTGTATGAGAACTACCTGCCTCGAGGGGCCACCTGCTAGCACAAAAGCCCTTTGCCACCCCCCAAAGACCTGCCAGCCCCACTGTGATACCCCAGGAAGAACCCTTGCAGGTGGATGCCCACCTCACCTCTTGTCCGCAAGGTCCGTCTTGTTGCCCACGAGCATGATGATGACATCGCTTCCCCTTTCTGTCCGGACGTCGTCGATCCATTTGGCTGTCTGCTGGAAGGAGTTGAGATCTGTGGGAGAGGAGGAAGAGCAGTACTGAGTCCTGAGGGATGCTCCCGGGCCAGGTTTGGCACTGCTGCCCAAGCCCAGAGCTGCCAGAGCAGACACGATGGTGTCTGGATGTCAGCCGGACATCTTCCACCCTCTCCAGAGAGCATTTTTAGTGCCCACACAGCCAGCAGACACACAGGCACAGCAGCACCAGGTGCCATGGAAAAGATTCAACTCACTTGTGATATCGTAGACAACAACGGCCACGGTGGAGTCTCGGATGTAGCTGGGGATGAGGCTTCGAAAGCGCTCCTGGCCCGCAGTGTCCCAGAGCTGCAACCGGACCTGCCAGGGGAATGCAAGAGGGAATGAGAGACTGTTGGCAAATAGAGCAGTGGGAGAGGTCTCAAAACGCAGAAGGTGACATGTGAGAGACAGTGATGGAACCTGAATGCTCTACAGGAGCTCAGGGAGATTCAGCTCCAGATGTCCCCCCCAAAACACCACCCCAACTTGCAGAGTGTCCTCTGCTGTCACTCACATCTGCGGTACTTCTGGGTGAATTTGTTAATCCATGCTGAGGCTCACCAAAGGAACCACAAGGAAGCTAGACGCCATGCTGCCCATGACATGAGATGCCACTGACGGCTACTCCACCCATGGGTTGTCACTGGGTTTTGTCAGGATGGTGTTGGGTAACTCAGCCAACACAGGCTGCATTTCTGTGCTGGCACTGCAGCTCTCCTCTCCCTGTCGTCTGCTCCCATTTCCACTAACATTTCCCAAATTCCCTCCCCCATGAAATCAACACTTCAGGAAGCTTTAAGTGTCAGCCTTGCCTTTCACTACCATCTTCCATGCCTGTGAGCAGATGGGGAATAACCACACTCTCCTTCTCTCTATGCACGGTTTTTAGGGGCAGCGTGGACACAACTCGCCTCCAGGAGGCCAGAAACAGGGGAGCCCAGAGAGGGTTTGCTCTTGTGGAGAGCTCACAGTGGGCAAAGGCAGCAATCACATCTCCTGCTACTCACTGTCCGGTCCTCCAGGTACATGGTTTTTGATAGGAAATCGATGCCAATTGTGGCCTGTAAGAGAAGAAGAGGAGAAATGAAGAGCAGGAAGAGTTCTCAAGGGGGAAACCTAGAGCTCTGCTGCTGCTTGCAGAGTACAGGGCAGCTGTGAGAGCACCTTGCCCCATGTTGCTCCTGCTGCTCCAGGTCTTCCCCAGGGTCCTGCAGCTCCTGTCTGGCAAAGGGGAATTGGAGAGAGAAAAGTGATGGAGCTTGGGAAATGAGCTCAGTATCTGGCGCCCCGTCTCAGCAAGGTAAGTGACCTCATTTCAGTGCTCAGTCGCTTGCTGGCACTCAGATGAACATCACTGAAGTGGAACTAGTGCAGAAGAGAGTGAGATGGAGGATGAGATCATGCCGTGGCAGAAGGAAGGGGACTTGTGTCTCCTACGTGGAGGGAAACAGGCCACGTGGCCAAGTCCCAGGGGCACATTAGGTGGCTGGAAAGCAGTGGTGCAGCCAGAACATCCTCTTAATTGCACTGCCTTTGCCTGTGGAGAAAGGCCATTAACAGTGGTTCCTATCAGCAGGCACAGAGGAAACAGGATGCACCGCAGGGAAATGCTCACCTCTATTTAACGGAGGCCTTTGAAGAACGAGCATAATCTAGTTCTTTAAAGAAAAAAGAAAACATCAGGACAGGAGAGTGGTGAGCTCAGCAAAAAGCTTTCATGGGCTCAAGGGGTGACAAGCACCTGGAAATGATCCAACGTGAGTTACTAAAGGGAGAAATCAGGCCAACCTCAGCATGGGCTCTTTCCCTCTACACTGCACCTGGAGCCATAGAAACATGGGTCTCACAGGTAAAGAGCATCAAAATTGGGGCAGTCCTGTTCAGAGATGATGGAGCCTGCAGAGATCTTGCAAGGGTGCTGTGGAAGAGGAAAGCAAGGGAAAGGAGGCAATGCATGCAGGAAAAAAAAAAAAAAAAAGAGCTGTGGGCTCACCCAGCAGTGAGGGGAGGTTTTGAACAGGCAGTGGGAATACTCTCTAATACTGGAGCAGGGTGGTCAGGGAGGTTTCGACTTCCCCATTATCTTTACTTTAGGCTATGGTGAGACAACAGGTTGTCCAGAAGGAGTCAAGCAGGGCTGAAGCTGCCTTGAGCAGGGGCATTTCCTGGAACTTCTTGCTGTCCTCCTACCTCTACCTTTACAGGGCTATCCCTTGGGTGACATCCTTTCTGCTGGCCACCCAGCTGAGCTGGAGGAAAGCAGCTTCCTTCTGTATTCTTCCCACTCTCCTACTGCTAATCAGGCTGTTCCCAGGTACAAGGATGCAATGAAACAACAGAAAGACCAATGGTCCCTGCAATTTTGGGGCTGGCTGATCACTGACGTGGCCTGTAGCACACTGCAGGGAAGATCTGCTTGCACTGGATGGACTAGGTGCTGGTATGTGCACAGGGAGGTCTTGAAGAGGTGCTGCACTCATGCATGGTGAGGGATTGCAGCCTGTCCTGACAACTCAGCACAGGTTTTCATCCATTTCTGGAGAAGGGGCTACGCTGGGGCCAATTCCATCTCCTCCAGACCATGGCCATCCTGAGGTGTGGTGGAAAGTGGACCTTCAGATGGAAATATTTTTCTGAGGCAGTAACATGCCCAGCCTGTTGGGAAGGGGAGATACCAAGGAGATCATGGGTATGAAGCAGCTTGGGTTTGAGCACTACTGGAAGCAGCGAAACTTCTCACCTGATACGTGTTGTCGAAGCTGTCATACATGAACCTCGTGATCAGTGATGTCTTCCCAACTGCAAGAGAAGGAGAAGGGATAAGGTGGGTAGGCCAGGAGCTGGAGAAGTGCATCTGCAAGCTGGCAGGCTCACTGATGGCCACCATCCAGGTACTTAAGAGGCATTCCTCCAGGTGGGAGACATGGCCAGCGATCACAGCGGGCCATGCAGGTATGTGAACAACCCCGTTCCAGCTCCAGAAGGACAAAACCCAAGGGCTCTGCCTTGCCTCCACCCTGCTAAACCATCTCCATCTGGTAGATGGCTACCCAGTCTAGCCGCCAAAGACCCTGTGCAAGAGATGACCGCCCTCCCCTTCCACACTTTCTCCAGGCCAGCACAGACACAGAAATATATGCACATATAGGTGTGTACAGCTAACCCAAAGAAAGCCATATATGCTACTAGCCAAGGGGTGAAGAGGAAGAAGGTGGTGAGAGTTGGATTGCTACCCGGAAGAGACTAAAAACACTCAGGTAAGAAGCACCCGGCATGTCTGCTGACCCCTCGCATGGCTAGACTTCATAGCAACAAGACATGTGCCAAAGTCCATGCTCAGTCAGTTTCCATGACCAACAGACGCATTTCCCTCAACCACCAGCCTTTTCAAAGCCTCAGAGGACACAATTAATCAAACCCTCAAAACGAGTCATTTCCTTGCCAACAAAGTTTGCACATCTGTCTCAGTAAACCTCCTTGGGTACGAAGCCTTCCCTCTCCCTGGTACAGCCCTGGTACATCTTGTCCGGGTTTAGAAACCTCCACTTCGCACTGGATTTTTGCCTATTTGCAGTCCAATGGCAGTGGCACAGTCTAGCTGGGTGGCAAGAGGACGTCTTGTGCCCTGGGCAGCAGTTGCTGAATCAAGCAGTGATGCACATGCAGGAAGCCCAGCTCCTGAGGATCTAGCTGTTAATTACAGATCTGGGTCATCCAGGCACCTTAATTAAATATGTTAATTTTCCCTCAGTTGCTGCAGCCCACATAGGGGTTTGACTCAATTTCTGGTGCCCGTCATGAGGCACTAAGGCAGAGCCCTTCTTCAGAGAGCTCAGTATCAGCTCCCATCCCACCCCAGTGACAGAAACACTTGCCTGCACCTCACTCCCCTGCACACCATGATTGCAGCTCGATATAATTTTGACTGTAAAAAAGAGCTCCCTGGAACAGAGATGAAAGAAGGATGCGCAGCAAAACCTAAGTAAAGGCAAGCAAGGGCTCACCAGCATCCTGATCTGGGGAACAAGTAGCTCAGCGCCACTGGATGGACAAACTACCCCAAGCACCTCCTTGCAAGAAGATGTCCTTGCTCATCCCACACTCACACCTGACCCATACGTGCCAGTATTTTGCCGGTATTCCCTTGCAATATTTTATTAGTTGAACAGGTGAAAACACCTAGGATTTGCGCTGCAAAGAGAAAAGCCCCAAACCAAAACACAGGCTGAAGAAAAGCAGTGCACATGAACATGGACATATGAACGGGTGACATGGCTAAAGCAAGGCCACAATCCTCCTGGCTCGGTGTGGCCATGTCACGCACATGCTGGTGCATCAACGCCAAGGAAGATCTTTGCTGATCTGCCCTGCTTGCCTGTTCTTCAGGAGACCTTTGCCTGATCTGCAGTCCCTATGCTCAGTTCTTCCCCATGATGTGAAGCCAACTGAGCAAGTCAGGGATGGAAGCAGAGCAGAAGAACTGAGCATGTTCTACCACCCTCTGCAAGTCCACAAGCAAGATGCAACACTCAGGCATCTCTCCATGCTACAGCTCACACAGAAAGTCACAGCCAGGAAGTCTCTTTCACGTTGGGTGCAATGGTAAACACCTTGGCAGAGCACACCAACCACCCCAAAGTTGCTCTTCCAAAGCATTAGAGAGGGCAAAACTATCAGAGACAGGTGACAAATCCACCTCAACAGTTGTTTATTTTAGAATATTCTAAGTTTACTTTTTGGTTCAGGAATGCCCTGGTTTCCAGCAGTTCATCACTCGAGCTCTGCGCATCTGGGTCTCGAGAGACTCCAGTGCTATTTGACCTGGGTCCTCCTTGACCCATAACTCCTCTTCTGTCACTCTGGGCCTTTCGTGAGCTCTTTTTCACCCCTACTTAGGGAGAAAGCAGGTGATAACATGCAACCAAACAGACCTTTACAAACAGATTATTTATTTATTTCGGCATGGTTATTTCACTCATCCTCATCAGGGACAGCTTTGCTATTCCCAGCAGCAGGCCTGCAGCAACTGTGCAAGGGGGCAGAGACCTCCCCACGCAAGGCTTCCCACCTCTGCACTCCCTGCACAGCAAAAGGGATTTCACTCAGGATCATAGGAATTTGACAGTTATATTATTTTCTCTTCCTCAAGGATCTTGGAATTAGGATTAGGAACTGGGAAGGGACAGATCAACACAAAAACCTAAAAATCTGGAGCTGCTCTTATCAGAGTCCTTAAAGATCGTGAATCTTGGATATTTAAGCTTCAATTGATTTTTTTTGTCTGTGTGAAAAAGGAAGTTTCTTTTCTTGTTCCACTGAAGAAATACGATCCAGGTTGAAAACGAGGAGGCTGTGGATGAATGTGGAGACTTGGCAGTTAAAGCCAAAATTTTGTAACCACATCTCCAGTCTACAGCCTAAGATTTATAATCAATCTGTGAACTGGTTGGCAGGGTCACACTGCAAAAAAATAAAAAGCATCTGCAGAAATGTTATTGCTACCTCCATTGCTCCTGCAGACACAAGAGCAAAGCCCATGCAAAGACAGGAGAAGAGCCTAAGCTAAACTGAAGAGGGCCTTTAGGCTGCGTTGTGAGGTCGAGTCCATTATTAAATTCACTTCAAGGATAATGTCACTGCTACAAAACACTCTCTGCATTTAGCTTACACCTATAGAAAGTCCTCAGCTCTGAGACCAGGAGAGCCTGCTCTGCTCTAAGTATCTGCACTTATCTGGAGTACTGTGTCCACTTCTGGGCTCCACAGGGATGTGAAGCTACTGGAGAGAGTCCAGCACAGGGCTACAAGGATCATCAGGAGCCTGGAACACCTACCCTACAAGGAAAGGCTGAGAGAGCTGGGCCTGTTCAGCCTGAAGAAGAGAAGGCTGAGAAGGGACCTGATCAGTGTCTATAAGTACCTCAAGGGAGGCAGTGAGGAGGATGGGGCCGGCCTCTTTTCAGTGGTGGCCACTGATAGGACTAGAGGTAATGGCCACAAACTGAAGCACTAAAAGTTCCACAGGAACTTAAGGAAAAATTTCTTGACAGTAACAGAGCACTGGAACAGGCTGCCCAGAGACATTGTGGAGTCTCCTTCTCTGGAGATCTTCAAAAATGGCTTGGACACAATCCTACGCCACATGCTCTAGGTGACCCTGCGTGTGCAAGGAAGTTGCACTAGATGATCTCTAAAAGCCCCTTCCAACCTTAAGGATTCTATGATTCTGTGATTCTATGAAGTACATGGCCACAGGGCACAGACCTGCACCCACGGGTGCTTGGTGGAGTCTGGTGGCAGGGTTGGCACGGGTGAGCATTAAAGCCTGTCCTAGATGAGCAAGGAATCACTGAATCTCACTGACACTGGAAGGGACCTTTGGAGATCACCTGGTCGAACCCCCCTACACAAGCAGGGTCACCTGATGCACACTGTACAGCATTGTGTCCAGGAAGGTTTTGAAGACCTCCAGAGAAGGAGACTCCACAACCTCCCTGGGCAGCCTCTTCCAGTGCTCTGTCACCCTTACAGTTTCTCCTTAAATTCAAATGGAATGCCCTATGTTTCAATTTGTGATAACTGCCTCCTGTCCTATCACTGGCCACCACTGAAAAGAGTCTGGCCCCCTCTTCTTGACACTCTCCCTTCAGATATTTGTACACATTGATAAGATCTCTTCTCAGCCTTCTCTAGACTAAAGAGGCCCAACTCCCTCAGCCTCTCCTCAAGTAAGAGATGCTCTAGTACCCAGATCACCTATATGTTCCTCCACTGGACTCTCTCCAGCAGCTCCAAGTCCCTCTCATATTGAGGAGCCCAGCACTGGACACAGGACTCCAGATGTGGCCTCACCAGCGCTGAGCAGAGGGGCAGGATCACCTCCCTCCTGGCAACACTCTTCCAAAAGTACCCCAAGACTGGTCCTCTTGGGCACAAAGGTACATTGCTGGTCATGGTTCACTTGCTGTTAGGTCCTTCTTCGCAGAGCTGCTCTCCAGCAGGTCATCCCCCAACCTTCCCTGGTGCATGTTATTCCTCCCAGGATCCCACACTGGCTTTTCTTGAACTTCATGAGGTTCCTCTCTGACCATTGCTCCTGCCTGCTCAGGTCCCTCTGAATGGCTGTACACTACTCAAGGGTCTCAGGCAGCCCTCTCAGTTTTGTATCATCATCAAACTTACTGAGGGTGCACTCTGTCCCTTCACCCAGGTCATTTATGAATAAATTGAACAGGACTAGACCCAATATTGACCCTGGGGGACACCACGAGCTGCAGGCCCCCAACTAGACTCTGCACCACTGATCACAACTCTTTGAACTCTGCCTTCCAGCCAGTTCTCAATCTACCTCACTGTGCACTCATCTAACCCACACTTCCTGAGCTTGCCTATGAGGATGTCTTGGGAGACAGCATCAAAAACCTTGCTGAAGTCAAGGCAGACAACATCCACTGCTCTCCCCTCATCGATCCAGCCAGTCATCCCAACATAGAATGCATCAGACTGCTTAAGCATGACTTCCCCTTGGTCAATCCATGCTGATGACTCCTCATCACCCTCTTGCCCTCCACATGCTTAGATGTGGTCCCCCACATGGGGAACAAGCCACCCACCACTGAGCTCCTACCTGGCCCTTGGTGAGCAGCCGGGAGCAGCCCCTCCATCTGCCCTCATCTTGGAGCTGCTCTCTGCTGCCCTTGTGACACCTTTGCCTGAGGAGGACTCAGAGTCTGATCCAGGACATTGTTTATGCAATGTCTTCGTTGTGAAGGGAAATAATGGAGACAGAAAAAAGCGGCATTACTGATGTCAGTCCCCTGCCACCCTAATTTTCACTCTTAGAGAAGGAAAAACAAAAAGCAGCCACAATTTGGGTCTTTACTCCTTGATCCTCCACCTTCTCTGCTCCCCATCAAAGGCACACTGGGCCTCAATGCAGCTCTCCAGCAACAGAGTTGTGCCTTGAGCCCAAGAGCTCAAGCCTTTCCACCCAAAAGCATTAACACAGGAATAACAGTAACAACAAAGTTAATGATTTCCCTCACTCAGCATATAGCCACACTACTTGCTTTGGGTGCAAAAACTTGGCCCTGCTAGAAAGGGAGCTACTTTACTATTTACGCATCTGGAGATGGGTTTCCCCCTGGGAGCCCTGGAGGACAACGAGACCTTCTCACTTGCAGCTCCATGAGGAGCTGTCAGGAACGTCTGAAATCATCTGAAAAGATACGCAAAAGATGCACTGGGCACTAGCTGCTCATCAGATAGTTTCTCCAGGTGCTTGCATGCAGGTCAATAATTTCTTCTAGGTGTGTAATCTTGTCCAGACTGACATCACTCATGTCCCAGCTTTTAAATTGACTCAAGCCTAGCAACATCCTCAGCATTTGGGACCTGTACAATCCCCACACACTGCTAATGATGTGCAGGCCATTTGGACTGCTGCCTTAAGTTATATTTCATCCAGCCGCATGTTTTAAGAGCACATGCACACGGCAGGTGTTTTCATCTACCCTCCCCACCTGGCCTGCTCTCCTCTCTTCTTAAACCTGCAGTTCTCCAAAGCATCAGTTCAGAACGAGCACACTCCCTCCCTGCTTTTTTTGTTGTTGTTGTTTTTCTTTAAAGTATTGTAAATGAAAACAGAGCCAAAAACCTTCAGCCTTCTCTGTTATGGCCTATTTGCTCACCTCCACGGTTAAGCAAGGGACCTGCGCTATTACCTGGCATTTATCTATTAGATTTTTTTTTTTTTTTTTTTTCCTGCTGCACCTCTAGTTCATGGTTCACTATGCCCCTTAGCACCTGATTTTGACCTTGCAAGCTCATGTTATGCTGTTATGCTCCTCGATGTCCTACTTTTTACTTCTGGTGAAGGTCATTGCTCCTGTGCTTTAACCAGGGCGGGGGAAGCAGAAAACCCCCAATTTTCAGGTGCCCCTTTGCTGTACACAGCAGCGGCCCATCTTGGATGGGGAACACGTCTCTAAGAAAGAGAGAGAGAAGGTTTGAGGCAGACATTCCACTGGGCACTGTGGGTGATTTACGCATCATGCTGCAGGTCCTCCAGTCCAGTTCCACCTTGCCTGCAGCTGCTGCTCTTCACCACCCCACGGATCAGCACATGTTCAACATGCTTAAGCCAACAGCTGGAAAAGGATGGGATTTGCTTCTGGAGTCTAGGATGCAGAGTGGAAGCAAAGGGAGTTCTCATGGGGTTTAGGACAAGAAGAAATGGCCTCAGGTTGTGCCAGGGTGGGTACAGATTAGATATGAGGAAAAATTTCTACACAGAAAGAGTACACAGAATTTCTACACAGAAGAGAGTCAAACATTGGAACAGGCTGCCCAGGGAAGTGGTGGAGTCATCGTCCCTCGCAGTGTTCAAGAAAGTTGTAGATGAGGTGCTTAGGAACTTAAGGAAAAATTTCTTTACAGTGAGGGTGATAGAGCACTGGAACAGGTTGCTGAGAAAGGTTGTGGAGTCTCCTTCTCTGTAGACATTCAAAACCCGCTTGGACGCAGTCCTGTGTCCATGCTCCAGGTGACCCTGCGTGTACAGGGAGGTTGGACTAGATGATCTCTAGAGGTTCCTTCCAACCTTAAGCATTCTATGATTCTATGGTTTAGCAGGCAGGGTGGTGATGGGCTTGTGGTTGAACTCAATGATCTCAAAGGTCTTTTCCAACCATAACGCTTCTATGATTCTAAGGAGGCGACACGACAGGCGAGCTGGGATGGGCAGCGCTAGGAAAGCACAGATGAGATGCGACGAGAATGAAAGATGGGAGGAGAACAGCTGGGATCAAAAGGAGCAGAGTGAGCCAGCAGAAACTGAATGCAAACCAGAGCTATCCTGATGTATAATTAAAAACCCTGTTGGCCTCCCTGCTGAGCAGAGACAGCCCTGCTCCTGCGTGAGCTGCCAAACCATCCTTGCTCAGGTCGTGGGAGCCTCCAATGCAAGGCAGGGGCAGGAGAGCTGCGGATTAGGTGCTGCCAGTAAAACGCACTGGTGGTACCTACTCACAGGCCAGCAGGTGCTATTTAAGCATGATGGGCAGAGTGAGTGTAAGGGCAAGAAGAGCAGAGTGCCTTCAGCCCAGCTCCCTCTCCATGGGGTGGAGGAAGCTGGATTTCCTGGGACTGGGGAACCATTGCACTCCCCAACCCCTCTGCAACCAGCTCTCCCAAAGCAGACAGCCTAGGATAAGCACCTGAGGATTCCCAAGCTCAGAGAGAGACGCTAGAAATGCTCTTTTGAGTTTTATTTGAACATCTGAATGCCTATTTTCTCCTCTTTGTTTTAATCTGCCAAGAGGGACACACACATAGGTGGGTACCGGGTTCCCCCCTCAGCCACATCTTCATAGGTCTCCAAACACTGTGCATATTTGCGAGCTGGTGGTGATCTCCCTCAAAGGAGCGTTCAGTACATGCTCAATCAAGAGAGCAGTGCAGAAAACACCCTTCGACCAGCAAAGAAGCGCTTTCTTCTTCGAGCTTCAACTAACACGTAATGCCTTTTCTCAGCTGAAACCCACGCATTTGCAGTAAGATGAATCTACTTTCTTGGGAAAAAATAAACAGGGAAGAAGCACGGTTCACCTTTCAGGAGTGGGTTTACCAGCAAGACGCTGCTGCTCACCAGAGCCATCCAGCACTACAAGCACAAGAGGCTGAACCTGCCTGAAATTGCACCAAAAAGCAAGGAGAGAGAACGCTTGGAAGAATCGGGGCACAAAGTGGGCTCCTGCTTCCCCTTCCACAACAGCTGCTGACCTCAAAGTGCAGCGGGAATGCCATTATAAATAAGAAGTAGGACGAAGCAAAATACAGCATTAACCTCCTTGCTGGTTTAACCTCTTTGCTGGTTTAACCTCCTGAGCAATACAAGGTGTAGAAGACAGCAGCAGGTATATGCAGTGCTACAAACTGATTCATCCCTTTGCATCCTTTACAAGGCATGGCGCAGGCTTCTAGGGTTTCTCCATAGGGATTTTCACCAGCAGAAGCCAAGCTCCCAGTGTTTAAAGTACCTATACAGTGGTAAAGTCACCTGGAGATGCTACATGGGATTTACCATGAAGGAGAAGGCAAGGTGGGCACCGTAGGCAGTCAAGCAGCCTCCTGTGCCATCGGCTGAGCGAGGAGAGGCTCAGCTCAGCGGCAGCAGTGCTGCCTGTGACCAGGCTGCTTGGACTGAACCTGGGATCTGCACCCAGCTGGGGCAGACTCTCCATCTTCTCCCAGACATCCATTATCCTGGCATCCCTCATCCCACTACTGCACGGAGCTGCCAGCCGAAGCTCCCCACCCCTGCTCGCTGCCTTGGGGGCTGCAGTAAGCCCCCACATCTTCTGTGGCCACGGCTTGGGGCAAACACAAGCCAGCCCTGGGGCCTCCAGAGACTCTCCTTCTCCAGCCCCACCAGGCTTCTGCCCCTCTGCAGCCCCCGCCAGCCCCACTTGGTCCTCCTGCCCCTCTGCAGCCCCACCAGTCCAGTTTGGTCTCTCCTGCCCCTCTGTAGCCCCTTTCCCCATCCTAGCTTGCTCCCTCCAAGTCTGTACTGCCCTGCAACAACCTGCCCCTCTGCAGCTGTCCCCTGCCCAGCTCATCCCCACTACCTCATTGCAACCCCTGGCCCTGCTGCAGCCCCACAGAGCAGCTCAGTCCCCCTGCCCTTCTGCAGCCCCCCTAGTCCTCCTGCAGTCCTCCAGCTTGGCTTAATCTCCCTGCCTCAACTGCAGCCCCACAGCTCCTCTGCAGTCCCCTCATCCCCTCTGCATCCCCCATCCCTGCTGCAGTTTCCCAATCCCCTAGCCCAATGGCAGCCCTCTAGTCTCACTGCAGTCCCCAGTGTTACTCAGTCCCCCTGCCTCATTGCAGCAGCCTGTCCCACTGCAGCCTCCCCAGTCTCCCTTCCCATTGCAGCCCCCTAGTCTCACTGCAGCCCCCCAGTCCCTCTTCCACATTGCAGCCCCCTAGTCTCAACACAGCCCTCTCGTGCAACCCAGTCCCCCTACCCCATT
>VZSV01000136.1:2219449-2293743 GCA_013398735.1 Nothocercus julius
ATTCTATGATTCTATGAATGACGCTCAGCTCATCAGCTTCCCTTTGCCTGCTGTCCCTTTGCCTCCCTAAGAAGGTTCAACATCACTTGTGGCCCAGGCGAATGCTTTAGCGAGTCATCCACCACTGACTCTTGTTTCTTGGAGACCCTTCAACACCATGAGGGAGAGATCTCAGTCGGTTGCTGGAGCCATGGCAAATCAGGACCTGGCCCTCACTGCTGCATTGTGGAGGATGGCTGTAAATGAGGGTCTGCAGCTTTTCACTGACATGGGGAACCTTAAAGGTCAAACCCAAACCAGGTTGCGCACTGCAGGGACCCAACAAATGGCCCAAATTAATCATACAGAAAGGGAAGAGAGACCCTGAAAGCCCTATTATTCCCCTTTGCTTTCTCCCCATTTAGGCAGTTGCTGAAAGGTTGTGTGGGAAATGTAAAGAGATAGACACTCACCTAACACTCTCATTAGCAAGAACTGGACTCCAATAGCAAATGACTTCTCATCTTGATTCACGACCCTGCAGGAGAGAAGTCACAGGAGTTGAGAGCTAGCAGAAAGCCAGCAGAAATCCGTGCTTGTCACCAAGAGTGGACAGCTGTCATGCATGGCTTGCAGCACTGCGTTCAGATTTCTGCGTTCACTGAGTCTAACAGAAGTTGTCAGGCTTAGCTACTTCAAACCACATTTCTCTCCAGAGACTAAGAAGAGAAAAGAGCTGGGAAGCAGGGGAGAAGAAACCAAATGATTCTCAGGAGAGTGAGATGAGATCAGAGGTCTTCACTAGGAAGCTGTGCTTGGAAACCCATAGAGATTTTCAGGGAGAAGTCATGAAGGCAATGGAAAATGGGGGTTTTAGTTTTTAAAAAATGTCTTGCTTGGTTTTCCCAGAAATTTAAAGGGCAGCGTTAATGAAAACTGGAAACACTCCACTTCTTAGAAAAATGTCATCTTAAGTAGCCAGATTCCTATCTAGGAGTGGTGGGGGACATTCAAAATGCGCCAACAAGAGGAGTTCCCAATTTCTACAGAGCCCCTCAGCAAGTTTCAACAAAAGGGAAACCTTCAAAATCTGTTCATTTAGTGAAAAAGCCCATCTTCTCATCAGATATTTATGGCCCTGACTTATTGCCTGGCTCTTGTAGCGATGTGCCGTCATATTTCACATCATGTACCCTGGAGCGATGTCCTCTCTGGCCTGGAAGAAGGAGGTAAATACTGGATTGGAAATGAAGGAGAAATGACTTTGGACTGAGCCTGTTACTCACCGTAAAACCATCATGTAGAGGGGATTGTGAGACAGGCATGCTACCAGCGCTGCAAACGAGATGAGGAATATGGCAGGAAGGAGCATGTGGGAACAGCTGAGGGGACAGGATCCAGTCTTTGCAGAGGACAGCCTATTCACAGCAGGGATCTGGGAACAGTTCTTGTAGATCTGTTGGCAACAGTTGGAAAAATGGTAAACCTCCTGAAGTTCCGAGTGGGATTTTCAGCAACATGAGAGTCTACAGAGCTAGCTGGAGGAAAATTACTTCTTGAACCTGCAGCAGGACTGAGAGAAGGGCAGGGGCAATGTTTCAAGGAAATGTCAATGAATGTTTACTGCATGCAGAAATTTGGCTACTGTAACAATAGAGGCAAGTCAAAAATCATTGCTCCTGTGCCCTGACTTTGTGCAAGCATGGTAAGAACATCAATTCCAATGTCAATGGAACAGCCCGACTTCCCACGGGGTGACCCGACATCCTGCAACAATGGTGTGCTGCTGTTTTTCCTTTTGCTGAGCAAACTCCCAGGGCTTTGTAGAAATTCTTCGGTATTGCTGTGATTTTGCACTACACCCAGGCAGATCTGCCCTCATCTAAGCACAGACTGGCAGCCTGGTGGCTGTGAACCTCAGATGACCAGAGGCATCAGAGTTCTTGCTTCACTTGGAAGAACTGCTAATTATCTCCTGGTGTTTTATGATCGAATATCGGAATATTAAATTTCTGGAAGATCTGCATTCCACCTGCCCAGCTCCCAGCTCCAGCCTTTGGCATGTATTCACACAGTGCGAATTCTACCCAATCAGGGTAGAATCCCCAATCATCAGGGATTGATGTGCATATTGTTGCGTCATGCAATATCCCATGCTTGTCAGGTGCCACCTAAATCTCCATCCTTTATGCCCACACAGACCCCTGGTTTTGGCAGTGCAACAGACGTGTGTGAACTTCAGATGCAGCAGATTTTTAGGAAACACTTTGAACTTTGGTTCTTCAAAGCAACTGCATGGACAAGATAGCTCAGCTGCATGGCTGCTTCCCAGCCCTGCTACTCACCACGTGTCTGGGTGTGGAAGAATTAAAAGCGCTGTTGGTGCAGCCAGCGAAACAAGGAGAGATGTACTCCACATTGTTCTCTCCACATACTGGGTGGAAGATGTGCTGAGAGCAGTGGCACCCACTGGGGGACTTAACTTGCTGCTGGGAACTTGATGTACTGCCAAAAGTGAGAGAATAAAAAAATAATAATGATAATAAAAAAGGACAAAAGGAAAAAAAATCCTTCCCCAGACCTGTTAGTAGTTAACTAGTTTCCCCATTCCTATTTGTGCTGGGTCACTGCCAGTAGCACTGTGGCCATCTGCCAGATCCCAATCCCCTACAAGTACCTGCAATTTACAGTGAACTTAGCAGTAATTATATTATGTCTGCACATGAGCACTCACACACTTTTTTTTTTAATTTTTTTTTTTTTCTCCATCTGAAAACTAATCAGCAAATGCCTGGAGAAATGTGTCTGGGCCCTATCCAAAATGGCATGAACAGATGTGCAAAAAGCGATGTCTGGAAACACCGTTCACTTGGAAACTGGAAGCAAGTAGTTTCCAAACCAACCTGATGACAGAGTGAAAGTCAAGAGGACAAAACTAATTGACCTGTTTTGTCTCGCCTTACTGCCTAAGGGAATTAGTTTGCTGGAGAAGCACAGTCCATATCCTATGGGAATCCAAGATCAGGGCCCCATCCTTGGGCATGATGGGCAAGGGGTAGAGCTTGCACATGCTTGTGTAGCTAACAGCTACCTAAACTTCTGCATGAAAGGTGTTTTAATTTAATTTAACCTCTCCCTCATTGGAAGGGGAGAGGTTTTCAATGTATTATAGGGTAACAGCTGGTCAGGGCTGTCTGGGTAACAAACTGGACTCACAGAGCTTGCAGGTGTTGAATAAGAATGCTTGAGAAGACAGAGAGGGGAGAAGATCCAAAAGCTGTGATTATAAGAAGCTGAGGGGAGCTGGCCCGGCTATTGCTTGAGCAGTGAGCAGTGAGATTTACTGAGCCTCTGACAAAGCCTCTGACGAGATGGAAGGGTCTAGTTGGGCATGATCTCCAATGAGACAACCTCTTTGGGTTGTCTCAACCTCTGATGCAGGGATGCAGGGAGTGGGGAGAGAAAGAATGTTGCATTGCTGCTAGGGATCCCACACGTCTCCTGTTCCGCTTCTACCCTCAGTTTAGCTACCTGGATACTGGCAAGCTGCTTCATTATAGCAATTAACAAAAGGAAGGGGAAAGAAAGCACCGCGGAATGTCCTTGTTCATATGCCTTCACAGGCTCATGACTTTCAGAGCACATTGCGTGCAGATCTCATTGCAAACTATAAAAACACCATTCACCAACTATGAGTTTGTTTGCAGAGCTGTTGCTTTCCTTTGCTATGGTTATTTAAGTGGTTTTTAAGTGGGCAAGGGGAGAAGTACATTGACTGCCCTGTCCCTCACCCCTCTGCCATGCCCCTGGGACAAGAGGCTTATCACTGGTGAAGGAAAATACTTGTCTGAAAGCCCCTTGCTGAAATGTTGGCAGGGTGCTGGGAAATGGGTTGGGTATGAGGCACTTGACAACAAGCTTGGGGTGGAGTCTAAGTGTGGTTTTATCTTTATAAAAAAGTAAAAAAAAAAGTAAAAGCCAGAAGTTTCCATCCAGGCAAGCACCAATGTGACTCCCAGATGGGATGAAGAGAGCAGGCAGCCTGCCCATATGTGAGGATGATTTGGACATAGGCAGTGATACCACATGACCCTTTACCCCCTAAAAATCCAGAGCTAAGCTGAAAAATATACCCTGTTTGCTTAATACAAACAATCATGGATGAATACCCTCATCATTAGGTCTCCTCCCAGGAGTGGGATTCAGAAGCGAACAGGAAAGTGGCCACATCTCCTCCCTTTCTCTTCCATGTGCATATATTCCACCCTCACAGATATTCAGAAATGGTCATTAGATCATCTGTGCAGGCCAGGCCAGAGGCTCTGCTGGACCCTCACTGTCTCAAAATGTCTACAGAGTGCAGAGGCTGAGGTAAGGTGGCTGAAGAGACTGTCGGTATGGAGCAGAGCACTCATATTCTGAAGCCCTCCTGGTATGTCCTCCTACAAAAGTTGAGGTGCCTCCAGGCTCTGGAGAAAGAAGGAATTAAAAGATAGAAAAAAAAAAAAAGTGCCTGTGTTGTTACCTGGAGGGGTAGATCCCATCAATGCGCCCTGTAGAGCAGCCCATGAAGAAAATGGGCAGGCAGATGAGGATGGAGAAGACAAGCACCACCACAGCAAACCGTGGGATGGCCCGAAGGGAGAAGGCAAAGCGTTTCATGACTATTCCTCCTAGGAGCATCCCGAGGGCTGCTGCTGGCAGGTTCACAGCTCCTGCAGAAGAACAGAGGTGTTAGCCTGAGGTCCTTCCTGCCAAGACCTATCTGCCATCAGGGTGTGGAGCCAGTGGTTTTGTGTGGTGGCTAGGAGAACCCACAGACCGCACAATTACTGAAGATGGACCAAAGAAAAAGGTAGCTGATTCCTACAAGAGGTCTCAGCCTCAAAAGTCTGACTAGAGACAGAGATTCATGCTTGGTGCATAATCTTTGTCCCTTAGGTTTGCTTTTGCTAGCTTATTTAAGGATCATTGAGATCCACATCTACTTCACATCTACTTCAATGAGTTTCCAGTAATTTCCTCCAGCATGATTGAAAAATAAGAAAATATGGGCATGTAGTTCCCTGTTGATAAACATTTTCCACCCTATGGCTGCACCTGTTAGAGTTCAGGTGCATGTGCCTTCATCAAGCATTGCTCACCGATGAGGAAGTTGGCGTAGGAGGATGTGGCACCATACTGCTTCTCCAGAAACTTGTTGAGGAAGGTGGCAAGACCTGCAATGACTGAGGAGAAGCTGCACTGAGCCAGCACTAGGAGGATGAAGAGGGGGTTGAGGAGAAGTCTGAGGAAGATCTTTGGGAATCCTACAAGGAAACAGCAGGAAAAGTATAATTCAGCCATGTGTACCTCACATCAGCAATTCATACAATGAAAAAAAGCAAAACAAAAAAAAACAAACAAACCCCTTGGACATAGACTATTTCCAGTGAGCCAAGACAGGAGTCATCTAAGAGCATGGGAAAAATGGAGAGAGAGGACCCTGACTTGGCCCAGCACCTGGCAGGACAGTGACCAAACTGCCCTGAGAGGCAAGGTAGAGAGCTCCAGTTCTGTCCACCCCGCTCCATCCCACACTGTCCATGATTCCAAATCCATGCGTCAGAGCATTTACCAGCCAGAGGCGCATTTATTTTTTGAATAACATTTTGAACAAAACTTTGCCCTATTCTTAGATGAGCACAAATGAGCAAAAGAGCGTGGGTTTTGGTGGAGCTATGTTGCCTGAGCATAGGGAAGGTCTGATGCCCAACACTGTTGATCATAACTTATTTTCCTTATGGGATAATACATTTCCCATGTCCCAGCTAGGACAGCTTGGCTTTTCAGCACAGTCAGAGTGACGCCAAGCCACTCAGGAGCTGCTCTGTTTGTTTGCTGTCTAATTAGCTTTCCTTTTCTTGCACAAAGTGCCGTGGAGACCTGGCATCATTCATCAAAGCCCAGTGGGAAAGAGAAAAGGGAGTTGACAGCCACAAGATGTGACTGCAGCGGATGGGGAGGGAGGGAATGCCTTTATCTGATAAGAAGGCATCACTCAACTAAAGAAAATCATGAAACCAGTCCCTGTCCTCAGCGACATCCCTGCTCAAACAATATTCAAACAATGCCTATATAAACAAATTGCAACGTAGCGATCTAGCGATCTTAAAGCAATGAGCAGTGGCGCCTGCAACCCCTAACGTTCCCACACAACAGTGGGCTAAACACTCTGAGGAGCGTTTTCCAGGGTGCTCATGTCATTTAAGCATCTTAGACTTGTTTTCAGAAATGACTCAGGTCCCACAGACCCGTTGTGTGATGGTCTGTCTTCCAGTAGTTCTTAGCGAATGACTGTGTCTGCCCAGTGCTGAGCACTTAGGGACTTAGGTGCTGAGCATGGTTAGGACCTAGATGTCTCCAAGCTGGCTGGCTCCAACACCTCTATACAAGGCAGTGGAGACACTTGAAGGCTCTTGGCAAGCACTTTCAGATGGAAAATGGGCACATTGTGGCCTCCACCTGCCCTAGTGTGGCTGGAGGCAGCAGTGTAGGGCACAACATCTTCCATGCACACTGTTCCCCCTTGCCATTAAGTGACCATTCTTTACTTTTTATGAATTCCAGCAAGGAGATTTCTTCAGCCTCTCCCTTCTCCATCTTCCTCAGCATGCCGGACTCTGAACTGGGGTCCTGAGGAGGGAGAGAAGACCAGCCTGAGGTAAGAGGAAAGCACTTGTATGCAGTTAGTACAGTCCAGATAAGGAGCTAGCTTATGGGAGGGGTGATACTGCTGTTTGGGAAGTTTTCCTTTCCAGAACCCCGACAGAAGTACAGGCATCACTTTTTTAATTCTGCAAAAGGTCTGAAAATGAAACTTGGAGGTGGGTCATCTGAAGTCTGTTGCATACTCTGATTGCAATTATGAAATATTTTGTATTTGATTTTGACCTTAAAGATGATAATTGAACTACTTCAAACAATAAGATATTTTTGAAACTAAACCGTAAGTCTTGGGTTTAAAAATGCAGAAATGGAGCACTTCAGTAAATCTGGATCTTTCTGCTTTAATAGGAATCTTGCCTTTCTTCTTTAACCATGTTTTTTTCGAAAGGAAAAGCACATTTTTCAAACACCTCGGCCTAGCTATATTCTAGCACTCATCCCCTATGTCCTACATTTGGGGACACTGTTTTGAGCAGAGGCTCTCTATGCTGATGACCTTGCTAATCTGTAATCTTGCAGAGGACTGGGCCATGAGGTGTTAATATGCAGCCTTTGCCAGCAGACAGGAGCACAACCAGCTAGGGACACTAGAAGGGTGAAGTTGCAAAACACAGACCCCAAGAAGCCATCTAGCCACCATCTCTCAGGTCTACCAAAAACATTCTCAACAGATACTGTATAATTTTGTGTGCTGTAATGCTGGAGCTCAGATGGCTTTGTTCTGCTAGAGGAAATCACACCAGTGCTCAGCTGGCCTGCCTGTAAGACAGACTTACACTTGCTCTAACAGGAGTCTTTCAGAGTTTTCCATTCATGTAGTGGAAGCTCATCCCATCTGCTTTGTGTCTGGCCATGCTCTTCAGCTAAGAAGTTTCACTACTAGGTAAGTGTCCACAGTCCTCAGTCAGCACAGTGATCTGAACCAGCACTAGCTTTCCCTGCTCTGCTGGGGGATGGCAGCACTGGGGTGGATGGACTCATTTTACAGTTTAAGGCCCGTGACAGGACCAGAAGAGCCTGCAGGAATTATAAGGAGGAGAGGGAAAATGGAAAAGGAAGCACAAGAAGGGATGCAGCTAGTGGGAAGGGCATGAGCTCTGCTTTTTGTCTGCAGAACTGGGGCAGTTCTGGCTTTCCCACTTACATTGAGGGAATGCAGGGCCCTGCCCTTCATCTGCTACAGGCATGGAGCTTGTTTTAAAGGTCTTTTGCTTGTGAGGGTTTATAAACTCATCTCAGAAAGATTCCTGTACTCTTTTCCTCCCCTGCATCCATTTCCTGTAGGGGCAAGTATTGCCATCCAGAGCACAGCTCTGGCAAAGAAGATGTTGGGCCCGCCAGAGCTTGGGTCTTACCTGTCCTTTGAACATGCACCGAGGGAAGAAGAAATAAGGAATGGAGGTGACCACCAAGCAGCCTGAGGAGATCAGCAGTCCTAGCCACCAGGCTCCGATCCACCTCTGGTCCTTCGGTGTCAGACTCACTGTGGCTGTAAGACACAAGGGCCCATCATAAGAGCTCTGTTCCTGCATGTTCTAAGAGCACAAGGGGAAAACTGTCCATTCAATATGGGCCAGCAGACCTCAAAGGGTTCATTTGGGCCTGTGAGTGGCACAGCCCCTTCTATACCAGATGCTTTCTGTGCATATGGACAGAAGTGGAGCTCCCACCAGGGTTCATAACAGATGCAAGATCAACCACGGGTACTGCATACCTGTGGGTCCCTTCACTCGGCTATATGTGGTTGTGTTTTAACTTCCTTTCTTCTAGCAAGGAACCTATCCTGCCGTTGCTTATCTGAACCACCCTGAGCTTCACAAATGCTCATAGGACAAATTTAGTTATCCAAAATATGCGGATGGCATGGATTCAAGTATTCCCTGTTGAGCCGGTCAGCAATGCAGTGATTATGGGGTCCTAACTCTATTCCTCTTTGCTTGAGGCATAAGGTTTGTTTGGAATGCGGCTGGCTGCAGAGATTGCCTGGAGAAGATGAAGAGCGGAAAAATTGCACAGCCACTTTCTTGGAAATAATTCTTCTCCCATTGTTCCAGCCTTGATAACTGCCTGCTTGCAGACATCAAGGGAAGGACCTGTGCTGGTGGAAGAGCGCTTTAATGAGAGCAATTTCCGAGTGGTTAAAGCTCCGAGCACTCACACCCTTCTCCGGAAAAAGGAGGAGAGAGGAGAGCCATTCCATCCCCAACACAGACATCCTTCGGATGGGCCAATGTTACTCACGGGAGGTCAAGCGATTGCTTGGCTTGGCATGGAGAGCGCATCTCCCCATTGTTAGGATTTTATGAGTGGAAAAGGAACAAACAGTAGTCTTGGGCCTTTGCTGCTCCGCACAGGCTTCCTGCCAGGCAGGAATAACCCGGGGTGCGGTGCGAGAGGAGCCCACACCCCGCCAAAACAATCACCCGACTTCCCCAAACAGGACCAATCCACTCCGAGTGCAAACGTCATCATGGAGCGACCACACGGAGACTGCTAAATCTGTCTGTCGCCACAAGGACCAAGCCAAGGCTTTTTTGCCATTTCCTGCTTTGGATTCATTTATTATTCTTATCAGGCACCAGACAAAAATGTCACACGGGCTCTGATCTCTTTATGGAAACACAGGAAAAGCCACATTAATGATGAAGCTGGGGAGAATTCTTTGGTGATTAAGTTACCAGAAATCATATGCATGTACTGCAATTAAGGAAAATAAGCCCTGCGATAGGGTGCTGATCTGGTCCCACTGTCTATAGATACTGTGGCTTCATGGAGGGTAGAGGAGAGTGTGCCAAGAAGATTCGAGCCACCCCATACACACTTAGGGCAACAGCTGCCCATGGTGGTCTTCTCCCTGCCAGGACACTTCACTAACATCTCTGCTCCTCTCCACTGTGCTAGAG
This sequence comes from Nothocercus julius, assembly GCA_013398735.1. Classification (NCBI taxonomy): domain Eukaryota; kingdom Metazoa; phylum Chordata; class Aves; order Tinamiformes; family Tinamidae; genus Nothocercus; species Nothocercus julius. Next base: position 2,229,040 of record VZSV01000136.1, read on the forward strand.
TAATGTGACACTTGCTCAGCATGGTGGCAACAGGTACATTTCAGCAGCCACAGATGGTATTTCAGTTTGGCAGAGTCCACGATGAAGATGTGAGACCATTCCTAGTCATTTCAGAATGACCTTCTAATTCAGAAGGCTACTAGAAACTCCAGTGCTGCCTGGGAGATACTCACCAATGTCAACTCTCCCAATATCCACGAAGAGCCGCAACACCACAGATCCCAGCAAATATCCAAAAGCAGGGCCAAACACTGCGATGGAGAAGAGGATAGCTAAAAGGAGGAGAAAGAACCAACCAGCATGAGTAAGCCATCACTGAGGGACCACCAGATATTGCATTCATCTTCCTACATGAATAAGGAAAGACATCACAACATGTAGAACACAGGAATCATTTTTTATTGAGTGACAGTTGATGAAGAGCTCCCCGCTGAGCGTATGTTGAATGCACTGTTTATCCAGCAGTGTTAGAAGGTAGACAGCTACCTGCCTTTAAAAAAAAGCCTCTGTGCTCTGCTGAGATCAAAGCTCTCCTGATGTGCTCAAAGCTTGCAGCTATGCTTTCAATATCTATGATTCACCATGACAAAGTGGGAAGCACGGAGAAGAGCAGGGAGGTGAACTCCTGGGCTTCTGCAAGTGATGGAGGCCCTCACCTCCCACAGCTGGCAAAGGAAACTAAGCAGTCTCACTCCTAAGAGCTGAGTGAAAGTATTTGGTCAAAGCTTTGGGGGAGGAGGGGAGAGATGCTAAAGCAGGGACAGCAAAAATTCATAAATTAGACTCAGTTCTCCTGAACCATCCATTATAAAAAAAAAAAAAAAAAACAGATGCAAGAACTAGCACTGACGGTCAAAAGACTTCCTTTTTACTTCTTTAGAATGAAATGATTCAAGTTTCCTGCCTGAAAGAAACTCTTTGCATGACCCTTTAAAAATGGTCAGAAGGAAAAAGTTTGCTCAAGTTGCACTGTTGGGCTGTTGCTGAGCAGAGAGTCCTGCTCACCCCTATCCAAGTTACTCCCCCTCCTCCCCCAGTTTGAATCACTCGCTCTGCAACCACAGCCTGGCACTTGCAAATTCCAGGAAATCTCTGTGCTCATGAAAAATAAAGCCTTGCACTTCCCCGCTGCAAAACCATACAATCCTATGCCCAATTCACCCAAATAGTCATGCAGCATCTTAACTTTAAGCAGGTAGCCAAGTCCAATTGAAGCCAATGAGATGCATATAATACGGATGCCTTTTGCCTACATGCATATTAGGTATGAAGACATCTGATCTCACTGCTATGCCTCAGCTGTGTTCCTATTTTAAAAGCCCTATTCCCAAATAGTCAAGGTAATGCTTTTGTTTCTAAAATATAAAACTAAGTATTTAAACGCAAGGATTTTATTAAAAAAAAACACAGTATTTAATTTCATCCAAAATTACACAGTAGCGTTCCTTGCCGTAAGAAGATAGTGAGACCTAGAATATAACAAGATTCAAAAGGCAGTGGTATTTATGTTGTATTGAAGCTATCTAGACTTGCAGTAGCTATACCCTCCAGCAGGGTGTAACTATCCATCAATACCTAAACAACTGTTATTACAAAGAACAAACCAATCCCACAAAGAACAAACCAATCCCATGTTCCTTCATCTTCAGGATGGGCAGGTTTGAGAATCCAGCAAGCACTGAGTTGTCCTGGGGCCACTGATTCTCCACCACTGAAGGAAGATCAGTTTGTTTTTCAATATCTTAGGAGCCAAGTGTCACATCCTTAGCTGCTTTCCAAGGGAAGCAGTGCTGGCCAGATTTTCCAAAGAGCTCCAGTTTTGCCTAGGAAGCCTGGCTGCCAATCTGAGCCTCTGGTGACCTCAGCATCCAAGAGAGAGGCACCGCAAGTGCCAGATCCTTAATGAAAACGTGACCTTGCTAATGGGTGCTGAGCAGATGAGATAAATGGTTTTCCTGCAATTCCCAGCAGCAAAACAACACCTATTACTGAGAACTCCTACTGTCATTGCTTCCTGCCACGGGTTCTTCTAAACCACTTATGGAGCAAAAGAGAAAAAGAAAGGAAAACAAGTATTGGGAAAAAAAAAAAAAAAAAGAGCTTCATGCCCTCATTTTGCCAGTCAAAACTATTTGAGCTAAGAGGAACAAGGGAGCCTTGCTGGAAAAGGCATGCAAGCCTTTCTGCAGTGCTCTTACATGGTATGGCAGTCATTTTTAGCAGAAGTCTGGAGCAAAATATGCCTGGGTGAGTCTGGAGACCCTGCCAAGTGCTGTAGCACTTGTACAAAGTCTGTCCTTGGGAGTTTAATCCCAAAGGCTTTCCCTTCTCTTTAAATCCTTACCTTATTTTGGAGTATCCGGTTTTGACTCCTAAATCACTCTGATGCCTTTGGCTGCTCCAAAGACATTGTTCAGCACTAAGAGGAATTAGGTTCTTAAATAGCTTACAGACTGAATGGAAGATCATGCAGGGGCACCAGGCCCAGCTGGGCTCTACTGTTCCCAGGGAAGAGATTCACAGTTTAACATGTAAGCCAATACCTACTTCCATGGGATCAGAAATCCCTCTGAGCTTGGGTACCTGTGTCTTGGAGGGACTGATGGCTAATCCCATAGCAACAACACCAAGTCTTTCTGCAACACCTGCATTAATTGTACAATGTGTGGTTCCTGTACCCTGTCCTGCCTCTGGCCAAAGCATAATAAACAGATGCTAAATAAGAGCCTCTGAGAAGGTTTTTTTACTACTTTATTCCCCATGAATGGCACCATGTTTTCACAGACACTAAAGCAAGGGTGATGTTCCAGCTCATTCAGCTGTTTTGGATACCCACTTGGCCTGAATCAGCTACACTTACTTTATCTCTTCAGTTATACTCCTCTTGGGTTTCCTAATGCCCTCACCATAACTATAACCCTAGAGAGACCAAGGGGACTAAGCCGCAGAGGCAACCCAGCATTTCAGTGCAGAGAACTTCACCTGAGTCCCACCAGATGCTCAGTGGGAAGACACACCATGAGGAATTGTCATCATGTGGCAGCAAACCTTTGTTGGAGCTGCCACTCCTGTTAGAGCTGTGTTTGCTATGATTTTTCTGGTTCTTTAGGGAGATGGGACTGAGAAGGGCCTCACTGCATCTTCCTATGCCCAGAATTTCTCATCTTTTCAACAGGGCTCAGCCTCAACTACACAATGCCAGGACATTGTGGGAATCAAACCTGGATGAGATTACAGAATCAGAGAATAACAGAACAGTTGAGGTTGGAAGGCACCTCTGGAGACCATCTGGTCCCACCCTTCTGCTCAAGCAGATTGCCCAGGACCATGTCAGTTGGGTTTTGAATATCTCCAAGGATGGAGACTCCGTTCCGTCAAAAATTATAAACATTAATATGATCCACCCTTGATCCTCCCCCTTCTCCAGGCTCAACAGCTCCCTCAGGTTCTCTAGTCCTTCCTCTCCTGCCTTTCAGTTCTGTGGCCTGGGGCAGTAGTGGACCTTGGGAGAGATGTTATTCAAGCTCCTTCCACATCCATTGCCTTCTCTGGGTAGGGGATTTTGTCCAGATCGTATCCTGTCATGGATCATCTTGGATCACAAAATGCTAAAGGAAAATTGGAGCTTATGGCTGCCAAACCACACATCCACCGAGTGATAACAAGATTGAAAGTGCTTTCTTGTTTGCTTATCTGCTTACTTGCAGATTTGCTTATCTCTCAATTTACTGGAATAATCTGCAAGAAGCAATCTCTCTTTTCTTTTTTTTTTTTTTCTTTGTTTTTTTTGTGGGGCATTTTACTAGTTGAAAAGTCTGTATTCCCCGGCTAAGCTCTAGTAGGTAAATTTTCAGTAGCCCTAATCTTGTTTTAGTGTTCACTCCCTACCATGAACTGCTGTCCACACAGTTATTCTTCCCAGAGCAATAATATTCCCTGTTCCACACTGCAGCCCTACCCTGTCTTGTGGTAGGCAGCAGATTCATCTCCAAATAAGCATTTCTCCATTTCAGCTCTAAGATCTGAAGGATGGGGAATCTGTACTGAAATAGCAAGAAACAACTGCACTACTTCATCAGCAGAGGCATCTTTCCACTTACCAACATACAGAGGGGAGTTGTTTGCTTCTGCAAAGTCATCTACGTAGGATATCCCAAAGGGCTGGATGGGAACCGTCCCGATTCCAGCCAACAGTTGGGCGATGACCATCATTGCCCATATACTGCTGGCCTCCTTCTGGGGATCCTGAGTCATGTTTGGACACACAAACTTATTCTCTGCGTAACATAGTTCAGCTTGGATCTGGCTCTTGTTACCTGGAATGAAAAAAGAACAAGATCTGAAGGCTGTAACAAATACCTTAATTTCTAGGTACCAGGAAATCTCCCAAATTTCCTGGAGAGTAACACATGACTGGAGTTCAGCTGAACTGGCTCATTTCAATCAGCAGTTATCACCGGCTTTTCCATTCCTTTGCAGCATTATGTTGAGGTCAGTATAGCTAAAGAACAGTGGGTTTTTTATTTTTTTTTTTTTTTTTTTTTTTTTTTTTTTCCACGACAGACTGATTAGAGAAGAAGGAAGCAAAATAATTTCTCCTGCATGCTGTGACTGTGCAGGTGAAACGTCCACCCGAAGTCCAACTCCAACAAGTCACATTTCAGCTGTCAGCAGAGGATAAAAAGTTCTCCATAAAATTTGATGGAAAGCTGGGCTCAGCCAGTTGACATAAGCCTTTGGATGGACTGGGTCAAAGTCAGTGGAAAAGCATAAATATTTTCAGATGGAAAAACCCATTCCTCAGGCAAAATAAAAGCATTACTGAGCAAACAGAGCAATCCTGGTCTTTTAATTTAGCCATTTTCATTCTAGCTTTTTATTATTGTTATTTGTAATTGTTTCAACATTCCCATCACATCTTTATAGTTAAAGAAATAGCTTTGTGGATTTTTCTGTGCTTCTGAGCAAACAGAAGCAAAGCAAAAATGAATATTTGTTAGGTGATTAAGGGTTTTCATTGGCATAATGTGGCAGCACATTCCTGAGAGTGGGTCAGCACAAAAATTGTTATGCAAGTTTATTTGAGGCAGTGCTTGTCTGCAGGACCTGTCTTTTCTGAAAGAATGAACCTCCTTTGCTAATAAAGATTTTACTGTAACAAAAAGTGAGTGCCACCGGAGCCTCTCGTGCCAAATAGCACATTGTGGAATGAGGCTGCTCTCAATAAGACATTCAAAACCAAAGGCATGGCTTGTTTTCCCTGCCAACAGTCTTTGTTTCCTTGTGGCACCTAGGCAGAAACGTGGAGGAAATCAATCCAAGGATGGCCAAGCTGCCACGTCTCTGTGGCCCTCTCAGCTCAGGAGCAGCTCAGATGCTTTGAAAGCAAGGACCATAATTCCTCGCATCATCCTTGTGGTTGGGACATTAGGAGGTTTTCATCCTGTTCAAGGTGTCTCGCTGCAATACTAAATCAACCCAGGACTGTAAGACCTTCACAGGCTGTGCCAGCACCTCATCCATCTGGTGCACCTACCACAGCATCCCTGCCAAGCGGGATGTGTGTCTCACCAGCCAGACAGTGAGAGCTAAGGGCATTAATGAATTCAGGCCATTACCAGTGCTATGGTAGGGCAATCCACACTGTGTGCTTGCAGCCTGGTAGCTGAAGATCTCCATTAATGACCACTCTCCAAGGTATTCATGTGGGTGTCCCGAGGCTCCTTGATTTCCACTACTTGAGGTGAGGAAAGAGAGCCCTGATACCATTTCATATCACAAGTCGTAGTATCACTGGTGTGAACAATACCATGACTAAATGCGGTTTCATGAGGCACTGGTATGCCTGGAGCTCAAACCAGTTTCCTGCAGGACTGCATTACTCATAGTGGCCACCAAGACAGGGTGAGGTGCATGCTTCAGCCCAAATCAGTCTATGCAAATGCCCGGGCTAACAGCACAGCCCAGCCCAGAGGAAGAAGGTCAGCAGCCGTGCCAGCACCACACTGGGACCAGCGTGGGATTGCATATAAACACATACGACTCTAGACAGGGAGGCAGGATGATGCGTGTCGCTTTGACTTGTTTTCTTAATGATAAAGAGTAGCCTTTGTCCCAAATCCTGATCAGTTCATAGTCTGACTAATGATTTTAAAGCCTCCCTCTTAGGCTGTTGGAAAACTTGGTATTTGATGTTTGATCCACTTCTCAAACCCACCCGCCTAGCCCCCACAAAAAGTCATACATTTGGGTTTTGATGGAAGGGCATCAGTTACAAGCCAGCAGAGAGCTGGGTTTCATATTTCTGAGTGAACTCTGGAATGCTTTCAGCCCCACACTGAGCCATCATTTATAAGTGTTTCATAGAGTCTAGGCTGCAGATCAGCGCTGATGGTGCCAGCTTTTCCCAGAGCAGAGTTGATGTGGGATAGAAAAGCAAGAGGGCTTCTAATGCTTCAGAAGGAACAGAGATCTTCATATAAATATGAGTATCTTTCTCTTAACTGTGTCTTGCTCCCTATCCAGGATTCAAACCCCATTGCGCTAGGTGTTGTATGGATAGGGTATGGAAGACCTCTGCTGTGGAAATTTCATGACTTAACTAGAGAAGCTGGGTTGTCTAAGGATATCCAGCAGCTCCATAGCAAAGCCAAGGCTCCCTTCCTCAAAGTATCAGACTAATATTCAAAGCATGTGACCCAAAAGCTTTCCAGAATTAATCTTCTCACTATAAGTGTAAGATTTTATCTGTTTGGCACTGCCAACACCTCTGCCATTCCTTTCTGTGGCACAGGCAGTAAGAGGGAAGCTGACAAAGAGATGAAGTGACTTAGGAGCCTAAGTCTTGCTTTCAGAGGTGACAGTCCTTGAGGAGGCTGAAGCTCATTGGCATCCCAAGGATTAAGACACTGAAGTTACTTTGGAAACCTCATGTCAGCCTTGTATGTAATGTAGATACTTCTAAGTATTGCACTCTGCATGGAAACTGGAGTTGTCATCAAGCCCGCCAGCCTATTCCCGAAGTCTGCCTCAATTAGATCAGTAGCCCTTCTTAGGATAGACCGTATGACCTATTGACTACTGTAGGAGAGGCATCAGCAACAGGCAATCTAAACTCTGCTTTATTACAACCTCATTTCTCTGTGACTCAAGTGAAGATAACAATACTTTCTTATCCTTTTCAAAAAGACTTCAATCTATAGGTGAAACATCAACTGCATTGGCCTTCAGCTTGGAAGTTCAGCAAGTCCACTTGACCACCTCGCTCCTGAGGGAGGAATTTGTGGTACCACCATTGCTCTCATTCATCTGCACTGAGAACAATAAGAGCAACATCTGCCATCACATGGCAAAACAGGAGAAGGGGGAAGAGGGTCCATTGCTGATGTGAAAAAGGCATGTACACTCATCAACACTATAATTTTGGATCTGCCGGATTAATCGCTTTGGCCTGAGAGAACATGAACACTGACGCACAGAACCATAGCTATTAATTTCTCGAGCAGTTAGCGACCATCCAAAGAGGACTGATATGGCCTAGGACTGTTCTGGTACAAACCCAGCTCAGCATTCAGATAGCAGAAAGCCTCAGTGAGCAAGGTGCTGCAGAGCCTTCAGCCTGCCACAGGGGCACTGGAGGAAAGCAGAGATCTTTGAGCCCCCCAGGAATTACACCATTGCCCCAGAGAGGCGCAAAGTGAAGTGACTTGTTCACAGTCACATGGAATATCAATAGCAGAATCAGCATTTCCTGCATCCCAGGGCTTCTGTCCCAGAGGCAACTCTGCATCGTGTTTCACATTCTCTCTTCAGCTGTCTTTTTGCATAGTCGGATGATATTTCATCATTAATAATGATGCTGTCAGCAACAGCATGTCATGAAGTTTTAGACCTGCAGCAGGGATATGTCTGATTCCATGGAAAGAAAGACTGTTTCCAGGATGATCAGGAGCAGGTTGGAAGGACACACATGGCCCATGCAGAAAGCAGAGACACAGAATGCTTAGCGGTACAAAGAGAGTAGGGCTTAGGCTGGAGAGAAAGAAAACAGAACTAACGGTTATGCCATTATCATGATTAACTTTCAAAGTAAACATGTATTATAACTATTTCATGATTTCCATGTTGGAAGATACATTTCTTTCATATAATGTGAAGCCCTTTTACAAATATTCCAGAAGGTGGCAGGTCCATGTGGGATGCTGTCTACCTCACATACTACAGCTGAGGTTATTAGCCCTATGGCAAGCTCTTTGTGCAGTTGTGGGAGGAAGAGGTGTCTTGACAACCTCCAGAGAGATCTTGTCCTCCTTAGCTTGAAAAAATAGATGTAGGTGGAGATATACTCCCTCTGGAGGCCATCAGGAGCATCTGTGGGGAAGTTTGGTGCTTCACAATGGCAAGTAAACTTGTCACCTAAAGTTGTGGCTCAGATAACATGCCCAAAGAAGGCAGAAGGGATCCCACATGTAACCGTTGCACTCAAAATGGTCTGAAAAACTGTAGTAAAGTCAGACTTAAAATAGAAAATATTTGCCTTAAATCATTCCGTCCAAACACCCTGCTTGTATTGAGTGTACAATGAATACAACTATTTCCATTTTCAAAGAGGTATGGAGAACCCAGTCCAATGCAATTGTGGCCAGATTTGTGATGGGGAAGGTGATGAAAATAAGAAGACTCAATGGTTGTTCAGCTCTGTGGAGAGCAAGGAGATAAGAGATGAGGTGGACATCTTTATTTGCATTAAAGGTTACCTTTTAGTTGGAAATCACTTCTTCCTCTGATACAGGCAGGCAAGAAGGGCAGATAGCAGTTGATCAGTTAAGATGCAGATGGAAAATAGCGTAATGCACCAGGAATGGTCTAACTGATTGCTACATCTTGTTATGCAAGAGCTGATATCCCAATGTATGTACTTCTTATTCATACTTCTTACTCAACCATGACGTTGTTGGTCCTCAAACACGTAAGTATGCTCCTTCAAATGTCCTACACATCCACCAAACTTGATGAGAAAACAAGGATCCGAGGAGTAGGACTTCTGTTTGGGTCAATTAAAAACTGACAGAGCACAGCACTCAAAGTGCCTATAAAGGATGACAGTCAGAGTGTACATCTCTATGCCAAGATCCAGAAGTCATGTAAGCCTTTGGTTGAACCATCTAATCCTGCTCCAGGATAACTACCTGCATAAGAAAATGCCCTCTCAACTTATCATTTCTCCCATATTACCCATACTACCTAGATCAAATCTGAGAAGGAACATCTTTTGTGTTGTGCTGCTTGTGTTACAGACATCCCTTCTCTCCAGGGATGAGTGGAGGCACTAACCGGCACTCAGAGTGGTGTACTCATATGGGTCCGAGAGGAAGTGAGGAAGGGTCACCAGGAAAGCTCCAAGTGCCAGTAGCAGGCCTCCCACTCCTATCACCCGAGGGCGGTGAACTCGGCTGCCAAAGTAGCTGACAAAGATGATGAGGACGACATTGCCAATCTGGAAAGAGCAGAGGAAAATGGGAGGAACATTAGAAGACATCATGGCAGAAGTCAGGCCCTGCCCAACAACTGCTCCCCCAGGTCTGTGTACAGTTGGGTGAAGAGGTGTCTTGATCAGATGGTGCTTGGCCCCTGAAGAGCAAGAACAAGGCAGCCCTCAGCTACACCCTGCATATTCACCGTGATTCAGTGCTTCTTTCTTATCGAAAGCTAGCGGGCCAGCTCCTTGGGTCTCATAATCTGTGTGCCTCCTTTCTTATCGTGGACTGCCTCACACCTCCTGGTGATTGGCCTGGGGCTTTCTTCAGCTCCCATATGCTCTCCACCCAGTAGGACATGGCATAAACTAAGGACTCCCCCAAACTAATGACTCTCCCAAATCCAGCGAAAACTTCTGCACTGTATTATTGTCTCTGTTCCCACAGTTCTAAGGAGACAGGAGCCCAGCCACAAAAAACAGATCAGCACAAATGTTTGTAGCACTGGGCATTTGGAATTGCAGATATGATCATAGTCCAGTTCTCCTCATTCTGCTAAAAAGATGAAAAGAAAATGTGCAGCTTACTCAACACAGTAAACAAGCTGTAGCTCTTGGGCACAGGGACAAAAAACATAAAATTATAATTATATGCATTTTGTCTACTTGGGACAAGCTAAACATTATTATAACTTTGGTAATGTGTTTAGATTGAGCTCTTTTGTTTTGTCTCTTGTGGTTTTTATTCTTAAAATTAATGCAGCAATTAATGAGAAAAGACTACGATTCTAGACAGGCAGGAGAGTTTACACAGTACTAGAAAGAAGCACAAAAAGATCATCCTGAAATCAGAGAAATAAAGATGTCTCTGTCATCTGAAATCAGAGAGTATTTAACAGCATGCTATATGTTATATTCCTGTCCTTTTCCCTTTATCCTCTTGCAGTAAAAGATTGCTCTACAGGCGTTTTATTTTGCTAACATTTCTCCAAACATAAAGTCTCCAAGTAAAAGCAATTTCTCGAGTGGATAAAAGCACACGAGTTATTGATGTATTGATGTATCACTGCTGTGAGTGACAGGATACCTAACTATGCAACAGGACTACCAGTAATGATCATCACTACTGGATCTCTTTCTTCGTGTCATTTGGGTCTGATTAAAGTCAGTGGGAGGTCCCTCACTGGTGTCAGTGGACTTTGGTTCGGTCCTTTTAACCTCTGGTAAATGTGCTGGTAGGGGTAAGACCCGGGCACCTACTTTTCAGAGGTCGCTGGAGGACTGCAGCCTAAAGTGTCCAAACTCTTGGTGGGTAAAAGTCTGGCCCTGATTGTCTCAGCATCTTGAAAGAGTAGAGAGTTAGCACTTCTGCTGAAGAAACAAGGTATATGTTCTTGCAGCATATGCCTCGGGGGGTTGCATTTCTCCCAAGATGTCCAGAGCTGCTTCAAGAAATTCTCATAAAGCAGCTGTTCATCAAGTACCAGGTCTAAATTGAAGCTCTTTTCACAAAGAGTCAAAAGAAGCAGAGTTGCAGCCTGAACACAGTTTATATGGAGATCAGCCTTGTAAGAGGATGCTGGTGAGAGTTATTCCTTCACCATAGGACCATCAGAGCTGGGAATACCTGAAAACGGACAGACATTGGAGAAGTTGCTGGCCAATGTCTCCTTTTAGTAGTCGTGAGGAAGCTTGGAATGACTCAGACCAAAGCTGAAACCTACCAAAATAGGGAGTTCTACTGGAAACCACCAATGGGGCTGTAGTCATGGCTGTGTTTTCTCTCCTTTCTGGCCAACCCTCACGGCCCCCACAGAAGTTTCTCATGCAATTACCTCATGCAAGCTGGAGATGAAACCTGAGGAGAGACTTGAAAGTCCAAAGCGCTTCTCAATAGTGGTGAGGCTGCTCTTAAAGTTGGCACTGTAGAGGAGCTGGGAGAGCTGAAGAAGGCCATGGCACACCACGAACACCTGCAGGCAAAACAGTGCCATCCCAGTTAGTACCCAATAGCTGCCCAGTTCATATGTACCAGCTGACAACCATGTCCCGAGTGATCTGAAAGACATACGTACATGGACTCAAATAGGCCAATACATATGCATGCCTGCTGTGTACCAAATCTAACAAAGACCTGGACTCACCATGCCCTACTGCCATCCAGCACCACCCTTCTCTTTCCTTTTTCCCTTTCTGCCTTTTTTTCCCCCTTTCTCCCTTTTTCCCTTTCCTCCCTTCCTTCCCTGTCCTGCATATGCCCAAGGATATCAGTTCCGAATGCAAGACACACATATCTATGTTATGAGCATCCTTCTATGATGCAAGGTATTTATGTTGCTTCTCAAGCTCCAAATTCATTGGTTGCTGTGAGCAAGCAAGCGAACTCTTCTTTTCTACTAGGAAGTTACTAAGTTAGCTTTGCAAAATGAGCAATACAGTGTTTAGAAGAAAAGAGAGGGAGCACTATTTTTGACTTTACTCTGCTTTTGCTGTTATTAATAATCATTATTACTTGCACTGTGATAGCACTTGGTGAAAGGAAGACCTGATGCACCAGGATACAATGACAGAGCTGCTGTCCTGCAGCTGAAAGGGACCTATGTGTGTTTAGGATAGCTGAGACCCAGGATTTCCAGTTGGTCCCCTGGATTCACTCAAGCTGTAAAGTAAGTTAACAGTGTTTTGTCCAGTGGTTTTTGCCAGAAAAAGCTTGTGTTGGTAAAGGGCTTTTAAAACTCCAGTGGGAAAGGATGAAATATTTGTAGTGTATTCTCAATACTGGAAGACCTCTGTGATATTCTACAAACAGCATTGTTTCCCTGAGCCATCTAAATCACCAAGTCAAGCAAGAAACCAAACCAAATGAGGACAGAACAGACAGGGAGCAGAAGAGGGAATACAGGGAATAAATGGAGCTGTGCATAAGCATGGTCAAAAGAGCAAGGGTAGCCAGGGAAAGGAAAGTGTTCTCAGACGGGGATAGCAGAGACAGCTTAGAAGTGTCTTTTGATCTATATTTAGTCAGAACATTTTTCCTTTATTTTCTTTGGAATGGAATGTGTCCACATGGTGCCAGAAGTATTTTAAAATCATTTTAAAAAGGAAAAAGACCTTTTTATTTAAAATTCACAGGAAATCAAATATTTGCTGAACACCGGAAGCGTGTCCCACAAAGATAACGGCAGGAAGCCCAAGATGATGGATGGGGGATCAAAGGTACTGCAGTGCTGACAAATTCCTTATGTCTTTGGGTAGGGGAATAGGAATAATTGTTATTATTATTAATCTGAAATGACAGTAGTACCCAGAAGCCAAGAGCTGAATGAAGACTCCATTGTGTGAAGTCCAGCAGAGAGAAAGAGCAAAATCATCTATCCAATGCAGAGGATGCAAATGCCACAGGCGGCTAAAATGGACTTCTGGGGAGCATGGGAAGTCACAGACACCTGGGGATCTGTCTGGGTTTGCTCCAGCAAGAGCAAACGAGGATTTGAATGTGGACAACAATGGCTGTTTGGTGAAGATTCTGGGAAGCTGTGAGGGAGAGGAGTGTAGAGCTGGGTATCAAAAAATACAAAAAAAGGGGATAGCTTGCATTTTGCTATATGATAAAAAACTACAGAGCCACAATATTCAACACAGGAATTGCTCCCAGAAAGGAGACAAAGCAGAAATGAAATACTTGAAAATAAAATTCTGAAGCTGAATGAACTTTAAACTTTCCAGCTATCAGCTCCTATATTTATAAACACACTGAAACACGTGGTCATGTGAATGATATCTGGATCCATCACCTTCACTTTCCCAAGCACTGACCTGGCATCATGCATAACTAATCCAACCAGGGCTGTCCTGGAGCAGAGAGGTGACTCCTATGGGGATGAGAAATGGACAGGGAATCTTGATGCCAGAGCACATCAATTTTTGTTTCTGCAACGCTGGCTAGATCCTATTGAAGTCATTCTAATGAGGCAGCACTGGGGAAAGAGAGAAGGACCAGGAGTGAACAAGAAGCAGAATAGCTGGAGGGAGCATTCTCCTGGTGCAAGACATTAGCTAGAGGAGCAGAGCTGTTTACCAGTGGGGAGGGAATAGGGTGGACCATGGATACTCAATTTAGCACAGCGAATGTCAGCCTAATCACACGACAAACGAGAAGATGAGAAGTGTCCTACAAAAATGCCAGGATCAGCTGGAGATGGGGAGAAGACAAGGACAAAGGGCAGTGGGGAATCATCACTAAAGGCTTTCATCACTAAAGGCAATCATGCACTTCATGAGAGGATATGGGGCAGGAGACCAGAGGGACAAACAGAGGTCAGAGAGGATGTACAGGAAGAGATTGAGAGATTGCCTGTAACAGGCTTACATATTAGCAATAACCTGTGGCTGGCCAAAGCAGGGAGGTGGGTCTGGAGAACTTGCCTGGGTGAAGGAAGGCAAACCATGAGGAATACAGCTGGAGACCAAACAAAAGAGGAGGAGGAAGAGTTTGGGGCATGACGGCTCCCCCTCTGCCAGTGAACCTCATCCTGCAGCGGGACAACAGCCTGAGGCCGAGTGACGGTTTAATCTGACAAGCTTGGCAAGCCTGCTGAGCTCCAGGACAGGGTGACAGGGATGGGGGTAGGCATGCCAGCAGAGCCTGGAGCAGCCGGGCTGGAAAGGCCTGGCAGACCAGTGCACGCTAATGACTGAATCACGTACATCCATTACATGGCATCTGTGAGCAGAGTTGGTAAGAGAGACAGAGACGCATGAGGATGGCTCAGGAGAGTGGATCCCACCTATCACTGGCACCATGATGACACAACGCATACAGCGGCCTCAGCTCTTGGTTGCAGGGAGCTGGAGGATGGGAGGGGAAGGAAGGAAGAGGTTTTTTTTTTTTTTTTTTTTTTTTTTCATGGAAAGAAGCTGAGGTTGGAATCCCACACCAAATACTCAAAGCAAATCAAAACAGCCAGGACTTCTGCGGCTGGAATTTGGCTCTCCCAGACATGCTTTAACTGTCCCGAGGTGAGAGACGTGCCTGATTTAAGACTTCTTCTGTGTCCAGGAGGCTCTTTTTTTTTTTTTTTTTTTTTTTTTTTTTTTTTTTAAATAATGACCGTCTGAGCTTTAAAGGCCCTACAGAGAGCTGGGAAAGGGGCCTACTTGGCTGGCCTGGCTGTAGTGCTGCTTAAGGGGAGCCTCTGCCCTGTCCAACCTCAGCACAGAACAAGATGCTCTGGCCATGAAGGGCAGGCTTCCAAGGCTGGAGGAGACGCAGCGACACAACTCTGCCCCTGGCACCACATGTTCCCCAGCCTTGGGCCTCTCCCATCTCACTCCTCCCCACACACTGTCTGTGCTCATGTGGCCATCTGCACATTGCTGTGACCTCCTCGTTTTCCCTCCAGCTTACTTGACTATAATCCTTAGTTTTCTCTGAAATGTCTTTTGGATTTTCTGCCATTGGTCCTTCATTTTTACACTCTGCCTTATAGCACAGCAAACAGCCCCAGCTGAGATGTGACACTTGCTGTGAGCAAGGTATGCACCCATGCATGGTGCACTCACTGCCCAGGTATGCAGGGTAGGTGGAGGGGAAGGACAGAAATAGAAGGATATTTGCCCAGTAGTCATGTTCTTCAATCTTTTCTGGTATGGTAGCCTCAAATTGGACACCAGTTTTGTTCATCTCTCCCTGAGAGGTCCTTAGCTCCATTCATCATCACTCTGCCGTTCTTTCCTCAGAAGCCAGAAAAAGCCCTGCTGCCTCTGCAAACCTGCCTGAATGGTGTGAGCGGGCTTGGGGACAAGTGCACCACCCTTTGTGGAGGCACCCATGAGCGTAAGACCACTCCAAAGCAGCCCACAATCTGCTGGTTCTTGGAAACCAGCACATCAGCAGTCACTTGCCCCAGCTCTGACCTGGTCCCTTCCAGCTGTCAGAGAGCACCAGATGTGCAGCATAACTCTGCACAGGCGCTGAGCGTCCCCATGACAGGACAGAGCTACTATCATCCATCTTTCTTAACACTTAACAAAAAAGACTTAAAGAGCAAATGAACCCATTTGAAGGGATGTTTTGCTGACAGAAAGCAGGCGCAATGGCACCAAAGGCAAAGGCGTGGCTAGAGGTTAAGGAGTTCGGAGCACTCCTACACATAGGAAGTGCTGCTCTTAGCCCATTTCTGACCCTTGTGAGCAGATGCTCCGATCAGATCCCAGAGCATTTTTAGAGCTGCAGGTAAGTTCCAGCTAACGGTGCAACTACAGATACCCGGGATGCAGTGCAGAAAGGCTGAAGGCAGCACCCACGTGTACATCAACATGCACATGCACACACATACACACACACTTGTACCAAATGCCCTCTTAATCATCCTGACATTTCCTTCAGAATGCTTGAGCGATCTTGACTCCAGGCTGTTTATACAAGACACTTGACTCCTTTCCAAGATACACTTTATTTAAAATGGAAGCAAATGCCTGGGGAGCGGTTCCTCACATGTGTGCTGCTCCCCGCCAACTCTCAGAGACGAGCAGCTTCCAGGGCAATGTTTTTCAGGAGGAAGAAAATCCCAGCCTGAGAAATGGAGCAGAGGGGTTTGACTCCTCTATGATCTCGACAACACTTCCCTGCTTCCTCACCTCGGGTTCCAAATGGAGAGAGCTGCTACATATTTGGTCAGTCTAGGCCGAGATCTCCCTGAGAAGCAATATACTCAACAAATGCTTGTTCAGCAGTGCTGGTGGAGCTCAGCAGGGGGTCGGGCTTGCTGTAAGCCTGCTTCCAAGCACCAGTAAAGCACTCCCTCTTAGAAAGGCTGAGATCCAACTCACCTATACTAGGGACCAGGCAAGGACAGATATGAACATAATAGCCTGCACAATCGTGAAGGATGCATGAGATCTTGGTTCAGCCACTTCTGCCAACTCCAGAAGACTCATGCTTACTCCTTCCTCTTCCCTGAGGCCTATCCTAGCTCCTAGGCAATAAAATCAAGGCTCTGGGAGGACAGAGGAGTCTCCCAACCTCCAGTTGAACCCATTCCACTACCTGAGAGGCAAACAAGTGTAAAGAGGCCAGAGACAGAGGTCAAATCTGTCTTTGAGGTGGCTGCTGCTCCTGGGGCTGGACCTGTGCCAAGGTGGTCCTAGGGGCAGGATCCACCTGCCTACTGGCCATCGTGATTGACTGCCCTGGCTGCGTGTTGTCTGACAGGTAGGCTCTGCTTGACAAAGCAGCATCCTTGGCATCCCCACCTAGCATGAGGACAGTCAGATGGGAAGCCCCAGGGCAGCTATGCCTCTATGACCTTGAACCCTTAGTGTCATGGGCTTTCTCCGCAGGACCCTAGGAGCAGCCGGTTCTGAATATAGTAGCAGTCTCTGGCATGCACTTGCACTACCCCACAACACATGCTTGGTCACCTAGGCTGTATTCTCTTATCTCATGGCTCTCCCTTTCTATTATTGCTTATGTAAGATAACACACTGTCAACGCAGTCAATGGCCTTAACAAAAAATTGCTAAATAAAGATATTCTGAGAACACCTTAAAGAGGCCTTTTGTGAAAGACTATTTCATAAGAGAATTTTGAGGGACATGTCCCTTGATTACCAAAGAAGTCAATAAAATTCTTGGGAAGTCTGGCTAAATGAGAAAAAAAGTGAGGTGCTTGATAATCGTGGCAAACATCTGCTGGAAGTGGGTCAGAGTTGAGATCATAGCAAGTTAACAGCGTGCAAGCTTCTTTTTAGTTAGAAGGAATAACTACTTCCATGGTGATTCCAGAAACCAATAGAAGTTCAAAGGTCTTCTCTAGCTGGGAGCATGGTTCTAGTCTGTAGGGACCCAGGGTTTATGAAGAGTACTGCTACATGAAACTACAGGAATTGGCATGGCCATTCCTATCTACTCCCTGGATATTTGTCACTCTTTTACCTCAGCTTCATGCTGGGGGTGCAGCAGTCATGTCTGAAGTCCTCTCTCACACCGTATTTCAGTACCCTCACCTTGAAAGCCCTCCCCCAAGACAGAGGATGTGGAAACCTCATAGTGCAGCTCTTTCTGCAGAAGATGCTTAGCAACACACCCTCACCCCACAGATCTTGGGGTCTAAATCCCACAGGTGGTGCTGGGGAAAAGTAGTCGTGGAGAGGAAAATGAACTGGCCATGTTTCGTAGCAGAGCATGAATGAAGCCTGTGCTCTCTTTTTCACCCAAGCACTCATTTAGAAAATACAGGGACACAACCACAGCCCAGAGACAAATAGAACAAGCCAACAGGGGAGCACACTGGAAAAAAAGATAAAGCAGCAAGCGGAAAAATGAGTGTGAAGAAAGGACCTTTTTTTCAACCAGAGGGTTGCATTAAGTGGGTAGAAAGATGATAGTGGGATTTTCAAAGCATAGTTTCTTGAATCACGTTTTATGGCTTTTAAAATAACTAAGACTGAAGCTCCACACCCATGGAAATTAATGAGCTTCACAGAAGACTGTGGACTCCCTATAGTCCCCCAAAGTAACCAGTCCTATGGGCTCCAGCATGTGTTATCCCCTCTACCTTACTCTGTTTCTTATGTGTACACATTGGTGCTACTATATGCACCAGGAACTTTTCCATGGTAGCATTTCTAACAAGACAGATGGAAAGAGCCAGAGCTTAATTCATCTGATTGACACAAGAGCTGCCTGGGGAGCAGTAAAAAGAAGTGAAGATCCTTACAGAACCTATCAAACTGTTCTCAGTTAATTGATGACACTGAGTTATGATGTGGCCAAGAATAATTGTTTCAGGAAGACACACAATGAATCTGGCAGGATTAAATATTTGGAAAGGACTAGGAGTAAGGACACCATTAGGTCCTTCTGTCCATACTATGCTATTAGAGTTGTGTTTTGGACTCCAGGGTGCCAAACCCAAACTTTCTGAATTCAGTGGAAAGTCTCCTTAATGACTTTGGCCCAAACCCACATATATACTGGACAGGTCAGACCAAAAGGCTGCAGCTGAATTTGGGGGAAGTTGGATCGTGATTTTGTCCTCATTTAACAGAAATCTCCTCCCTTCTCCCATCTGAAGTATCCCATGTCTATATCGGGCTTGGAAGAGTTCCAAGAATCTTGGCTCAAAGAGCAGGACACCCTTGACATGCACGTCTCAGGAGGCTTCTTCCACTAACACTGATTGAGGGCCCTTGAGTTAGATTTGGACAACTCCTTGTGCAGGGAGCTGGAGTGAGGCAGGGATGTAATTTCAATGAGGAGAACATAGATGTGGGCTCAACAAGGTCTCAGGGAAACTGGCTGCCCTAGATTTGCTCTTTGGAGGGAATCTCAGAGCCAGTCTCCAGGAAGTAATGCAATAGAAAGCAGTCCCCTTTCTAATGCCACTAGGCATTTTCTTCTCTGAGCTGAAGTTAGGCAAAGACCAAGTCAGCAGTGTTTTTTGAGGTACTTTCCGAGGGCCCCACATCCCTCTCTACCTAAGGCACTACTATGCAACAACCTTAAGTCAGCTCAGACCAGTATGTCTGCTGTTAAACAGAGCACATGGTGCTCAGCCCGGCATTTGGACTGACAGGCCTGCACTTCTCAAGTCCATACATATATTCTCACAGGGGTCAAATGCTGCTGAGGTCCCTCTGTTCCCAGAGAAACCGTGTTGGTCCTTGCAAAACTATGATGCCTCCTCTGTTTCTGTCCACCTTCACTGCATCTGTGTTTAGCTTTCTCCAGTCTCAGACCCTGACATCAGAACTGAATCACTATAAGAAACTTTTTTTTTTTGGCTATTTTTTTGTTTCCTGGTTTATTTGAAATTAGTCAGTGAATTCAGAAGTTACTTGGGGTTGAGTAAGGACCACGCTGGCATTCAAGCCCCACGACTACATGAGTTCTGAGGATAAGCTGAATCCTCTAAAGTATCCTCCATAAATTCAGAATATTGTCATTTTATATTCCTAAATTTCAAAGGAAAAGAGAACATTACCACAGGATAAATACTCAGGAAGAACCAGCTGCCTGGTTTTCTATCAAAAAGCAACAGGAAAGATTAAAAAAAAAAAATACAGTGCTTCCACAAAGGGAACTGAATATCCTGTCACACACAATGTCCCTTAGCATGACACCTTGGAGCCAGGTATGCAGTCCAGTGACTGAACCTGAGCCCTAAACTGTATTTATATTGTCAAAATAACAAACAAATGGACAAATAAAAAAGGTTAGAGCTTTCTAAGGTGTTCTGCTGTCTAAATTATGGGCTGTGATAATGACTGTCTCCTGACAACCTAGACTTTACAACCACCCATTGTCAAGTGCAAAGACAATGTTTGTTCTTTCCTCATCCAATATATACGTGTACCCCAGTGCCTTTGCAGAGTCCATGCAAGTGTTGCTTTGCTCACTTGCCCTAGAGAGAGCCCTCCAAGGCCCATTTTTATGTGTCCCTGCCTCAGGTGCAAATTTCACAACGAAAGGAGGCTGTGGGGGATTCCTGAGACCAGACCATCAGTGTATGAGGAGCAAGGGCTGACTCTGCAACTTCCCACAGTCCTTGCTGTGAAAAATATGCTTACAAACGTGATGCATATGCTTAAGCAGCCTTCTGCTCTGGCAACCAGACGGAGTGGAGCAGGTGAGTTGTGTTATGGGGTCTTTGCTCTTTCAGGGTTTCTCCTAAGGTTTCTCCCCTTTGTGGTTTGTCAGGGCCCAATCATAATTTCTTTGAAGGTAGCTTCAGATTCCTTCCATCTCTCTTGAACCACAGATGAATGTAAACACTCCTCTCACACACCCACAGCCCTGGCCATACCTTGTGCTCCCTATCAGTGACACTCCTCTCCCATTTTGCTGGTGATAATCTTATCTGCGCTGACCACTCCTTGGTTGTGTTTGGGCACTGAACCACCTCACCCCTCATAAAATTAACTTGTTTCATTTCTCATAGACCTTGATCCCACTAAACTTTCCATCGTGTTTTACTCTCTGGATCTTCCCCATTTTCTTCCTCATCCAGACGTAGATACTAAGGATGAAGGCCACGCAATTCTTTCCTTTTACAACCAAAACCAGATCTAAATGCCCCTTGCTGTGTTCACACCAGTGTCAGAGCCATCAAAACCCAGTCTGTGCTTTCTAAAGCCCGCACTGCTATGCCATGAATGCTGGAAGAGTCCAGTCCCAATGGGTATTTCTTCCAGTGCCAACCCACTTGTCCCTCATTCTAAGAATCCTGCCTTCTCTGTTGCTACAGGTCCTCATCCAGCTCACCATTACTCCTTGCCTTTCCTAAACAGGCACTGGATATATTCTTGGTTCTTATTTAACCTGATGGCCCTAACCCACAATGACTGCCTTCTCACAGTGCTTCCCTCTCCAAAACTCTCTTCTGACCAAAAGTCAGCAATTCTGAGGATCTCCTATTCTTGCTAACATTTCAACAGCTGAATAAAAGCAGTACAATTGCAGTTCAAGATCTTTTCAATGGGATATGAGACCTCAGGCTTCTGAAATACTCTCCTCTCAGCAAATTTCTTTTAGTAAAGCACAAAACTTGCCTTGATGTTATTCGTACCTTAAACTTCAAGGCAAGTTTCCCATTTCTCCTACTGAAGACATCTTGCTGCATGCTGTCTTCCCAAGGAGGAGAGAGCAAACACGCAGATGATGCTGGCTGCGCTGCTGCAGCGAGATAATGCAAATCTCCGCTTGCAGTATCTCGATTTAAGGACTTGAAGAGCATGGAGCGAGGTGTGAGACCATCCCTTGAGTTCAGGGTCCAGCTTTCCACCTTCCTGTGAATCCCGCTAGCCAACACTGGATGACACTACTCACCATCCCTCCCCAGAGATAGGAATGCAAAGGAGAAAAGAGGAAGCCTCTGGCTTTCCAGCAGTGGTGTTGCTTTTGGTACCAGAAAGTGCTGAGCATGGACAAGGATGGTGGGATGTGGCACAATCTGTGCACCATCTTGCAGGACCCATCATTTGCAGGTGGGCTTCAACAAGCAGCTCTCAGACATTCTTGCGGAAGAAATGCTACAAGGCTGCATGGATGACACCAAGAGCAGCTGCTGCCTGGGCCATGAGAGTCCTTCCACTTAGAGTCCATTCAGACCACCAGGCAAAGGGCAGCCCTGCTTCCACTCTCCCCTCCTTGCCGTAAAAGCACTTGAAGACCTCAGAAGCCCGCAGTCTCCTCCTGATCTGCCCATCCCCTCTGCTCCACACTCCCATATTGCTCCCCTGCTTGCTGATCTAGCAGTTTTATGCAGAGCCACACGCAGAGCCGAGCTGAATCCCTTGGGCAGGTCAGACAAGAGGGACACTGTCAGTGCCTTGTTGAGGCTACTTGCTGTCTTAAGCTTCTTTATAACATCCTATTAAAATGTGCCCCCCAGCTTTTGCATCTGCACCTGAACTTATTCTGGCTGACATACCTCACATTTTCCCCCTCTCTCTTATTCTCTGTCCTCCTTTTACACATCAGATGGTTTCATGCGCTGCAGAAACAGGGTAAAAGTCACCTCTCATCTGTTCTCCCAGCCATTTCACTCTGCTCCCCTGCACTCCTGAGGTCACTGGCTTCTAGATGACGATTGTCCAGCTATGCTAAGCAACATGTTATTTACAAATCTCCCTTCCTTGTCATGCTCCTGGGGATGCACAACAAGCCATTAGCTCTCAGTTAAAACAGCACCAAACTAGGAAAGAAACAATAAATGCAAAGAAGTCAAAACATTAAACACAGGGCTTAGGCATTAGAAATAGAGAATTTCATTCAATTTTTTTTTTTTTTTTTTTTTTTAGTGACTGTAGAGTTACTAAGATACTGTAGGCTTCTCCTATGAGACAGCGCTCAGCACAACTTCCCAGACCTCTGTTCACTGCACTCTGCTTCCTCTGTGCAAGGCGAGTAGGGACAAGTGGGCAGCTCCTGGAAGAGTTCAGGTAGCTCTGGTGTATCTGAGAGTGCACTCACAAAATAAACACAAACAATCAGGTTTATGGAAGTGCTGAGATATGGTGCAGCTGGGAAACATGCCATAAACTGAGCCAGGTGGAGCTGATCTCCTGACTCCCTCAAATAACAGTTTGATAGTATTTTAGTGCTCTTCAGTTTAACTGCATTATGGTAGCCGTAGTCATTAATATCTATATATGACATGGAGCAAGTTCTACAGCAGCAGAAAGGAACTTCCACAAGCCGCATGAGTGGCCGAGAATACAAAGATCAGCTGTAAATGCCTGTTTAGGGGCCTGTGTTACAGACAGCAGGGATCTGGCAGCAGTGACTTCTAAAGCATCAATACCTCCTAGAGCACTTGTCTCTGCACTTGTCCTTCCACATTTCCAGCTGTCCTTCCAGACCCAGCCACCGCAAGGGTTCCCAGACCTATCCTGCTCCTCAAATACCTGCAGATAGGCCATAATATGGATCATAATGTAGGGGGGAAGCAGTAGGCAAGACCTGGCCAGGACATTCCCTGGAACAATCATGCTCCTGAGAGCATTAACAGCTGCTGACAGTGAGCTAAACCGAGCGCTGTTCCTAGTAGTACAGACAGACAACCCTGGGCAACCCCTCCACCTGCTCTGCCTGGCTGGGTAAATGCACTCATGCTGATCAATAAGAGGCAACTGGTGGCTCCCTGTCCCTCTGGAGCATGTGACACTTGCCCATCACTGCATCACTGGGGCCAGGCAAAGCCATCAACAAAGGTCACCTCAGGACAGCACATGCCCACAGGTCCACAGCACATGGAGGAGCCAATTATTGCTCCTAACCTCTCTACAGGTGCTAAATCTGCTGCCTTTCCTTGCTCTTGTCCTCTTCCACCAGCTGGGACAATTTGACTGTGGTCACACGTGAACCTGCAGAGATGAAGAGACACAGCTAAACCGAAAGTGCTTCTTTCATCTTGTTTCCTTTTCACACCTGACAGTCCTGTGGCTGCATACGGCTGTATCCACACTGTCTGGAGCAGGAAAAAAGAGGAGCAGGAGGTGGGAATCTCCTACATCCCACTCCCTATGCAGAAGGTCGCAGCCTGGAGGTGTCCCTTGGCACAGTCATAAATCCTCTAGCCAGATAGAGGGATAAATCCTGGGAGATTTAAGCTAGAAGCTATGGGTTCAAAACAGCCTGACCATGTGGACAGCTGACCAGCCACCTTAAGGCATAGCAAAAGCTCTTGCATCTTCTTTGTGGTGCCTGCAGTGTGACAAGGCGGAGGCAGCTGGAAGGTGATACCCAGGCCTCCCTGCAGCTCAGGCCTCTCCAAGTGCGCAACTAAAAGGAGCTGTATGTATTCCCAGGAAAGCATATTTACTGGGAAGAGGATTCTGTTTTCAGGTAACCCTACAGACCTCGATCCATAGTCATTCCAGAAGCAGGGCGAAGGCCATTTCTGGCATTATTTGACCCTCCGCTGGAGGTGGGAGTCAGGTCTAAGAGCCTACTCATCCCACAAAAGTTTGCCAGCGTAGTCCAGAGGCAGCTTGTGATTACCCATGACTTCAAAGTTTTGTGCCCAGAATTTGCAGCCAAAAAGAGTCATCACATTGCACTGATAGGAGAACTCAACCTGGGCAATGGGGAACTGCATGGGCATCTGTGCCATTAAGTCCATCAGGTCCACAGTAGGACTTGATGGTCATGGGGGTCTTTTCCAACCATAATGATTCTATGATCAGCATCAGCTATGAAACTAGTCCCGGTAGCCCCCAGATGCTCACTCGCTGGTTCCATTGAACCCCAAGGACTGCTGGTTGCTACACGTCACCACATACTCCTGGAGGAGCTCAAGGGCTTGCCTGGTCAGAGCAGCACTAGAGGGAAATCACACTCAGACCCATGGCATGACCTGGGGTGCCAACTCCGGGGAAGGCAGGTTGCACCTGCTGGCTGCTCCCCTGCCTGGGTCCTCACGCCATAGCATCTCATGAGGCAGTGACTGCAGTGTCCTGCTCCACTCAACCTGTCTGAGGGACCCATCAGTGTGATGGTCCCTCTTGGGCACCCCGGCCAGTTCTCTGCTCCCGGTGGCACCCAAGACAAAGGATGCCACAGGGAGCTCTTGCTCCCCTCCAGCTCAAGTTGGGGTGTCAGCTGGAGGAGATGCTGGCAGGTGAAGCACAGAAGTCTCTCCAGACAACTAGCCTTCCAGGGGATGGAAACCAGCATGTGCAGCAATATTTATGCCTGTCAAGGAACAGACCAAACAGTGCTGTAAAGGGGAAAAAAAAAAAAAAAAAAAAAAAAAGCAGTGTGTTTGTGTGTTGGGGAGGGTTTAAAGCCTGCTTGTCAGCATGATTTGAAATGCTAGAGGTGGGCAGGACGGCTGGCAATTTATCACACAGGCAGTGAGCTCAGAGTCCGCCTGCCTGGAGCTCGGGCTGGGGACACGCTTCCCAGCGCCCGCTCTGGACTTGCTGAGCAGGGGCAGGTGAATAACTTGGCAACGACCGCAAGGAAGCGACTTCCCACTGGCTGAGACCCATCTCAGACGTTGTCACTGGCAGTCTCCAAAAGTATGCTTCTCCCCGCTGAGATATTTTAAAGCCAATCAATATTATTTTAAAGCAGTGTTTTCTTTTCATACCAGGATGTGGTTAATCATTCCCTAAGCAGCACACTATGTACTGGGCACTGTGGGCAAGCTCCAGGGCTAGCGTAGAGCTGCAGAACCGCTGGCGTTGAGGAGCCCATTGCTTGTGCTCCTCTTCCAAGAGGCAGAACGCGTGCACGCATGGGGATATATGCTGATGCAGAGTGGAGGCTCCACCATGGATAGTGCCCTGCCAAAACCCACTGAGCACCTGGCACCTTCTGAGGCCCCCGGGCAAGCCAGCTGAATGGACCTCAGCTGCTCGATCCTTACCTTAATATTGCAGAAGATATTTCGATAACAGGGACCGGCGCTTTTGGGACTGCTGCCGTTGGCTGCGGACTTGCTGGCTTCTGGCTGAAGTCCCATCGTGTGCGGGTGGCCACTGCAGGAAGCAAGGGCACAGGCAGAAAGCTTCCCAGTGAATTTGAAGTGCCCCAAGGAGCTGGGCTGTTGCAGGCTCCCGAGAAGGCCAGTGCTCTCTGAAGTCTTCCCTCTCCTTTCGCTCTGCTGGGATCTCGTACACTCAGAACTGAAAACTGTCCAAGTCTGCGAGCAAGGGAGCATGAGCGCAAAGTTTTTATAAGTCTGGGCTCCAGAGCGATGATGAAACCACGTTTCTCCTCCCTCTTTTCCTTTGTGCCGAGAGGGAACTTTAAAGCCGCAGGAAACGTAAGCGAGCGTGTGCCGAGCCTCTGGGCAGGTGTGAGTAAAGATCCACTAAACCTCTCCCATTCCTGGGCCGTTTTGCTGTCTTTCTGCCCACCCCAGCACCAGAGTGCCTGCTTGCGAGCGGCAGGGGGGATGTGCAGGCCCCCCCGCGAGCACTGCTGGCCCTCCACGGCAGCTCCCATCCTCTGCAAGTGCAAGAGAAGTGGGAGGTCTGAGCAAGCATGGGGAGCAGGAGAACGAGGGAAGTGGGATAGCAAGCAGACAACACTGCTTCCTTGCAGACTTCTGTTTTTCTGCTTCTTGCCTCTCGTGGAAAAACTCCATTTGTGAGAAGGTTCCAGGCATGCTTTTCACTGAGATCTCACCACACTTTTGTTTATGCAAAGAACTGATTTATCTTGCAGGCTCCTCACAGGGAGAGAAACGTAATGACAGAGGAGAGGGGAGGTTATTCTCAGTTGAGGGGGAGACGTTTAAAAATATTTTGTCAGAAATCATTTCTGCTGCAAAGCAGCAGAGGACCCTGCAAGTGACAGTGTCAAGCCCACGCTGAAGTCCCTGAAGGAAGCACACATGGTACCCAAGCACTGCCTTCTTGCAGGGCTTGTGTCCCTCAGGGATGCTGAGCCCAGGAGCGTCCCACGGGCGCCCATGCTCCTGCCTGAGCACGTCACCACGAGAGGGTGTGTGATGCCCACGGGAGAGCCCCATGCTGGGGACTGAGCCTTGCTCCAGCACCTGTTCAGGTGCCACTGCTGTCCCCTTTTGATGAGCACGGCCCCTGCTTGGTGACCCTCGAAAGTGGTGTGGGAAACTCAGTGGAAAGAGCTTCTCTGCAATGTCAGCTTCCTGATTTCCTAATCAGCTCCCACAAGCGTTACTTGAAGGGCGCAGATGAGCTCTAGTGGCCTGTGGGTGGCAAGAAAAGCATGCATCTTCCCCATCCTGCTCTTTTCCCACCCTCCCTCACCATTCCCGTCCCCACATTTGCTCTATCTGGGGCCAGGAATATTTCATCTGTGTGAGGAGAGAGGGAAGTGACTTGTTTGCTAGTTGAGCTAGGTGCCCTTATGCCCTCTTCTCAGTCACGAGCAACAAGGCTTCGGTCTGGCTCATTCCAGGAAAGCAAGAGCCTCCTCCGATTGTCTCCCGTCCTCCAGGCGAACCCGAGGCGCTGCTGATCTCATTGCTCAGGGAACATCCCATGCCGTCCCTAATAGATCCGTGGCTCCGTTTTATTCTGCAGAAATGCATGACGTTCGCTGCGTTAGAACAAACTCCTCCCCACAGCAGCTGCTTTGGCCGCTTCCTTCTTCAGTGCTCAATGGCCAATTTGTCTCCTCTCTGCACAGGCGGATGCCCCCGGTGCATCTAAAGCGGTAGGTCAGCACGTTTCTACTGCAGGGGTTAATGAACCTATGAGAGGAAGCTAAAGACTGTAGTGAGTCAAAGGGACAAGTGCTCCCTGACACTTGATGCCCCCCTCTGGCTCTCCATTGCTCACCCTTCTCCATGGGGAGAACTTTCCTTCCCTGGAGAAGAAGCAAGTCTCAAAATGCTCCTGGGATGCTCTTGGCACCTGGCACTCAAGATGGGCTCCTCAAGCCCAGGAGTCCATCTGCATGCCAGCCACCATGGGGAAGGATGAGGCCCATGACAATTCCTCCTGTCCTGCCGGCACTTGGCTGCATGCTGGCCTTGCACCAGGGTGGGAACAGCATGGGGAGCAAAACTGTGCCCTAGGGAGGTGAGCAGCCTGGGGGGTTCAGCACCAGCCATGCCCCACCTGGATATCTTCCACCTCAACAGTAGTAGTGATTGCATCCACTTAACAACACGGCTCAAGGATGTTCCAGACTCCGCTGCAGCCCAGGAGGTTTCCTGGCAGTGCTATGCCCTGTACTCATGGGCTCTGCGCAGTACCTGTGTCTATTTTCACACAAATAAGCTTGCAGTGCTCCAATGAATGCTTTTCCCAAGACAAGAGTTTTACCCCAGCCATGGCAGTTTATCTGGTTTTAGTAGATAATATAGTAAGTGCTGGCAAATCTAGATGTAGAAACAAAATTGCTGTGGTTTCAATTATTAAAAGCATAAGTGCTAGGGCCTGAACCAGGGTATTTTAACAGGTCAGGGGTATGGAACACACATGGCATCCTGCACGGCTCAGCATGCAATTCATTGCTAAATGTTTCACTCATTTGGTTTTCTGAGAGCTTGTCAAGGGTTCAAGAGGTGAGATCGGGGCTACTTATGCTCAACTGCCCTTGCCCAAAGGCTTAATCAGCCTTGCAGCACGTGCTTCACAGGGACTAACCAGTAACCTGTTCCAAGCACAGATTTGTGCAACAAGCAGATGCCCCATTGCTGGAATTGACTCACTGAGCTGACTTTGCATGCCGATGAGCTGGCTCTGCTTCAGCCTTGTGCTCTGTCCCTTCCCTGGGCTCGCCTATGTAATGCCACCCCCTGGCCTCCCCCACCTGTGGGGAATACTGAGTCTTTCCCCAGTCTGGATGAGACTACCAGAGAGCAGCATCCCTCAGTTTTCATCTTGCTGGAAGAAATAGTCCAACCCTTGGGCACAAATTTAGTTCTTCACTTTTAAATTACAGACTGTAGTCAACACACTGTGAAATAGAGGAAACCAAATGAGATGCATATAAGGAAATGTGGCTCTTGCCTAATTTTAAGGATTCATCTCTGCCATTTTAATCCTTCCTCTATTATAGCCCTGGCAAGGAATGGTATCTCCTGCAGGCTGAGTGCACAGGAGGGAAGTGATTTACAGTGCTGAGAAGGCAAAAGGAGTTTGGTTTCAGATTCTTCTCATTATGCTTTGTTAGGTGATACAGTGAAAGCTAAGCACCTGGCAGGAAAATCATACATCGATGGGCTTTGGTTCATTTTACATGGCTCCTGGGGCTGCATTTCTTTCTAAGGCTTTGAAGAGCGTTCCTCCTACACCCGTCACACTTTGCCATGCCAGACGCTAGCGGAGCCTTGGCCAAGACATCATCAAGAAGGAGAATTTGCTGCCATTAACTGAATAGAAACCATCTGGAGCGGGGGCTGCCCCGTGCTGCTGCAGGGTTGCTTTTGATCGCCATGCTTTGCAGAAGCTGATGACAGGCAGCAGCAGCAGCAAACCACAAGATAGGTAGACAGATAATGTTCCCTACCAAGGGGACCAGAAAGCCTAAGTAGTTTTTGGAAGTGTCTACAGAGGACTTTAATGCTGGTCCCAGCTCTGAGCTCCGCAGGAATCTCCGGAGGACCTTCGTCCGTTCTGAACTATGCAGCAGTACTCCAACCTGGGAGATCTCCTTTTGTCGCAGCCACAGTGCAGCCTCACAGCTTTTCCTAGTGATTTACAGTATCCCCTGTCAAGAGGATATGCTCAACCAACAGGACCCACCAGCTCTGTAGCTACCTGGACCAGCAAACCAATGCAAAGTGCAGAAGATGATGCTGAATCAGGCCCACAGTTCTCCATATACCTCACCAGTCCACAATCTGCAAGTCCCATGTCTCCTCAACCAAAATAAGCTACTGACTGAAACACACCCTTGAGGCATCTTTTCCACAGGTAGACTAATTTGACATCAGCATAGCTATTATGGAAACTGGGGTAAGCCCCTCTTTGCTAATGTCAGCCTAATGTAATTAAATTGAGCTGCATCCAAAGCAGGGAATGGTCATCTTAGATGTAGAACATCAGCAAAAACTATGTTCCTTCTGCTAGGAAGTAGATTTGATGAGACTCTCCTGTCTTTTCCAAAGCAGCTTTCATAATGAGCACGGCTCTTCCCTGCATCTTCCTCATTTTTTATTTCTACTGAGCATTGTGTTGATGCTTTTAAGGGGTGACGCCCAGGCTGGCTCTGTTTTTCCATCTGGTTTCCATCTGTCAGGCACTGATATACACATTTCAGTTTTCCTCTGCAATCTCCCCAACATAATCTTCTTGACAATCATTGCCTGTTGGGTTTCCAAAGGCAGCAGTGCACTCACACACACACTCAGCACATACATATCTGCAAACACTGAAATCAGCAGGGAAGATAATTCCAGCCTCTGGATAGACTAAAATGACTTGTTATTCAGGGAAGAGATATTGCTGTTTATTCTCTGGGAGGGAACAGTCTTCATCTCAGCATGGAGGACAACTTCATATTTATAAAAAACACTCTGTGAAGGATACAGGGACAAATTTCCAAGCTATAGGAGACTCGAGCAGAAACTTCGGATGCTGAAGCTGTGATGCAGGACATGTCTTCTTACATTCGGGGATGTCTCTTAAGTTCATGACATTGTTATGACTAGAAAAATAAAAGTAGGCTTGATATTACTGATTGTAATATGAAAAAAAAAAAAAAAAAAAAAAGAAGATGCAACATTCAAGGTAAGGAGCAAGGCAAGAAGGCAGTTCCCCAAGGGAACTACGGGCAAAGGAATGTATTTTCCCATTTTCAAGATGGTAAAATATGACCTGTGTTGTTAAATGTCCCAAAGAACCTGGTAATTTGGAAATTACTTCCTCAGACCCAAGGCTGTGGATCCAGAAAATTCCACTCCAAATTTTTCAGAGGCTTCCTGTCATCCAGCAATGACAGGGAAGAATAAAACAAAAAAAAAAAAAAAAAAAAAAAAAAAAAGAAAAAAGAAAAAAAGAACATAGTATGTCTGTATCCAGGCACTAGCCTGTGAAATCCTCAGTTATTGGATAAAATCCATTTCTAGAAGCTCCATCGGGGACTGGAACTCAGGACCCAGCTTGGGTACATTTCCTAATCACTAGCTTAGTCCTAAACACTCACTGCAGTTAAGATCTAGCCACAAAACCCATCCCTCTTCCTTGTCTGAAGCAACAGCTGATGCTTTAGCTGTGCAGCTCATCAGCCTCAACCAACAACAGCAACAATACCAAACACTGACATCTTTTATCATTGTTTATTGCATGGTTAGCCATGCTGTAAAACAGGTAGTCAAAGTTGGGGTGCAGGACAAGCCTAGGTTCAAAGTTCTGACCCATCCAGAGCTTTTTTGACAGTCCTGGCTGCTACTAAATGGCAACGGTGTGAGTTCATGTCTGACTATCTGAAAAAGATGGCCTTTAGGGCTATTAAAAACTTGACCATAATAATGAGCAGCTCAGTCAATGAGAGTTAAGCCTCAAAGCATTCTAAATTATTGACTTGTGAAACTTCTGAAATTCTGAACAACTTCTGAAAGACCAAGAAGCTCAGTGTACAGAAGAAAGGAGTTAAGAAGCAATCTAAGTGAGTTACTGACCTCTCAGGATATAACAGTGAGGAAGATCCTACTGCAGAGATCAGCTATGGAAGGGGTCACAAGGATGGATGAACATTGGGAAGATGTCTTTTAATGCAAAGATCATGAGATTCTCTGCCAGAGGGAGGACAAAAGCAGGATTATAACCCTACCCAAAGCAGGATTATAACCCTACCATAAAATGAGGTAGGATGAGAGCCTTCCTTAAAGCATGTACAGTGAGCTGAATCCTAAAGGTGATCATTTGAGATGTGCTAGGTCTTGAGCTTAGTGGCTGGTGCTGTTGCAAAAAGGCATAGGAGCAGAGTTAAAGTTATGCCTGTATTTACTTAGGAGCCTACACAGCCTTAAAACAAACTTCCTGGGGCTCTGTGACCAGCACACGATATAAACCCATGGAAAAAGAGTTTATTCCCTAGAGCTCTGTAGTGGGGAACAATTTCTCCAAAGAGGACAGGCTTAGGAGCCCAGGAGCAAGCATGGGAGACATGAAATATCTTCTCATTGCCTTGTAGCCAGGGCTGGGTGCACCACACACACCAGGGATTTTTGTCAACCGTCGTGGCTATGATGAAAATCACAACCTGTAACTGGATGGTTTCAATTTACCAACGATTTGTATTAGATCAAGAGTAGAAATTCTGGTGAGAGGCAGGTAAACGGTGACACCTGAAGAACAGGTCTGCTGACTCACGACCCAGCTGGCCTTTTAGGATGGTGAATGAGCAAAAGGTGGTTTAGCAGAGGAGCTGCATCTGATGGCAGGAGAGCCTCTGGGGAAAGGTGTCATGGCTCTGCGGGATGTGACACTGTTTGCCCTCCCATGGAGGCCTTGGCCAGCCCCAAAAGAATGCCAGTGAAACCTAAAGATTAGGAGCAAGATCAAGGTTAGGATGAGTGAGCAGTTAATTTATGGCAAGTGACCTTGGCCGAGGTGTGTGTCAGCACTGCATCGTCCACCCCATGGCTGGCTACCCACAGTCAGCTAGCCTGAAGCGGAGCATAATTCATCTGCACTGATGACTATATGTCAGGCAGCTCTGCCCTGTTCTCCATTCTTTATATTAACCTGTTCAACCAGATGAACCTCTTGCAAGCTGTGATAGAAGCAAAACAAAATCTGAAGGAAAAAGAAATGGGAACAGAAGCATTACAGAGGTGCAATTGCACTGCAAGGATGATTTAAGAGCCTGGAAACTAGAAAGACATGGTTTTGGCAGGCTGAGATTCCTCTAGTTTTACAAGTGTTGGAGATGGATGGGACAGGGGGTCTTTTTAAATGAACTCTCATGGTGGTTTATGTCTAATCTCTTAAAAAAAAACACTTTTCTTCTGTCTTTTCTGTTTTAAATAAATCTGGTTTATAATTAGGCCACTTGACTTTCACAATCAAATTATTCTCTGCCATAATATAGCAATGACTCTTGAATTAATCTGAAGACGATTTGACTGGATTATTTTGATGGGTGAGAGAGAGAACTTTGCTTAAGATCTTTTTCCCCATCAAGCTTCTGTCATTTACATGGCTGAAGCCAAGAAAACACATATAATGCTGGCTCTCCATAAAGAAGGGCAAATTCAGGGATGAAAATGCAATGTACATCACTCAATACGACATAGATGCTATGAATTCTCAGGGTCACTGCTCAAAAGGGTTGTGGAATGATGGACCTACATCCTTCACCTTCAAACCTGCATGCCCAGAAGAGACTGAAGGATCCCAGTTACTTTTTGAGGTCCTCCTGTGTGTGAGTGCAGTGCTCTCTCAGAAATTGATTGCAGAGTAGTTCTGTTATTTCAAAACCAAAGGACTGCATTCAACCACAGAACTGTCTACCAAAACCCTCTGGTGTTCATAGGAATGATAACCCCCTGGCAGTAGGTTTACAAAGAGGCTAATGCAGCCCAAGATGCTCACTAAGGGGTGAGGTTGAGAAGTGTGTGCAAAACAGATCTTCCACAGTTCAAGAAGGCTCCCATATAGGGATCCCATATGGGATGTCCCATACGCCAGAAAAAGAGCTGAGAGCTCTGTTTCCTTCTCTTTCTTCTATGGAGGTCGATCAGGCAACATTTCTGAGATTCATCAACCTCTCTTCATTGAGGAGCAGAGATTTGTCATGAAGAGGAACCACAGAAATGACGTCCTCTCTGCTGCTGAGCTTAGGAGTCACCACCACTACTTTCAGACAAGCCATCAACAGGAGATGCTTTTAGAGGAGTAGTCCCATTAGTACTCCAGCATCCAAACTGTGCTTGGTGGGGTTGGCCTACTTCTCCGTCCAGTCCCAAATTATTTGCTCAGCTAGTGAAATTAGGTGTTATTGCCCAGGCAGATGTGCTGCAGCAATCCCTGATAAGAGATGCATGGAAAGAGCCCCCATAGCTCTGGCTATTAGAAATTTGTCCTATTGCTTGCATTGTTATCACCAGGGAATTCCCAGGCACCTGGGAATTCATTGGCATGTTTTTCTTCCTGAAGCAGAGGAAATCTTTCTTTTTTTCCCTATTTTCTTCCCCATTATTTTCCTCCTTTCTGCAGCAGAGTGAGACTGAGGATTGCAGTGAGACACCTGGTTCAGGAATTCACACATTGCCGGAAGCAAGGGCCAGACGGGAGTGAGACTGGAGGTGGCTGAAATGCTTCATAAAGCAATTTGTTTTTTTAAGTACACAGAAAGATTTAATGACACGGTTCTGATTTGTTCCCTTCTGAAACTGTGGCAAGGACAGTTCAATGACAATCCTGGGCTGCTTATTAGCTTCTTTTTGGAAAAGGTTAAATTCAATAAAAATTCTTCAAAATTCAATATAAAGAGGATAAAAGAGAGTGGATTCTGCACATCTTATTCCTGGGATTTGGCAACAAGATTGCATTCATTTCATTGCAAGTCTTAAAGATCTGGGCACTGCTAAATACAGTGATAGTTCTGTGTTGGTTGTGCAGTTCGCAATGGAAACAGTTCAGAATTGCAGCAAAATATTTTTACAGAACTGTGTATTAATTTTAAGGATGGTGGCAATAAGAGCTCCAGCAAAGTTGCATAATCCTGTAACTCTTGCTTTCAAGTACTTGGAAATTTCAGGAAAAAACGTCTCTGTGTTTGTTATGAAATCTTCCAAATTTCCCTGTGTCAGACAGAACTACTCAGAGAGCGTGTGCCTATGTTATTTTTGTTGTTATTGTGCTAGGGTCAAATCACTGAATAAAATAAATCCAATTTCAATAAGGAGCGAACCAAAACAAACCAATAAAACCTGTTCTCCTGGCAGTGGGCATGAGCAAAGGCAGTGCTGAGACAGCTGTGAGTAAGATGCTGAGATTTGGCAGTCACTAGTCCCTGATGACATGTGTTCTGCAGAGCTTTGCTAGAAATTGTTTTTGACACATCCATGTTTGCCTTAGCAAAACTGCTCAGATCTCTTCATTTTCCTGCTGCTCCAGAGATACTCATTGCTTCTCCTTTCCAGAAAGGAGACAGGTTCCTTACCACAACAGCTTCACTTCCCCAGCTAGGAAGTTTTATGGGCTTGGTTGTTGTTCCTGCCCTTCTGAAGGTAGCTTGAAACAATTCCTCTGACCAAGCCGCTCAGTCTGGCTGCACCAAGGACAGAAACTGTCTCTTCACTTTTTATTTCATCCTCTTCCTTCCTCTTTTCTTTGCCCAAGAGATGGCTTTGTATGTTTCCTCCATCATGATCCAGTGGGAAGAAAAGCTGCAGCATCTGTGCTGCAAAAAAGTGCTGGAAAATTTCTGTTTGAAGAAGTTGAAACAAAAATGGCAAAAATATAATTTTGATCACAGCAAAATCTCCTCCTGACTATGTATGTGCAGTGAGACTGGTTCATTTTGACCAACAAACTGGTTCATTTGGGCCCTTTAAAGCCCAGATGTGTTTGTTTTCTTTGGAAATCACCGTTCGGAGTGGAACAATGGCTGGAACTGACATTTTCGCAAGGAAAAGATTTTGTTCCATCTTGAAAGTCTGAAGCACCTTGAAATACCTTCCAGTAGAAATGGCATTTTGTTTCTGCTGATGCACAACTTAAAGGCTTTTCATCACAAATTCCATCCTCCTGCAGCTGCTTCCATTTCAGCATAAGGGACCTGGGGAACTACTGAACACAAGCAGAGCAAGGGTTGAGATTGACGGAGATCTGTCGAACTGTTACATCCAATGGGATAGGGAGCAAGCCTACCAGGCACCATAGGTGCAGCTGATGAAACCATTCAATTTTTAACAAGGAAAGTGCAGATGCAAGAAATTTCCGTGTGATTTGTTTTAGTCTCTGTGAGAAAATCACAAAAAGAGTCATGAGACTTTAGGGGTCAAGGCTTGCTAGAGCTAGGGGAAGATATAAGCTACCCAATCAATACTCCAAATGGACTACGATCAAAAAATAATGAGGTGAAAAGTTCTCTCGGTTCACAAAATGAGTAAGCAGTAGTCCTTGGACTCATGATTTCATTAAAGCTCATGATTTCTACCGTACTGGATCTCTCTGATTCTTTGCATCTCCTCCATGGGCTGAGAGGCAGACTAGCGTGGAGAGCAAGTTCCTACCTCAGATATCTCATCTCTGGAGAGCTTGAGTGATTTCAAACCACTTGCACCCCAAATCCAGACAAGAAAGCCCTATTCTTGAAAAAAGTCATTAACTGAGAGGAGTTTCTGGTTCAGACTGGCTGAAATGTTTTCCTTCTACAGCTTCAATTCTTTTTCATTTGATTACGGCTTTTTCAGCACTATGAAATTAGCTGACATTCCAAAATTATCATTCTAGAAAAAAATAAGCAGCTGCATTTTTCCTTCAAAAAAAGGTTGATGATTCAGAAACTTTTCTAAAGGGACCTGAGAAGTCTTGGCTTTGAAACAAAACATGGCATTTTTGATGATAAAAACAAAAGCTTTCACAGTCAAACAGGTTAGAGACAGGATCCTTTCTTTTGTGTTTTACTTCATTTTGTGGGATTAAATTGAAGCATTCCCAAAGGTGCCATAAACTGGAAGGATTCACGGGCCTGTTTGCTAATGAATCAGGGTCAGCCTGTTCACACAGCCAGAACTTTTCACCCCGTAGTGAGCACTTTTCTTACTTTTGAGATGAATAGTTGACCCTTTGAATGTGGTGTGACCTCGCTGGAGAAGATTAGAGCTTGCGTTGGCTGGAGTGGTGGGTGCTACTTGTGAAATATTTGCACTGTTGTCTCTAAGAAACTTCTATGAACCAGAGATTTAAGACACAACAAGGTTTCTTTTTCCCTTTTGCTTTAGCTTTTCTAACTACATGCCTCTGTCAGCATTTGAAGTTCCTGGTATCCCTGAGCACAGGCTGCCCTGAAGTCTTCTCTGGAAATTGCAGT
The DNA here is from genome assembly GCA_013398735.1 of Nothocercus julius. NCBI lineage: Eukaryota > Metazoa > Chordata > Aves > Tinamiformes > Tinamidae > Nothocercus > Nothocercus julius. Next base: position 2,265,452 of record VZSV01000136.1, read on the forward strand.
ATTGTGAACGTAGTCTCACACTGATGTCTCTCCAAGAACTGCCTGCCAGCAAAAGCCTTTCTGCTCTGGGACTGCCTTGTGTGCTGCAGACCACTGCCTTTGGCACGGTGGGCCTGAGAGACCACACTCACAGACCACATTTTTGGACTGAATTCAGCAAACATAGTTCTGTATCTCATGGATTTCAGCACCATCAGGCCAGCTTAGGTTTAGCATGAGTGAAGAAACCTGACCTATTTATAGCTGTTCCAAGAAGAGTGGCGATCATTGATTGAAGCATAAACAAGGAAGCAGAGTGTCAAGAAAAACATGTATCTTGTGAAGAACTCTCACTTCTGATTAGAAAAGACTCATAGCAAGCCTGCACAATCCACTGGTATTTGTTTCAGAACCATCCTGCAAGGTGACTGACTTTTCAGCCAAGCGTGCATGAGGCTGGTTAACCTCAGTTTCCAGCTTCACCCTAGAAATGAAGCATATATTATTTTTCTTTACAGGGAAATCAGTAAATTGCTCTGACAGGTATGACAGATGACTGCTACCTAAAAGGAGCCGTTTGGACAAGACAGGTGCTGTGTTCTCATGGGGGGTGAATTCTCTTAGCTTAACAAAATCATTATTTTAGCTCAGGGATATTGTGTTCCTGGTTTGCATCTGACAATTGTGGCTGGAATCAAGGACCTGGCATAAGGTTCTGGATTCAGAACAAAAGGGATAGCTGAGATCCTGCTGACAGCTAGGAGGAATCCTGATGCGCTGCAGAGAGACTTCCTTCCAGCTCCCTTTTGCATCCCAACACTGAGCCAGAAGTTTGAGGAAATGTAAGAGGAGGAGTTCTCCAAAGTGAAAAAAATACATTGTTTACAGGCTGATAACCCATCAGTGAACATCGTCCAAGGGCAATTCTTTCAAGAGCGAGTTGTTGGCTCAAGGAGAAAGCTATCCCGTTTTCCATTGGAAATAGTGTGTAAATAGTTTATCTGTGCCCTAGAAAAAGGGAAGGTTCAGGACATACTTCTACTCTTTAGAAAAGAAACCCTTTTCAACTCCTTGCCGGAGTTCACCATGTTTGTGGGATGGCAGTGGGTAAAGGACAAGGACTACTTGTGTCCTTGGTCAGCCTTCAACATTGCAAAGTCCTGTTGCAGTTTGTTCTTTCTTCTTCTTCAGCTTCTTTCTTTAGAACCTTGTGCAATGGGTGTTGGGTGTTAAGCAGGAATAGCTCCTTGGCAGGGTTGGTCAATCCCAAGGACATTTCAGGTTAGGATAGCAAAAATCTGCACAAGCGCCCGTGTGCTTTTTGTGGCCAGTTGTTGAACCCTTTTTAAACAGTCTTCCACGCTAGGTCAACAGGGTATGCAAAACCATCCCTTGCAGAGTGTCAGGCTCATTTTAGTGAGGAACGACGGAAGACTTCATCCCATTGGGCACAGACCCTCTCCTCCATGATGCTAAAAAGACAACAAAATATCCACACTCTTTTGCTCCCCTAATCACCAGGAGAGCAAAAGCTGTGTGACTCACTCTGAACAGCACATGCTATCCTTGCAAATGCACCGATTTCAGCTTGGGATCATTTCCTCAATGCCTGTTCCTGTTGTTTGACCCCTAGCTTTTCTTTCTTTTGCAAGGACAGACTTTAGTTCAAGTCACACCAATAGGAAGTTTTAAGACAGTTCTGGGAACTGCTTCCTGAAATTTGTCTGCCTGCATTATCTGTTTGCTGACACTCTTTCAAGAAGGGTTTCTTGACTGGAAATACACAATCAGGGTCTCCATGGCTAAATGGAAATAGAAGTAGGTTATCTTACTTCTGGTCTTGCCTCCTTCCTGCTCCTATTGCTAAGAAATAAAAATATGTCCCTCTCTGAGAGCACGCCTGTGGTGGAATGGGACTTTTCTGGCATGACATCTCGATCATACGATGGCAGCAACTTGTCTCCCCATGGCACTCAACAGTTGACAATAGCTTTTCTCATGTGACTTTTGGACTATTTATAATTTAATAGAGACACAATGGAACCACCAAGACAAAAATAGCAGTTTAAATTTGGGTAGGATAGACTGAAAGGCACCATGAACATTTCCTCTTTCAGAGACAGCACTCTATGGCCAGGAGGCAACAAACAAAACGGGACACGAAGAAGCCAGGACAGCTGTAGGATGCAGTTGCTGAGAAGATGGTCACGGAAGGAAGATATTATGAAGTCTATCCCTTGGAGATTTTCTTGACAATGACTGACTCATAGCTTATATGTGGAATGTCTCATCTTGAACCATCTCCCCTGCTAGACCAAACGGGGCAGCGGCTGTAACATAGCTGGAATAGGTGGAGTCCAGTAACAATTCCTCTTTGCATGACTCAGAGTGCAAGACAATATCTCCTCCCATCCTCAGAGGTCCATGCATGTGGGGTCTTCCAGAGTCCCAAGCCATCCTCTTTGACACCTCCAGTTGCAACAACAGGTCAAAGGCTCTTTGAGAGCCTTCTTTTCCCAAGATGTAACTAATCCTACCATAAGATTTGCTTTCAGGGGAGCAGCTGAGCTCAGGCTCAGTTTGGGCACAAATGGTGCTATGGTGGGTGGAAGGGAAGATGCCATGAAGAATTTCATGGATTTACCAGGAAATTAGGATTTACCAGAGCCCTGTCCCCTTCTCCTTTCATGAGTGGCAGCACCCATCTCACTTGGTTCATCCAAACTGTGGGAAGCCAGTTGCTAACTCACCCAGTGTCTCAAGAACTGTTCATTCCTACAGATGTTGGAACCAATTGCTGGCTGGGCAAAGCAAACATAGATTAATGACCCTGTTGAAAGAGAAGGGGAGAGCACCTGTCTTTTCATGTCCTGCTGAGCAGCAGCTGGTCAGCTGGCTGTCACATGCGTGTTCCTAGCCTGCCTGCAGATCTTTAGCTTCAGATTGGTCTTGAGCACCTGCTTCTTTCTTCTTCTCAGAAAGAGAAAAGAGCAGAGCCGTTCTTCTCAGACACTGTCTACGATATTTCAGACTAGCAAAGGAGCCAGACTATCAGCACTAACCCTGACTCACTCTTGGCCTGATGTGAAACCCCACGCCTTTCACACAAACTCACATCTGGCCCTCCATGGCTGCCTCCATTGCTGCGATGCTCTGCATGCGCTGCTAAGTGTGACCACACACAGTCCCAGCTGATATGCAAGGCACTTTCTCCTTTCTGTGAACATACCAAAACCATGTTCAAGTCCATCCCTGCCTCCTCCTTGTCTTCCAGTGCCAGCATGAGACCATCATCCCGTCTATCAGAAGAATAACAACTTTCAGGACTGGGGCAGACCCAAAGGAGAGGGAGGTGGAGCTACCACACTGTGAAGAGCCTCAGGACATTAAAGGAGAATCATTCAAACCCTCAACCATGGTGGGAGGTCTTCTCTGGTATGGTTTCAACAGTCTAATCCAGCACATCTGCTACCCCTTGAAGATGGGAGTACAGGGGCGGTGGGGGAGGATGGGGGATGAGGGAAGACCTAAGGACTGTCACACTGATCAAGTTAGTTATTTGCTTGAACAAGTCACAGAGGGTTCAGTCCAAAACTGAGCCTAGATAGAGACTAGAAAGGGCTTTAATAATTCCTGTCCCTTACACCTGGAAGAAATAAAGGGAATTCGACAGCCTGCCTGCAAACACAGACCACAGAGTAATTGCAACAGGCATAAATGACATGTTCCTAACATAGGAGATAATGCCTTCTGCAATACCAAAGAATCTGGGGTTCAGAGCTGAGTTTCCTACGGTCACAGGGCAATCCCGTGTCCTGGCTGCCATGTGCTGATGCTTCGAGAAAACACAAAACAAAACCCATGTATATTATAAATCACGACCAATGTGTTCTCTGTCACAGCAAATTACATGCCCTTTTCACAGGTCTTTATGTTCAAGGTTCAATTTTTTACCCATTCAGTGCTCATTAAGGTTTATTTTAAATTCTGGATTAGATTTGCCTTAAAGATATGTATCTACATCCATGGAGGATTGTGGCAAAATAACTGTCCATAATGGTGCTTCTTTCTAGCATGCAGGCACCTGGTTCTCATTTGTTTCACTCCTTGCAATTATGGAGAAAGGGAAGTCCTTGATTCCTGAGGCTCTCCAGCAAGTTTATTTCTGAGAAATGGCCTTCCCTGTAAACTGAGATCAGCTGATAAAATTTGATAATTTGGTCCAAAATGACTGCAACGCAATTTGTTGTTTATGCATCCTGTATGTTTTTGGAATTGTTATATTCAAATAAATAAATAAATAAATAAATAAAAAGAAGTCTTTTGGGAATAAAGAACTTACTTTGCTGAACATCCCTTTGCCCCTGAATGCAGCAACTTTCAGGAAAAAACAGTAGGTGGAAGAGCAAGAATGGTGAGAAGACACTGCACTTTGATCTAATGCATTTTCTTGTATTTGCTTAAGAAGGATCCACTCCCATGGAAGCGTTTCCTACGAGAACCAACTAACCTCCTTTTCTTTGCGCTGGCCTCCCTGTACCCTAATGCTCATATGTCAGGAACTGTAGCACCTCAGCAAGTCCACAGTGAGGTCCTAGGGTGAGATGTTGCTCCACAAGAGCCTGCATCTTTTGATTTCTCTAGCAATCAAGTTTTTTCATGACTTCACCCCTAAACTCCCTGACCAAGGGGAAAAAAAAAAGTCAAAACTGGCTTGATAAAATGGAGTGTCATTTGCCAAGCTGATATTTGCAAACAGACAGTGCATACGAAAGTCTCGATGACAACCTCTAGCACCAAAGTCACAAATGTAAAAGCTGTTTCTGTAAAAAGTACTCTTCCCAGTTTTTCAGTATTTGTCACAGGGTGTTCCTCTTGGAGCACAAATATTTTGAGCATGGCAAATTATATTTAATTAGCTTCTGTTAAAGGTTTGCCAACCTACCACTTTATGAGCTACGTGGAAACTCATTTAGCTTCTGAGATAGCTTGGAAATAATAAAGCAGGGAAAATATCCTAGTCACATCATGCTCATTTCCATCCTGTACGGAAAAGAAAAGGACCACCAGACTCCCTGGGATCTGCCGTGACTTTCTAACCTTGGCAAGACAGGCCGGAATAAGCTTAAAATACTCTCAATGATGTGTTTTCACTAGCTTGAGCTTCCAAAAATGCTGGGATTGCTTCCAGTCTCTCTGTGCTCCTCCCTCACTAGAGGCACAGAGCCTTTCTTATCACCTCTCTGTACATCTTCCGGGCCTCTACCTGCTCATTAAGAAAAATTGGAGGTAATCTGAGGAATGCAAGTGTCAGTACAAAGAGAATAGCTGCAAATTAACATGTTTTTGGTTCCAGCAGGCAAAGCTGTTCTGAGCAGCTGAGATTCAGGGGAGTTTGAGCCATAAATGGAATAAAATGACTATGTTGAGCAGGAGGGTATTGCTGCCCTGCATGGGAAGTTGGATGAAAAACACCATGACATCCTTCAACTTGAGTCCGCACTGCGAGATAAAGCAGATTTAGCCTCTGGTACCTGCGTTATGCAGCATAAGCAGAGCTGGCTGTAGATCATTAGTCCTCAGTTGCTCTGCTCTTGGATTTCTATCTCCTATCCTCTTCTTTGCCTCTATGCCATTTGTTTCCAAATTATTGGGGATCCTGTTAGTTGCCTTAAAATCTGTCTTTTCTGTATTTTTCCATACTATTGGAACCTAGCAAATTTCCCAATTAAATGGGAAATTAAGTTGAGGCAAGGGGCCATGAGTCTTCAGACCCACTTTTACCTAATGTCTATGCTTGGTTTCGAGTATCTCTTCTGCAATTACTTTCATCCTGAAGTGCTGAATTCTTACCAAAGAGCACCGTGCTCACAAGTGTTCGCTGGATTCAGGTACTGGAGAAAAAAACTATCCAGACACATGTGTACAGATATATTACCCCATCTGGCAGTATATAGCTTTCTCCAGCAGGGAAGGCTAGAAGTCAGACCTTTGCAGCAGCCTAGAAGATGACAGCAGCGCACATAAAGCTAACTGAGACCCTGAAAGATGACAAGAAACAACTGAGTCTTGGCACTACACTGGTGTATCAGCATGGGGATGAACCAAAACCCATCAGAAATATTTTGTGCCTGTGCTGTGCTCCCAGCAAGCATGACAAGGGCAGGAGAGGGGTGGATTTGCCAGGGTACATCATTGTGTGGTGTTGACTTGGCCCTTCTTGGTTTACTTGGGAATGAGAAACTGTGTAACATGACATTGTTGTGTATAAATACAGAGCAAATCACATCAAACCACACACAAGTCTCCAGCTCTCATGTCTACACTGTTTCCATGCAAGGCTGAGGAGTGACAAGTTTTTGAAATGAGAGATCCTGGGCTAGTTTTCATCAGAAGGTGCAAACAGCAAGTTATTTACAGAACAATTCCTCCTGAGTGGGTGCTGCTGAACCAAGCCTCTGCACTAATGCAATTAGGGTAGGTTTCCTAGGTACAAACTAAAGGTGGCAAGGTAGGGTCACAGTGTCACAGGAAAAAGGGCTGGAGGATAACCCATGGGATGGTTCCCATGCTCCAGCAGGATGATCAGCACCAGCGCTCACCTGCATAGCCGTTACCAGACAGCTCTCCTCCAAGATCTTCTCCAGAGGCATCCGACTACCTGAATTCTCCAGGCAACCCCTGTCTCACTGTCCTCATGGCTAGTCCCTCCTCATCCCTATCCCATCACACCCCAGACACAATTCATCTTTACTTGACTGTAAAGACCAGCCAAATGCTTCAACTGCTTTGTTTCTCCCCCTCTCAGTTCCCAGCTCTCACACAAAAGCCCCAGGTTTTATGATAGCCATGCACATTTAGAGCCTTGTCTTTCTCAACTATTGCTTGGAGCAAGAAAGAAAAGCTTGTCTGCAGAGGAAAGGAGGAGACATTCCAGCTCTGAATGTTCCCTTCTCTCTTTCTTGGATTGCTCTCCTTAATTACAGCTCCCAGGTATTTCAGCTCCCTGACTTGTTGGTATTTGTGGTTATCAACTGCTAGGTGAGCATCAACAAGATCTTAGTGTTGGCTTATGAACACACACATTGTGTTATTCCAAAGCTTCAGTTTTGCCTCCAGTTTCTCTGTGTCAGAAATAACCTTTACATCTGATGGACGGCATGGCCTCTTCCTGCAATAGAAGGCCAGGAACCGGAGAGGAATGCGGGGGAGTTGGGTGCCCTCAGAGGCATCTCATGCCTAAATCACATCACTGCCAGAGTGCAGAAACCATGGAGAAAACTGCCAGCCTCAGGCTAAGCTGAGGTGCCAGGCTCATCCTTGCTGGTGACAGAGGCCTGCTGCCTCACTGCTGAGGCTGTGCAAGCATGTTTTTCATCCAAATGTGGCTTTTACCTGAAGGAAAGGGAGATCACAAATGGTTCAAAGTAATCAGCAGGCCAGGAAACATGTGGTTTCACAGCAGGAAGGGGAGGCTGCAGCCCAGCACATGCCTGGGACACTGGTCTGTACCCTTTGCTTGTGCTCAGCACCCGAAAGCTGACAGCTGGCAGAGGGTGGGGGAAGCAGAACATCATTTTCTACCATACCTTAGCAAACCTCAGCTGTTATGACAGAGAGAAAGAATTTTTTTAAAAGGGACTGACTTAATCAACACCAAACAACTCCCTCACTGTATTACCAGCACAGCATTTCTCCAAAATTGGAGACTCACTTCTAGATTTTCCTCCACCACCTTCCCTCACCAACTGCACTGCAAATCAGTGACCTGAATTCTAACCAAGGAAGTCTCTTCCAAGTCAGGAAGGGCTTGGCCAGCCACTAGGCACTGAAGTGCTGAGCTGCTTGTCTACACTAGCAAGCACCCTTCACAGCGGCTCCCTGATTTCCAGCCACCCACCCACTCTCCATCAGACACTCCCTAGCTCCTAGGGGCAAGCAAAGCAAAGGAAGTTCCTTCAAGAGTGAAGCTGCTGGCATCTAGAAGAGTTTTTAATCATTTCAAAGCATATCTGAAGATCACCAGTCCCCGGACCGCCAGACAGACAGCATCTGCCATCACTCGTGGAAGAGAAAGCCAAACTCCACTAAGACCCAGTATTTAATGGTGAAGGCAATTAACCATCCGAACTACCAAAGGGAGGGTGGATTCTCTTCAACCCAAGATTGGCAGCCCTCCTGGCAGAGATGCAGAGTCAGCCCCAGCCCAGGCTGGGGGTGTTTTGGAGAAGAATCACCTCAACTACTGCAAACCTGGCTCATACAGATAGAATTCAGTCCCTGTAATGTTCAAGGCCAAAAATGGCAAGTCTAAAAGAACATCCAAATCTCATCTCTCAGGACAGGAGGACAAACTCCTCTAGTTTTAGAAACAGACTCCCCAAAAGCATCACCCATCAACACTTCTATAAGACAACTTCCACCTTCAATTTCTCTTCCAAAAGCACCTTGCTCATCATCCCGTACTAAAGTACCTGGGCTAAAAAGTTTGTGGGGATTGCAGGGATTTGAGGAAGACAGTTCACAGCAGAGGGAACAAATCTGAGTGCAATCACTTAAACCCAGAGAATATGAGCAGAGTTAGAGCTAGGGAGAGACTAAGATAGAGCGCTGCAGCCCTGGTTGTGAAGAGGAGCACCTTACAAAGGAGGGTGAGACAAGGTGTGACAGACAGGAGGATCTGGCTGATCTGACAATTTTCCCATAGGTAACTGGATTCTCCCACAAGGCTGCAGACAGAAAAAGAGAAGGCAGCTGCCTTGCTAAGGGCAAACATGCAGATACTGTGAGGATGGTCCCAAAATCCAGAAAGCAAATGTTGAAGAATAAACAACTGATCACTGAATTGTCCCTTGCCTGTGTGCTTTTGCACCTCCATCTCTGCAATCACATTCTCACACTTCACTCCTCTGTCTTGAGGCTAGCCTTGTCTTCTAAACACAACCACTCAATTTACCAGACTCACAAGGCTTCAAACACGTGGCCCCTCACTGAGTTAAACCACCTCATGCATCCACCCTGCTCCTTACTTGTGGACAGAGAACATGAAAGGTGAGAAGTGCTGCAGAGAGAAGGCAGAAGACAAGGCAACACACAAGATGCTGTGGCCTTGTGCTGTCTTCCTAAGTCTATAAATGATTTTTTTTTTTTTTTTGGTGTGTGTGTGTGGTGATCCAATGCAGCCTTCATGTCCATGAAGGAAATCAGTTACATGGCTCAAATGTACCCTCCAGATTAGAACTTCAAGCAACAAAAGTTCAAGGCACACTGCTGAAAATATCATCTGTTGTGGGAGGATTGAATCAATGCATTTGATTAACTACACTGAGGAATTCAGCTCTCTCCAGCAAGGCTTACTCAGGCAGAACCTCTGATATTTCCCCTCCTCTAAAGCAAAAATTAATCAATGTATTTCCCCAGAGATCTGAAAATCCAAATACTTTGCTAAAAGATTTGCCTAGTGGCTACCATCCAACTTTCAGTTTCAAAGGTCTCAAAAAATATGTAGTCAGGAAGGAACACAGCCAAATGCTAGAGGTTCAAACATAATTAAAAAGCAGCTACTTATGTTCTTCCACACTGATGTTAGTTTACTGTCTAGGGGCCGATGGGGTAAAAGAAAAGAAGAAAAAGTTAGGTTCAAGTTTGCTACTTCGATTCTCAGAGCCCTTTGAGTCTTCTGGCCTTGGACTTGGTCTATACATAGACCTGAAATGGTCTTCACAGGTCATTCACTTCACAGTTATGACCCAGACCGAGTTTCAGGACAGTTGCAAAGTTTCTAGGGTTGGGGGTGGGGGGAAATCTTTTCAGAGCTATTTATAATAAAGGGCACATCACAAGCACATTCTCAGCTTCTTCCTCCTCTATTTCCTCATTCTCTCTCTCTCTCTTTTTTTTTTTTTTTTTTGACTAAAAACTGTAAAGCCTTAACACTATTTATGCTTAGAAGCAAAGCCCTGGGAGCGAAGCAGATCATGTCAGAGAGGTGGTTCTTCTGGAAAATGGTAGGAACAGATCCTGTCTGACTGCAGCAGAACAGAAAGGTGAAAGTCATTTCTCTTGCGGGAAAGGTTAAGTGGATTGTCCAGGTTCAAGTCACTTGTGAGTGTAAGCCCTATGGGAAAAAGGCAGGCAGGATTTCCAGCCTCAAAGAACAATTGCCACCATGATGTGCTGTAAAGGTCACAAATGCAAGCAGACGATCAAACTGGGAAGCAGTGATCTCCACGCCAGGACTCTTCAGAGAGCCCTTCCCAGGCTCCAAGTCCAAAGAGGGATAGTTTGCAAGATGAGTCCATAGGAGCTGGACCTGGACCACACCTATAGATGTGCACACAACAGCCAATGATGCTCAGCTTTGAATGGAGCAGCAAACACAAGGTGGATCACTCTTCATGTCCTCTAGTGGGTGGAGGAAGGGATTAGACTATGAGTCTGACAGGCCAGAATGTAATTTAGAAAAAAAAAAAAAAAAATGTAGCTGGGCATATGTTGGCTAACACCATAAGCAATCTTGAAAGAGGACAATGATATTCAAAGCTGTCACAATCCAGGCAGGACTGAACAGCTTCTTTAATGAAATATAATAAAGGAAGGGACAATAACACCTTGCCTTGAGGCAACACCTAAGGCAAGACTTGAGATGAGCCTGATGAGATTGTCCTCTCATCAACATGTTGGTGATCTGACCAGCTGTGAGGAGGAGACCAGAAGGGCAGTTAAAATGCTCTGGACCCGCCCAGCCAGGGCACTACAGTGGTAGAGAGTGGTGGTCCACTTCTGTTAGGGCGAGAGGGGAACAGAGCAGAGCTTACCAGCAAGTTGGTGGTGTCACGTGGTGTTTTCCTTCGTGTCACAGATGCTGTCTGACAAGGTAGGCCAGGGCGTGAATCAGCCAGCAGCTCCTGAGGCCAGGCCTTGCTGCAAGGGAGCACCAGCCCTTGGAACGGCTTCTGGGACTTCCAAGTGAGATCAGGCTCTGTGCTGCCCTCCCTTCTTCCTTTCTTCTGCTCCCCCGCCCCGCTCCCTCTGTGGTTTCAGTGCTATGTTTTTCTAGTAAGCCTGCAAGCACGTGTACGCGGAGACTTGCCCATTCCTCCCCGAAAAGCCCCCTGAGCCATGGGATTGACGTCAGCAGAACGCCAGCTGTCAAACAATAGAGATTAAGGCTTGGCAGGAGCCACAAAGCCATGCGAATGCGCGTGCCTCCCCAGGCAGGTGAGCAACATTCCCCACCGAACAGGAACAGACACATTTCATCAATCTGGCTGCGTGCACCTGGACACAAGACCTAACCTGATCCTCTGCAGAGGCCAAGTCATGCCCAGGGCCCAGGCAGCCAAAAGGGACCCAAGGTCCCTTCCATGCACTCTGCCTCCATGTGGGAGGAGCAGAGCTATGCTGGGCAAGAATGACTCTTCTCCCCCAGAAGGATGGAGGGAGGAGAGGCAGATCTCTGTATCCAATTGCTCTCACCTCGGGCCCATGTAAAGCTGGGTTCACGTGCCAAGAGATGTACAATGCCAGGAATAGGCCTCGGGCATGATCCCTCCCTGTTCTGCCCAGCACAGGGACACAATGCAATGACATGCTACCTCTTGCAGAGGTATGGCTCAGCCCAAGCAAAGGCCTTGCTCCACCCAACTTTCAATGTGCTCATCCCCTGGGATCTGAACCAGGGCTTTTGCAGCAGAATTTAAACATTGCAGGGGAAGTCTGAAGGACACAGAGTCCCAACTAGCAGCAAGAGCTTGGGGAACAGGGAAAGCATGAGCAAGGGCCAGGCTGGTGTGGCATCAGCTTGGGGAGCACATGGGGCCTCAAAGGTGGGATGGGACAAAGCAGGAACATGATCCCAGTCCTTGACCATCTCATGGTCCTGCCTCATACAATCTTCTGTGCCTTGCAGGTACTGGCCTACCACTGTGCTCCTTGCCACGTGGTGCTCCACAGGCTGGCAGAGCTGCTGCACACCCACATTTTTCTCAAAGCAAAGGGAGAAAGGCCACAAACAGAGGTAACAGCACAAGCCACACAGACTCCTCACCATAGCAAGGAACAGAGGCAGCTTTGAGCAACCAGCTTCCTGTCTGTGCTCGGCCTGAGCTGTGACAAACCACAGCTGTCCATGAGAGGAGGGGACAAGGAACTGGAAATCCTCCATTGCTGGGACAGAGGGGAGGCCGTTTGGTCTCTTTGCTCTTCCTAGTGGCAGGAATAACCCAATAAAGGAAGCTGAACCCGAACTAGAAAGCAGAACACTAATGTTTTCTCGCAACTCTTAAACCCTAACCAAATAAGCAAACCCAGGAGGGCACCTGAGGCTAGAGAAGAAATACGATCTACAACGCCCAAAGATATAACATACACGGACTTGACAATTCCAAGATAAATTGCCAATCCTGTTAGGTTTGTGCCCTACATACTGGAAAGATATTTGTTTAGTATCTCTGCAGCACAGGAGATGTGCCCATTTCTGCTCCAATGGACCTACTGACAAGCTGCGTGTCACCAGACACGTGAGAACATTACCTGGCTCAACCAGAAGAGAAAAACACCATGGGCTGGGGACAAGATCCTCAGCTCACATAAGCGCAGCATGTTGGGGCACAACCATGACATAGCTCTTACAATCATGAAATGAAGCAGTGCCGAGTCCTGCCTCTTTCCTGCCTGGTTCCAGAAATCCTGCAGGGCATCTCTGAGTCCCAAGGAGCCCAAGAAGACTCAGGCATGGCTCCTTTCCCACACTGACAAGCCTCCCAGGAGGCTACAGAACAGCCATGTCCAGGTTCTATCTCCTCCCTGACACCCTAGGCTCAGGAACCAGATCCCCAAACATCTGAGCATCAGCAAGAGACCACACTTACTCAAATGGAAGTCCAGGCTATACTCCTGAGGAGTCAGGATTGCCCCATGGCACCTCTCCCATGGTGAGAAAGGCAAGTGCTAGATCCTGCGCTTCAGTCACAACAACTCCATGCAGTGCTACAGGCTGGGGGCAGAGTGGCTGGAGAGCTGCGTGGCAGAAAAGGACCTGGGGGGGTTGGTCAACAGCCTGCTGAACATGAGTCAGCAGTGTGCCAAGGTCAAGGCCAGCGGCCTCCTGTCTTGTATCAGGAACAGTGTAGCCAGCAGGCCAGGGAAGTGATCGTTCCCTTGTACTCAGCACTGGTGAGGCAGCACCTCGAATACTGTGTTCAGTTTTGGGCCCCTCACTAAAGAAGGGCATTGAGGAGATGGATTGTGTCCAAAGGAGGGCAATGAAGCTGGTGAAGGGGCTCGAGCACAGACCTTATTAGGAACAGCTGAGGCAGCTGGGGTTATTTAGTGTGGAGGGGACTCGAGGGAGACCTTATCGCTCTCTACAACTACCTGAAAGGAGGTTGTAGTGAGGCAGGATTCCATCTCCTCTCCGGAATAACTACAGATAGCACAAGAGGAAATGATGCAAGCTCTACCAGGGGAGGTTCAGGTTAGATACTAGAAAGTATTTCTACACAGAAAGAGTAGTCAAGCATTGGAATAGGCTGCCCAGGGAAGTGCTGGAGTCACTGTCTCTGGCAGTGTTCAAGAGATGTGTAGATGAGGCACTTAGGGACACAATTTAGCAGGCATGGTGTCAAAGGGTTTATGGTTGGACTCAATGATCTTGAAGGTCTTTTCCAACCATAACGCTTCTATGATTCTATGGGAAATAGAGCAAAATGGAGCTTCAGTAGCATCCCCACCTGAGCCATGGAGACTTCTGCCTCAAGGGACATGGAAAGGCCATGACTATGCCCTTGACAGAAAAGCCTACAGCTCACAAGCCTTCACCTGAATGTTGCAGTGCCCTCACTCTTTGAAGTTTAATAAGGCACATAGCTGGCAGGAATCATCAGTTATTAGCCCACAGCTCTCCTCATGTCAGCTCAGACACGCTAAGGGTATCAGTATATGGCTCAGCTCCTTACCCAAACCTGCTCTCTGGAATTTTCTAGCTCCAGGGGTCAGCATAGCTATGGGAAAAATCAGTCCCAGTCCAACCTCACCAAGTTTGCTCGAGTCCCTGCTCTATAACATAGCCCAGCTGGGGAAGGTTTCAGGCGATCCCTTCATGGCACAAGGCAGGAGGCTGGTCCTAGGACAGAAGACAGGGCCCTTAGCAAAGCAGGCTGGGAGGAAGCAGACTGCCACAGCCTTCATTAATATTTTACTCCCTAAGGTTGGTCCCTGGACCAGAGCACCTTCTTGTGCACTCCTGAGCTGAGTCAAGCTAGTCACCAACAGGTCCTACCCAGGATGGAGGTGAGAATGCGGCCTGCACCTCCTGCATGATTTTGCAGGAGGGAGAAAAGTCAATGATGCTTTCAGTGCTGTTCAAAGCTGTGACTCCACATCTCCTTTGGGCCTTCTGAGATTGGACTGTCCCTGTCAGGCTCTTGTAACAGCCACAGCCATAGACCTGTGGGAAAATAAATGTGACTCTAGTTGCCTTCCATTTACCTAGAACTACCAAGCCCTATGGTCCAAACCATGTGGTGGGAGAGGTTTGGTCCATCAGTCCTGCTCTGGCTCCTGCCTCCTCATATGGTTCCTCACCGCACTGCCCTGGTCCTGGCGCATCTCGACTTTTACTCAACCTTATTGCAGGGCCTGGCCCAGTGCAGCTGGATGGGAGGGGAGCAGGTGGTCCATTCGAGTTTTTCCCATTTGTTCTCTCTAAAGACACAAAGTAAAACCCTTGAAGTCATGATTCCAATTGTAAGTAATTAGTCCAGCTAGGGAATCTAGCACAATTAGCACTAGGAGTAGCTGTCCTGAAGATGAACTTTCCAGAAGAAAAATCTGACCAAGAATTAGAGCGTGAGGTGGAACAAGTGACTCAAAGCCCATGTAACAGCCACATCTTACCTGCCTACCTAGAATATTAGTCAAGGACGGAAGGATGAAACAGAACCTTCACATCACCATCCCCACCAAGAACAGAAAACAACGTATTTACTCTCTGCAGCCCATCCTTGCAGGTTCCTCATCAGAAATCGTGCTCTGCAAGCTTAAATGCTTACTACAGCTGGTGTTGGAATGACTAACAACCCAGTGTCCTTAACAAGGACTTAACAAGAAACATCAGACTGTGCGTGAATGCAAAAGCAGGACAATGAAAGTGCCAACATGCTCATAATTGCCAGCTCCTCCTCCAGTGACAGAAGTGGTGAAGAACAGGGCTCATTTTCATGTTCATTTTCATGCACTAGTCCACCAGTTAACACCACCACCAGTGACACACACAAGATGTCTTGTGGCATGACAAGATGAGCAGCTGCTGGAATTTGCTGTCAGAGATGAGGAAAGCTCAAAGGGACCATAATTAGGATTCTGGTGATGGATATGTACCAGCACCAGAGATATGGAGCATTCAGGCCTGCAGGTCACAGCACATCTGGTGCAAGGAAGAAACACAGCTGCCATTACAATCCCAGGGCTAGATTTTTGAAAGAGCAATGCTCAGCAGGCATCTTGAACACACCCTTAGGAGCTGCAGACCTCCT
The DNA here is from genome assembly GCA_013398735.1 of Nothocercus julius. Taxonomy (NCBI): domain Eukaryota; kingdom Metazoa; phylum Chordata; class Aves; order Tinamiformes; family Tinamidae; genus Nothocercus; species Nothocercus julius. The sequence continues at coordinate 2,280,967 of VZSV01000136.1, forward strand.
GCCATCCATGAGCAAAGGGATGAGGAGCAGGCTGTAAAGAGACTCATGGTGCAGGAACATGCAAATGCATCACCAGGGCACAGCTACAAGCAGGACCCACTGCTCACAGGCTCCCCATTCAAGATCTGCCAAGATCTGCCCTTCTCTTTGGGCTTCTGTTCCTAACAACATCCTCTGCACTTGGGAAACCATGTTCTATAATTGATGCCGAGACTGACACTGCAGCCTGAGAGGACTTCTTAAGCCCACGCAGTTCCTGGGCAAAGATTCCTCCCTGCACAGTAGTGTTACAGGGAGGTACCAGATAACCTGTCTTGATATAGAAACCTTGTCCCACGCTTTGGTAAACATACAGCTCCATATCCGTGCCACTGGCTCCAGGGGTGGGGTGCAGACAGATGGCAGACTGTCACCAAAAGCCCAGTGCCATCAGGCTGTTTGCCATGTGAAAAGCTAACTTTGCCCTGCTTTGCCCTGTTACCTGATAAACTCAGGACACTCCTTTGCAGCCCTTCAAGCCAGCTCTCAGCAGCAGGCCAGGAGAGAAAATACTCATAATTGTCCAGCACAGCCTCCCTCAACAACGGTGTAAAGAGGGTTCATAACTGACTGATGCCCTTTCATATGTGGGGCTAGGACTGGGGCTCCAGTCCTACACCTCCACGTCCTGCAAGTCCATAATGCTGTAAGCCTTAAGCAAAAGAAAGGAAAAACCAGAGACCAACGGGTAGCAGAGGGCTGTGGAAGGTCCGTTAGCTCAAGAGATTGTCACCACATGCAACACTGTGCTGCTTGGATGTACCCCATTTCTCCCAGTTCTGACTCTGGGCTTCTCTCATCTATTCTCCCCAGGGTTTGTTACCCTCATGTCTCTTAAGTTCATCTACAAATGTTTTGTGCTCGCTTTAATTTTCCTCCATCTTTTAGGCTGAAGTTTTCCTGCAGGCTCCAGGAAATGGAGCTATTTCAGCAGTGTTGGCCACCACATCTGAGGCGTCAGCAAGCCCCTTCCCTTCTTAACCCTTCCTCTACAAGCAAGGGCACAGCTTCCAAAGAAAACACTTGGGCAAGCTCACTGTTACTACAGATCTTTGGCTAAAAAACAGCATTTCCACTCAATGGTGCAGGCAAGTAGGACATACCTGACTAAGGGGAATGAGAGAGGAAGAGGAAGGAATGCAGTTTGTTTTAATTCAAGCAGCAGTTGCGAAACAGGCCAGTGTCCTCTGCACCACTGTAAAAACCTCACATGCACAGTAATGGGTCAAGGCTGGTAAGCTCACACAAGTCTTATCTCAGTCAGCAAATAAATAAATACTCACCAAACAATCTAATTGTGAGGATTTTCTGTCACTCAGCCTTATCTTTAAACACAGATTGAAACCATCCTGTTGACGTGAGCTCCATCTCCAGCAGCATTCACGCAAGGAAACCACAAGAACATGACGTTCAGGTACTGGATGTAGACTCTCTGTCTCACATTGCTACATAGCTCTAAAGGATTGTGCTGCTCTGATGTGCTGGAGAGGTCACCTCATCCTATGTTTGTAATGTGGCTGACATCTGCTAGTGCTTGCAAGCCCGTGTCTGACCTCCTTGTCCCTCCTATGACAGATGGAGGGATCCCTCTATTGCAAGAAAGCCTCATAACCAGAACAGATGCTTACAGGCCTCTGAAGAGTGTTTCCCCCACTCATCACAGAGCAGGGATCCTGTCGGCCCCTGAGACACCCAGTGGAATTGTTGTCTCCGTGAAGTCCTTCCCACCTGCATGCTCCTTTTTTCTCTTGCAAAGGATGATGGTTTTTTTTCAGCTTCTTCTGCAGGGGGAGTGGCCAGCGCCCAGTACTCTACTGTCCATAGGAGCCGACACCTACAAGATTGCCCAAAACGTCCATCCAGAGGATCAAATACAGAGGCTGTCATGTCTTTACCACTCTAAGCCTGATGCCAGCTCTGCTGTGGTGATCACAGATATGGTGGTCTACCTGATGGTAGGCTAGAAACATGTGGGATATGAAGTGAGCAAATCTGGGCATCCCAGGCAGCGCTGCTCATTTCTGCGAGAAGGTTGGAGGCTCTAGCTAATATTTCTGCTGGAAGGAAAGAGAGGGCCCAATCTGAAACAAACTGCTCTTCTTGGTTGCACTAGCACTCTGAACATAGGAACTAGGTGCCTTCAACCTCTAACTCCTCTTACCCAACATTTTCCTCTGGCTGGTTATTACTTCAGATGCTGCCAAGTAGTTTTGCCGTGCTTGGTCAGGGCATGTAGCATCACCTTCACAGAAACAGCCCAGGGTGCAGGGAAATTGTGCCTGTGGGTCCCTGGACACATGCCAGCTGCTTCAACCTCTCTCCAGGACCTGCCCATGTTTTAGATTCACAAGCAAGTTGTTTTCTTTCTAGATGCCTTACCGTAAACGTTATGGCTCTTGTTCATTTATTTTCTTTAGGCTGACTTCTATGTATTGCTAATGCTTCCTTTAGTGACCACGAGCCATCTGCTATTGTTTAAACAACTAATGCAACAAGGCACCACGCGTCTCCTGAGGCCGGAGCCTGCCAGGCCACAGCAGGCTGGTGTGTGCCACCCAAAGGAGCAGCCACTTGGTGCTTCCCCTGGGGCTGAATAAAACCGGCGATGGAAAACTCCACATTTCAAAGACCTCAGGCTAGATCGCATCCCCTTTGTGGGCACTAACCCCTTGGCAGCGGGACCAGAACACATCCCAGTAGAAGCCACGTTGCTTTGGAGCCTCAGAAATGCCCTGCACAGCCCAATGTTGCACAAGGTGCGTGAGAACTTGTGCAAAAGCAAAACCAGCAGCCAGTCCAACCATCATCTGAGGTTCTGCAGTGAGGCTCCAGCTTTCCCGAGATGGGAAGGAAAGGGGCCAGGGGGAAGAGAGAACTCCTGAGCCAAGAAACAATCTGTGTCCTCAGATGCTACAAGCCGGCCAAGGACAGCAGATATCAGCAACCTCTGCTCAGCCTGTGACCCTCCCTGGCCTCCTTTCCAAAAGTGCAGCCGAGGGGTTGATTTACAATTTGAAAATTATGGCTCTCTCCAAAAGCAAAACAAAATAAAACACAAGTCCCCACACATCAGCAGAAAGCATTTCCATCTCAGTTGTCAGCTTTGCCTGGCACTGCTGCAAGGTAACTCCCCATGAAGATCCCTGATGAAGCAAAGCTCAGAGTGGGATGCCCAGGGCTGGACCCAACCCAACAGGCTCCTGGACGGGATTTACAGGGCCAGGGAATAAAGGCATCATTTTGCACCACTGGATTCATGCCTGCTTCATGTCAACAACTCCTCAATGTGCTCCTTGCTAGGTGACGTGCTCTCACAGAAGGGAGAGCCCCCTCCAACCTATTAACCCCTCATTTGGAGGGGAACAGAGGCAGGGCTTATAAACCCTACGAGCAGAGAGTCCCAGGAAAAGTAATGCCCAGAACACCACCTGCAGCAGAAGACAAGGAGACTCTTAGACAGATGCTCCTTCTGGAGTTTCTACATGGCACCTTATCAGTCCTTCAGAAGCTGAAGGGTCACTGCAATGAGTGAAGGGCCAGGACGGACCAGCCGACCAAAGGAAGTGACCCAAGCAAGTTTCTTGTATGAGGCAGCAGGCAGATAAAGAAGGAAAATCTGAGACTGGGAAATTAAATTGTCCAAGACAAAAATAAAGTCCAAGCAATTAATCAACACTTCAAACCGCTTCCTCCACCAAATGGTTCCGAAAGATTACAGTATTTTTTCAGTTGAACACCAAGCAGTAGCAATTTCCTGATTTCCTGTGCTGGTGTTGTCTAAGTGATTTGGGCACTGCTGAGGGATTTGCGCATTACTGGTATTTGCTCTCTGCCTGAAAATCCCTTTTCTTTTCCCACGTTGAGAAAATGAATTCAAGGCTTTCTGTGCCAGCATGAAATTTAAAGAAGTCTTCCTTCCCTGTGCTCACTTTCCCCATGGCGTCTGCTCGGGAATTCGCCAGGTGCTGGAAGAGGCAGCAGCTCTTGGGTGCCTCGATACCAGGCAGGCCTGGGCCACACTCTGTGACAGGGTCTGCCAAGGCCTGGCTTTCTCCGGGAAGGCCCTGAGGGATGCCCCTTCCCCAGGTTCATGTGTGGTTCCTGCTGGTGGAAGGGATCTATTGCCTTGGTGGGGCCTCAAGGTGCCCTCAGCTCCACCTAGAGAGGGGAGGTGTCCCCCCCCATACATTTCACTTCCTTTGTTGCTTCCTACTTTTCAGTTCTCCAGGGCTAGAAACTCGCTTTAATTTCTTCTTGATGAGTTTTTGATGTAAAGCGCAAGATCCCGGACCTCAGGCTTTTTAAGAAAGCAGGTTTGAGGAATAATTTTTATATGTATATAGATAAATATATATATAAAAATATATAATATATATTATAATAGATAAATATATATAAATAAATATATATATATAAATAAAAGGCTAAAAAGCATCAAGTTGACACTCACCTTCTCACGTTGACCCTCTTTTGCAGCCCTTGCACCAGTCTGGCAGCAACGCTTATTTGCTAGATTTGGGCTAGTCTCCCAGCCTCATTCCTGGAGTTACCTGACCACATGAAAAAAACAAGACCAGGTCATGAGAGCCAAGAAATACATTTCTGAGCCAGGGAGGCCTGCCAGACACCAATGTCACCACAGCAGGGGAGATTAGGGCCTACAGAGCGCTCAGGTCAACCAAGGGAGGTTCTCCACACCCCCACTAAGCTTGGGAGAACTCACCACAGAAGCTCCTGTCCTACCGAGGTGGTCAGCGGGAGCACCAGGCACGCAACCACAAGCATTCACAGACTTGAGGAAAGTAAGCAGGGAAACGGTTTTGGCTTCAAGGAGCTGGAGGCAAACAAGCCTCCAACCAGTTATCACTGGATGAACTTTGCCAAGGCACAGAAGCAAGATGAAAAGTGGCAGCTGACAAGCTTCCTGCAGCAACACAATTTCATCAACGACTTGCAAAGAGGAAATATATTTGTGGGAGGGAAAACAGTTTAATGGCCTCTCCCCACCCATCTCTCCTTCCTATAGCTCCAAATTTCTCCCCTGGGATTTTGCACAGCTACACTACTGAGCAGAGAAGCTGAGAAACAGGGTATTATCTACTCAAAGCCTAATGCCAGGGTTCAAGCTGCTGTAGTCCAATTCAAAAGGAGTTCTAAAGTTGGGGAAGTACCAAAAGATTCCTGCTGAAGTATTGGTGACAGAGGCGTTTGATTAAACGCCTCTGATTTCCCTATTTTACAGCCAGCAAAGTAATTTGGTATCACATTAGAAAGTACCTCATAGGTACTTTCATGCATGCAAAAAGAATTTTCAACTTTTTTTTTTTTTTTTAAATAAAGCTCCCAGATTTTATGATTAGAGAAACACACCCAGAATGGCTCTTACTATCCAAAGAAACAAAGACGCTTTGAAAGAGCTATGGATTTCTATAAAGATTCAAAGTCCACAAGTTCCTTCTTGTAAGGAAACAACTTTGTTATGCTCAGCTAAAGTCATTACGCTTTTATTATTATTTTTAAGAAGTGCTTTTTACTAGTTTGGGAGTCATACTTAAGCTTCCAGTATAGGTAATTGTTTCTGATGAAACCTGCAATAATTTACTCCTCATTACAAGGATGTTACACATGAAAAAAGAATGGGAAATACTAAGGCAGCTATGCATCAAACTATACCCTAGACAAACCTATGATTTACCCACCTCTGGAACTGTATGTTCACTTCTGTGTTCCAAGGCTCCTGCAAAAAGATCAACTTGCAGAAGGATATACAGAATCTACAACATCAAGAGGGGATTGAGCATCCGCAGCTGCCTCTGAATCAAAGAGCCAGGGGCATCAAGCAAGGCAAGGAAAACCCAGATTTAGAAGAAAACATAAAGGAGGATGGTTCTTCACTCAACAGTTCAGTGGCAAAGCTCCTCGCTGCAGGCTGTGGGAGATGCCAAATACCAACATATTTTCAAGGGAAGACTGGACAAGTGTGTGGAAGACAAACCCATGTATTAAAAGTATGAAGGGGCTTGGCAAAGTCATCCAAGCTGGAAACAGCTGAAATAGCACTCAAGAGGATGCATTGCATAGGTTTGCCCTATTCTTCTTCCTCTCTACATACTTTCTGTAAGATAGAGATAAGGACTCTTCATCTGACCCAGTATGTCCATTCTGAAATCTTTAGGCTAGTCAGTACATTTTAATGAACGGGGAATGGGATTGCATTAAGCAAATTAAGCTTAATACAAACAGCAGAAGAAGAGCTTTAACTTCAAAATTAGTCTAACTAAGACAACAAGAGGGTAACAGACCACAGTAGAAAGATCATTTTCACCATGGAGTTTTCCCAGAAGAATTAGCTCAATTTTCTGCAAGATTCATCATGTATTTTGGAAGGGTTGTACAAGTTGTTTACTAATCTGACAGAATTACAGGGTAGTAGGATAGCTAGGACTGGAAGGGACCTCTGGATATCATTTGGGCCAATTCTCCTTCTCAAGGAGGGTCTCCTAGACCAGACTGCCCAGAACCACGTCCACTTGAGTTTTGAATTTCTTCAAGGATAGAGGCTCCACAGCCTCTCAGGTCAACCTGTTCCACTACCCTCACAGGAAAGAGGTGTTTTCTTGTGTTAAATTGGAATTTCCTGTGTTTCATTTTGTGCCCATTGTCTCTCATCCTGTTACTGGGCACCAGTGAAAAGTATCTGACCCCATCCCCTTTACACCCTCCCATTAGATATTTATGAATGTTGATAAGATCTCCCTCCACCTCGAGGTTTTCTTCTCCAGGCACAACAGTTCCAGCTTTCTCAGCCTTTCCTCAGATGAGGAGTGCTCCAATCACTTAATCATCTTTCTGGACCTTTGCTGGACTTGTTCCAGTAAACCCATGGCTGTCTTGTATTGCGAAGCCTAGAACTGGATAGAGTACGCCAGGAGCAGCCTCAGCAGTGCCAAGTAGAGGGGAAGAAATCATGTCCCTCGAGATGACACCACTGACAGCAATCTTCCTACTCCGTCCAAGGACACTGCTGGCCTTTGCCATGAGGGTGCCGCTCTGGGCCACATTCAACCAAGCTGTGGACATGGTAGCCCAAGTCAACCAGAACACCCCAAGGTGGTCCTCCTCTGCAGGTCCTCCTCTGCAAAGCTGCTCTACAACTCACTGGCCCCCAGCCTGAACTGGGATGTGGAAGTCAAACCATGAAAAGATGACATGCCACAGAAATTCCAAGTATCTGAAAAGAGGGGTTATCACAGCGAGAATAGAAAACATGCAGCCCCACCAATGCTGTCAGACTTGAAATTCAAGTTCCCACAGACTGATGTCCTTTTAGAAGTCACTCACCAAGCATCAACTTTTTTTTTTTTTTTTTTTCCTGAGTGCATAAAATGCATTAAGAGGCCAGTAATACAACTAGATGGAAGAGTTAGCTACATAGACAATCCCAGCCTAAGCAAGCATCAATCTTCTAGATATCTATGACAATAAATCCAATGGCAGTTTATTCTGACTGAAAGAAGTCCTCTTGATTCTAGGAAGTAGTATTCTAGGGGTTCCCGAGTACTCCCCAAAAGTCATTTCTGGCTAAATCTGTGGATATTACAATTGAAGAGCCAAACTCCTAATTGTGAGCATGGTCAGATGCTCTACAAAGTTGGCACCATATAAAGTGTTGGGATAATAGCCAAAATTATCCCAGGCTGAATCAGTACAAAAATCTTGAGAAGTCAAGCACACATCACTAAAGATTCCCTGAGGCACAAGAATTCTTTACAGAAATCCCAAACTGGCTCTGACATAACACTGTTCTCTCCAACTCTTAAGCAGAATTGGAATTTATGCCTTTTTCCAAGAGCCCACAATCTTTGTTGCATCCCAACATCCACTCTGCCAAAACAAAGCCAGTAACAGCCTCCACAGATACTAATGATATATCCTATTTTTAAATAACATCTGAGAAGGACGAAAAGGTGACTGACCTGAAGTAGCCTCAAGTTTTTGTTTATCTTGTTGCTCAAGATTAACAACTACAAGTGGTTAAGATTTCTGCCTGACGTATTGACACCAAAGTTGCCTTTGTGATGGAGAACCTTCCTTGACGTAAACATTGCCAGAGTCATACACACCACACATGGCATTTTCTGACTGAGTCTGTTATTCAAGTCAGCTGCCAGCATCATCCTGTAAATGGAGGACACTCAGATCAAAATCTTCACAGTTAATTTTTGATGGCACCCTGCAACCATCACAAGAAGGGGGGAGCACAGCAGGGAATTGCAGCAAGGTCTCTGAATCATATAGGTCAGATGCTTTCTCTTCTTGCCTTTTCAATATAGCAGGCCTAGTGGATTTTTAACTCTTCCCCCTGGCGAGTAGGAGAGGGGAGGTTACGTTTCATTGCTGATACTCTTTGTTAAGACAGTGCTCTCCTGCATTATAACTTACTTTGGCCTTCCAGTCCAGAACGCCTTGCTATCCCACTCCTTCCTGCTCCTAAAAATCCATCATATGTGCAGCCTCACAGCCATGTTTCTTTTTCCCCAGGCAAAACAGCATTCGGAAGTGTGAACTATCCATTCTACACGCTCATTTTACACCTCAACCTTTGCCTTTCCAACTGGGGCTTTCTTTGGATATTGCAACATGGGGAATGGCACGGCTGTCAGTTGTCAACCAAAATACTTCTCTTCAAAGTGAAATGGAGCTGTAACACAAGCAAAAAGTATACAGCTTAACCTGTCTGAAACCCTCCTTTCAGCCTTAGGAAGGAAACAGCACCAGTCTGAGCCCAATGAGCCACACAATTAGAATAAGCTCTACGAAAGTGAGGAAAAAAGGGCTGTTCACCAGGGCTGTATTGCATTCTCCTCCTGGGAAAAGCAGTCCTGCCTCTGCAAAGAGTCAATGAACCCAAGACTCTGGCACGCTTAAGCACCTTAACATAAAAACTGTAGGCTCAAAAGTGCTCTGACATGACATTTATCCAACACAGAAAGGAGTAATTGAAGTCTCCCACCAGTTCCTGTTATGAGCAATTAAAATCAATATTTTCACTTAAAGTCAGACTTGCTATCTCCCCTATTCGAAGCCTACTCCTAAGACTTCGAATGCCTGTGTAAAAACATGTTTAGTCAGTTCAATTCCTTGCTTTTTCAAGTGATGTTTAAAAAAAAAAAAAAAAAGTATTTATTCAGTCTGCTCTCCAGCGTTCCCTAGGGAAGCCTTGCCAGCTTCCGTCTTATCTTTCCTGCTGAGGGCAAAGGCTGCCCCCCCGCCCCCCCAGAGGGGGAGTCATCCAGAACATCCCCTACCTTTTGGTTTGTCCCAGCCCTTAGTGCAGAAAGAGAAGCTGGAAGACAGTTTTATTTAAAATGTCACTAGCTCAGCTGTGCTTTAGCAGGCAGCCATCCATGTAGGACAGTCTGCTTCTCTACAGACCAACCTGTAGGACTGGTGTACACAGGTCACTCACTGACCCCTCCATGGGCTTGTGCTTGCTTTGGCTTTAGCTGTAGGAAGAGCTTCTTGCCTTCATTTACTTCTATGCCCATCTGATGTGCTTGGGCTTCACAAGCATGTGCTGCCAGACTCTTCTGTTGGTTCCCTCCAGCTGACAGTTTTCTTGCTGGAGAAAGTGCCTGCCCTTGTGCTTCTCTCTTTCGGACCATATCTAAGCTCTCTCAGCCAGATCCTCCACCCAATTGCTTGCTCACCTCCATCAGCTAATTAACACTGGGCTCTATACAGAAAGTTTTAATTAACAGTAATGCATGTGTTTTTACAACAGCTACATTTTAAGCTCATACATGCTATGACACGACTCTCAGATTTGTGCTCCTTGCACTAGCTGAGCTCACAAGTTCCCATATTATAAGCCTACTCTAGGGGTATAACAAATAGAAATTCTTCCCAAGTAGGTCAAGAGAGATTGCTGCTCGCTTTCATCCAAGCCTCACAAGAAGAGCATAGTCAGTACCTCGATCTTTGGCTTCCAATCCTTTCTGAGCCTACTCCAGAAGATGAAGCATCACAACAATACTGCAGGCACTGACTGTGTTTAACCCCTACGCCTCAACCTTGGAGAACGATCAGTGTTTGCTGCACAAGCAAGCCCAGGACCTGCATACAACTTGCTTTAAAAAGCGTTTGAGTAACTTAAGTAATTTTTGGAAGCTCTTGGTCAGCTACATGAGATTATCTGTGAGCTATAGGACTCAGCTTCAGGCCCCTCTCATGAAAGCTGCATCTTTCACTGTTTCTGATCCACGAGACTGCGAACACTACAGAGGGAGCTCCTTGTATCCCAAGGGCCAGAGAAGTGTAAGGGGGTACCTTCACAGCAAGGAACAAAAAAAGAAGAGGGTATGTGAGGATGAAGGAAAGACCTTCTTGCATCCTATGAAACAGCCAAAAGGCAGGATCTTCTCAGGACCTGGTGTGCCAAACAGTACAGAGCTTCCAATGGGTATTTCATCAAGGAAATCACTTTGGGGGATTCTCAGTGTAGCCAGTCCACAGGATGACTACTACAGGAACCTGATGGAAACACCCCAACAGTGTGAGCAATTGTACACACATACACACATCCAGCCTCATCTCATGCTTTTCATCAGTAGATCTCAAGAACCTGGAGATATCTGGGTTGAAGAAGAGACAGCAGGAGAGGAGTAGGAGAAAGGGAGGGGAGGAGACCGGGTTATTTGATACATCCAGCCTCTCCCGCCCTAGGAATGCTCAGAAGCAGATGGCTGAATGCAAAATACACAGGTACGTATTCTGTTTAACTCTGCATATTAGGTTTCTCGTCGGAAAATGCTTTTCTTCCTAAACTCTTCCTAAAGCTGACATGTCAGCTTGTTTCATGCGACCTTGAAAAGGGATGTGTTATCTGGAGGGGAGAGTTACAGTACAGGAGCTTGGAGTGGGAGCTTAGGCCCAGAGGCACTGAGCCACGCTGTCCTGCTTCTGCAGCTAGGAAGACAGCCTGCGCCTTGAGGAGGGAGAACTAAGGCTAGCCCTTTCCAACTAAGGACATAAAACATTGCTCAAAGGCGAGATGTAGCTAGAGGCCACAACAGGCAAGGACCATTCCTTATAGGAATGGATCTCTATCAGAAGTAAAGCACATTCCCCCCTCCCCAAAGTATATTCTCCCTGCAACTGCATCTCATTCTGCTATTTGCAAGCACAAACTCGAGACAAGATACATTCACTATGCAGTTACCCATGAGAAGGCAGCAGAGTACCAAGAGCATCACCACATGGTACAGACTGTGGGAATGTCCTTATCGTTTTACAAAAAAAGGGATGTGCAAGGGTGTGCAGGTCTTCCTCCAAAGAACTGCTGCAGATTCCAGCTCCCAGATCCCTCCTTACCAGGCAATCTGTAGCTGAGGTATCCTACTTGGGCTAAATTTCGCTCACATGAGTTCCCAGCATTACTGCCAGCTGGTGGGAGACATCCTTTCTTCTGTATATCAGACTTCTTCTCCTTCACTGGATTCTCACCAAAATAAGAACAGCTTCTTGTGTTGAAAGCAAAGGGACCCAGCCTGCATACTGGAATACTAATAAGTCAACCTTGAGAGGAGCTCACCTGATGGACAAAGATTTCTTAAGCTGAATATTTGCCTGCTTTCAAAAGGAGGCATTTCAGAGCTGGGACCAAGTCTTACTTTGGGATTGAATTCAGAGAGCTTGAATTTACATATGGCCTGACTGTGCATGTGGACCGAGAGGAATACACTTACACGATATCAAGTTGCTGCACACGTCATGCCGTTTAAAAAAAATGAAGATACTACTTTTCTTCAGAACAATCCATATCTATCAGCTACCACAGAATTGCTCAAGACTTATAGATCCTTACATATATATGCCAAAGTCTAAACAGTATTTCCAGTATCTGCTGAAAAGCATCAAATGAGTGCTTTCTGTGCATGTAGTTTAGAGTAAACCCCAAGGTGCACTATCTCAGGGCAAACAGCCAAAAACCTGTTCATAGATCCCAGCATAAAGGCTTTCAAGTTAACAAGTATTTTTATTTTGCAAGTTCCTAGAATTCTAAATTTCAGCAAAAAAAGCTTCAATAAAACAAGGTCTCCTCTAGCAGAGGCAAGTGGCAGCATCTTTACATCCATTTCCTCCTCCTGCTCTTCTGCCACATCAACCTTGTATTTCTCCGGAATCCTGGAAAAAACTCGTGGTCGGAGATATGGATGCGAAGTCTGGCTAAGACCCAAGAGCAGCACCTTGATCCTCCTCTTTCAGCATCATTTGCCATGATGCTCATCTCATATCCTTGATTAAGGACCTCCACAGCTCTCAATCCATTGTTGATGGATTAGCTGCTCTCAGCTGCTGCCCCTCCTTCAAGTTTTTACTTTTCCACCCACCATGTCTTGACCCCATCCATCCTTCAGTCTTGACCTTCCTCCACAAGAAGTTCTTGCAATCAATCATGACCTCTGCCTCTGGAGGGAACCCCATGTCACTCCTGTGATTCCACCGTCATCTTAGCTAAGCCACCAAAGCTTGATGCTTTCGTGCCACACAGCTTGCTCATTTGGCCTCTAAGCTCACTAAGCGAGTTATTGTATGTCTAACTGCCACTTCAGATACCCATCAGACATGAATAGATCTACATCCTAGAATTATGGCCTCTGTGGATCTCAACATGAAACAGATCTGGAGAGGAATCAAAATGCCACTAATAGTTTTGACAGAGTCATCATAAACATA